>OZ038478.1:152476161-152838661 GCA_964036315.1 Acanthosepion esculentum | reverse complement strand
GTACATATGGAATGAGTTAGGACTTCATAGAGAAGTATTCTGGTCGTTGTAGTAAGGATGGTAAGTAAGAATGTGATATTTTGAGGCAAGGAATATTGTATAAATTCTTTGGGTCAGTCATTAAGACTAGCTAAGTTTAAGTCAAGGCAGATGGTAGCCATTCTAGCCACAGGATCCTTTTGGCCTTGTGTCACATTTGCTGTATTTTTACAAAAATAAATATTAGTCCGTTGGAGTCAGTCGGGAAAAATTCTAATGACGTTTTTGCGACTAGTCATAGAGAGTCATAATATTATAACAGCTAGGAGTGAATTATAATTTTTGATAGTTGTACTTTCGTCGTTCATTTTGTGCGTACGAATTGCACTAAGTTTCGACCGGTAACAGGTCACTCTGCAAGAGAGTGTATCCAAATTAAGTATTCAATATTTTTTTTATTATTTGTGTTGGAGATACGATTTTCCAGTTGGAATGAGAATTTATAGACAATATTATTTTTGCATAGGGCGATTTATAAAACCCGGTGATTTTGGCAATAATTAAATCAGATGTTTTAAACCTCCAATACAATAAATTGAAAAAAAAAAATTGATTAAAATTATTACCAACAATGGTTCTGTTTAAACAAACTACTTTGGGTGAATATTTACTGCTATCTATATCTATCTCTCTCTCTCTCTCTCTCTCTCTCTCTCTCTATATATATATATATATATATATATATATATATATATATATATATATATATGCGTAGGTTTCTATACATATTGAATATGTCTGCCGTTAATATATGTTAATAACTGTGAGGAAATCAGTGAGTTCTATACTCAGATCAGCAACTAGATCTCAGCCTCCATCATTGTAACGCCGGCCGCTACGTGTTTTCGAACATTGACTAACTGATCTAGTTGTAACCACGTAATTTTGCAACTCCAAATGAGACGAATACCATTACAATATGCATACATACAGTTATCCCCAAATTTACGGTAGTTTATGGGAAAAATATGGTGAACCAAGCTGAAGAATCTGAAGTCGAGTAGAGATTATTTTATAGATATGGGAACTTAATATCCATTTATTGCATATTTTCTATATATAATTGAATTAATTTATTCAATTAATACTTAAGTAATTGCGTAAACATTTCTATCAGATGAAACACCCACTACAACAGTCATCAAGATCTTTTACAACAGAATTTTAAAAATGTGACAAACTGTGACAAAAGTCTCTTCTTGTATAACATTTTGATATAAAACTTATTTATCATTTATATACAGAAGGATTTCTATGTTTTAGAAATTTGGGTTTACATTTCTACAAAACAGCACCGAGACAAGAGAAAGAATAGTTCACTCCAAAAATAAACTCGAATTTTAAACTTTCGATATTTTATACATTGATATGGTGAAGGAAATTACAATTCTAATGAAATTTAGTCTAAAGACAGATTCACATCTCACTGATGATCCTTGTAAATTCCAGCAGGACATACCTTAAAGTTTCAGATATGCCCTTTAATGCTTAAAATATCACATAGCTATGAAAATATTGTACAAAAGCTTGCAGAGAATCTGGATTATTAGCCTCCCGCGATTTTCGCAACCGACAAAGCAGATCGTTTTTGGGGCCGCATTTATTTTTGTTAAAACTCACGGCACTATTTCCTCTTCCTAGATAGTCTTCTCTGGCCAAGGTAAGGCACAACAAACGATATGGTAATTTCAATGATGATAAATTGTCATATAATTTGATGCAAGTTTTTCTTTCAGTAACATCTTTGTCGTTAGTGGTTTCGTTTCTAAATCACGTGTAGGTTGCTACAATTTTCGCATGCCATTGATGTATGTTTTAGATTCACTTTCTGTTTTTGGTCGTGAAAGTTTTAGTACAAATAATCTTTGACTTACCCTCGTATATATACGCTAATGGTGATATTAATATACATACGGTGTTGACTGAAATTTACACAATATTACCGTTAAAACAGTTTTCAAGAAAATAATTTTCAAGCCTACAGTTACCTTTCTTTCAAGTATTGACGGGAATGTCCTTCCAAGTCTTTTGTAGAAGGCCAAACTAATTTTCGATTCTAGTTAATATGCTAACGATTTTAATTGTTTAAGTCATTGGAAGTCTTCAAGCAATGTAATATTTTGTTATTTGATAAATATCTTTGTCATTCTGCAATACCATTCTGTAGGATATGATGAAATTATGGCTACTTTAGACCTTAAGGATTAATTCACTTGTGGACTTTTTAAGCATTAGTTTGAGAAAACGGTTGTATGGAGAGGATAGTGTCGAAATTTCTTAGTTGGATGCTATACATGACATCAATGAAGAGTTATATTTTTTTATATTCTTAATAAGATATATCTGATTTAGATTTAGATCAGACTCAGCCCGGGAAAAGAGTAGTGGTCTCATGCGTAAACATGGCGTTTTGAAACCTATGTCTTCAGGCGCTCTTTTTCCCACATTGATCAATCCTTCCGCCAAATTTAGCAAAACTGTTCAAGAATATATTTATATATATATATATATATATGTGTGTGTGTGTATTTATAAGATGGGAATGTGCGATTACACACACACACACACACACACACACACACACACACACACACACACACACGCATATATACATATATATATATATATATATATATATATATATATATATATATATATATATACACTTGAGCCCCTGTAGGCGTGCTTATGTACATATCTTTCAAAGTCCATTCGGTTTTTAATAAATAGAGTCATTTTATTCACACGAAAGGAAAACGGAGAGGAAAAAAGAAAAAAAGTAAAAGAAAAAATAATATTAAGAGAGGAAGAAAAACATTCAAAATAAGTTTTTTAAAATTGGGGAGGAGAGAAAGTGAGAGAGGGGAAAAGAGGGAGAGGGGAAGAAAAAGCGAGAGAGGGGGAAGAAGAAAGAAAAGAAGGAATAATTAAACCTGAGCCGATAGGTTGACCTAGAAATGATCTTTTCTTTAAGGACTGAACAAGTTAAAATACAGGGCAAGTGGAGCAGCGGCCAGACTCAAAATAGATACTCATAATAATTTCAAATTGATAAAAATAATAATAATAATATTTGACATCAATAAAAAGTACGTTCAAGTAAAATAAAGTTTAATAAAATGTAAAAAATAAAAATATAAAAATATATAAAAAATATACATACAAATAAAAACATAAAATATTAATTAATAAAATATTTAATAAAAATATTTAAATAAATTAAAAGATAAATAAAGAACAATTTTAAGGAACTAAAAATGTGGACACAGACACAAACATTCACACACACAAACACATACACATATATATATGAAGAAATATAATCTTAAGATGTTCTATATTTATGGGATAAAGTGCTCAATATCAGAGATAGAGCGTGTGTAAATATAAAAGTGAACATAGAAGTCAACACTTAGAGGCGACAGTCTGTTTCATGCTAGATGCAATCGTCGTGGTCTGACGATTGCGCGTCTGTGAGAGCAACTGCAGACGAGATGCCAGATCAGGGCCAATTACATTGCATATCCGTCTCTGGATCTTATCAAGGACCCGGAAGCAAACAGAAGGGTCTCCAGGCCATATATGGCAGCAATACTACATGCAAGGGCGAATGGTTGATTTGTAGATTGGGAGGATCGATTCCGGAGAGAAAAATTTCCTAGCCCGGTACAAGGAGACAACTTTCCTTGCGGTGGACGAAGCAATTGACTCAATGTATTAGTTCCATCTCAGGTCAGCAGTCAACGTGAGACCGAGCAGCCGCAGAGAGGTGCTCTCGAGAAGTTGAGCGTCAGACATTCTAATGGGGGGAAAGGAAGGATCTTAATAGAGGGCAGTTTTGTTTTTGAGGCGTTAAAGTTAAACAGCCTATTCCTTCCCCAGTTCACAACCGATTGGAGGTCCTTTTCGAGACGAATAGCCAGGTTAGTTTTGTCAGCGACACTAGATTTTTTTTTAGGCAGGAGTAAATTGTAGTGCCGTCTGCGTAGATGCCTACTTGAGAATCTATGGCGCCAGGAAGATCGTTGATGAAGATAAGGAACCGAGTAGGGCCTAGGATGGTGCTTCGAGGAACACCTGCGTCCGTTCTTGACTCATCTAGAGTATACTTGCTTGACTTTCCACTTAGAATTGAGTCACTGTTGAATGATATGCATATAACTATTTATATAAATTCTGCAATCATCTCTAATCTGAATCCCCACAAAACATACAGACTACAGCATATTCCTGTATTAGTCCCTATGAAATGTGCTTCTGAACTGGCTCCTGTTCTGTCCAAATAAATGCATTGCTACCTCTTAATTTCCTGCTTGTTGCAAATCTTACACTGTTGTTCCAGTCTTTAAGAACTGAGGTAAACCTTCTAGGCCTTCTAATGTCTTTTGACAAACTGCTAGAGGACCTAATCAACTCTGAATTCATGAAGCAATTTACATTACAGGGCCTTTCAGACATGGAATATGGATTTTGCTTATTTAGGTCAACTGTTGATGTATTATCGAGTATTGCTGAAAGGGTCTATCAAGGATGGTGAAGATCGGGCTGTTGCTTTGGTCATCTCGGAAGCATATAACAAGATTGGCATAGTGGTCTTCTACACAAGTTGAAAGTTTATGGTATTTCTGGACGAATGTTTGAAATGATTAAGTCTCTCTTATCAAATCTTACCAAATTTCGTCCAGAACGGCCATTCTTCTAAATCTTTTTGTACTAATGCAGATGTCCGCATGTCGCTATCCTTAGAACTACTTCCTTCTTAATTTTTATCAACGACGTATCAGATGACATCAATTCTCAATTTAATATCTATAGTGATGACCCAAGTACTTACGTCCAGATACAAAGTTTGATCAGTTCGAAAAGTTCAAATTGGCAACTGTTCCAACTGCTTCTAAATGGGGCTGATGTTAACCTCAGATATTGACCCGCTTCTCATCGTTTGGCTAACATTCTTCGCAGACATGAAGTCGAAAGATTATATTGCTAGGCCTGCTGCTAAGAAAGTTGTTTCACTGTACCGTGTTAGACAATCTCCTCTCTAGATTTTGTTTTACATATTTATAAGTTTATCATTCATCCATACTTTGAATATTGCTACCACATATGACCCTTGCTTCTGCTAACTATTTAGAAATTCGTGATAAAATCCAAAGAAGAATCTGCAATATTATTGGCCATTACCTGGCGTCTCGGCTACAGAACTTTCTCCACCGGTATAATGTAGCTGCCCTGTGTCTCTTCTATAAATACTTTCGCGGTAATTGTACGTATGAACTATACACTATACTACTTAGACTTATTGAATTTAAGAACTGTACTGGATTTTTAAGAAGGTCTCATTGTTTTACAGTTGGAATAGTGAGCTCGAACAGTACGTTCTATGCTTCTTACACATGGAACACTCTTCCGGCTGCGTACTATACAGCCAACTTTGATTTTCACAAATTTAAATGCAATGATTATCTTCTATCTTTTTGATTAATCTTCTATTATTCTCACTCCATAATAATGTTTGTCTTTTTTCTTATTCTTTTACACTCAGTAACCCCTTGTATCCTAGTGGCTTTACTTCCCTACTTGGGGTGAAATGATCTAAAAATGTTCTGATCAGATACAATTTGAAAAAAGATTTTCCGTAGACTGATTTGCAAGAAATCATATTTTAAGATGTTTTTGGTCTTTTTAAAAATTTCTATTCCCAAGATTTTATATAAAAATGAAGATAAGACGAATTTAAGAGAAGAAATATTGTCATTTGATTATTTTTTGGTTTATTGTTATTTTACGACACCTCCCATCAAAACATAAAAAACTCGAATATCTGACCTTAATATCTAACCTTTCCGACAATAACCAGGAAAATATCCAGTCTGTCGATAATTAGTATAATGATGTGTCTGATTGTAATTAGATAAAGCTATCAAAATTTTATATTAGAAATAAAAAAAAACAGAGTCGAGTGTTGTCAGACTGTAATTAGCTAAAATTTTTCTTCTTCTACGAGCCGTATCATTTCAGGGGGCGTGGGCTATCGTTGCTTTCCACAATTTCCTGTACTTTGCAGTTCTGAGCAAGATTTGACATTTTGCTAATCAAAGTCCTGCGAATCATTGACACAAGCACTTGAGGTAGATTACACGGTACAATCTTTTTGCCTTCAAGTGCTGGATTATTCTAATATCTTCCCAAAATAAAGGAAGAATTTCGAAGTTGATTAAATATGTTCTTTCTGTCTAAGCGTATGAAAACCTTTGGCTTAATATGTACATAACTTTTGCCAATTTTACTGCGATTTCCGATATCATTCTAAGCAAATTATCGCATTCCTTGTTCCAGCGTCTTTAACGAAAACGAAATCATTGTCTTCTTTAAGGTTCCTATATATACAGATATAACAGGTTTACAGCCAAATAGAAATAAATTAAAATATCAATAGGGGGAAAAATCTAATTCCCTGTAACTTGGAAGTACAGCATTATACTATTTATGAATATTTTCATTGTGTGAAACTTCTATGTACCGTATCTTTTCAGAACAGTGCAGATCATGGGTCTCCACATCTTCATATCATTTGAGCTCACAGTACTGTTTTCCTTTCAATCTCCGCTAACTAATTGCTATTTCAACTACTATATCCCATATCCCTTCAGAATGTGGCCGACCATTTCTATACACAACTTCATATCATTTGAACTCTCAATACTGTTTTCCTTTCAATCTCCACTATCCAATTTCTATTTCTACTGCTATAACCCATAACCCTTCAGAATATGGCAGACTATGGCTCACCACAACTTCATATCATTTGAACTCTCAATAGAGTTTTCCTTTCAATCTCCACTATCCAAATTCTATTTCTACTGGTATAGGCCATAACCCTTCAGAAGGTGGCCGATCATGTCTCTCCACAACATCGTATCATTTGAGCTCTCAATACAGTTTTCCTTTCAATCTCCACTATCCAATTTCTATTTCTATTGCAATATCCCATATCTCTTCAGAATGTGGCCACTCATGTCTCTCCACAACTTCATATCATTTGTTTTCTCAATACTGGTTTCCTTTCAATCTCCACTATCCAATTTCTATTTCTATTGCAATATCCCATATCCCTTCAGAATGTGACCGAACATATCTCTCCACAACATCATATCATTTGAGCTCTCAATACTGTTTTGCTTTCAATCTCCACTATCAAATTTCCATTTCTTCTGCTATATTCCATGTCCATTCACAATGTGGCCGATGATGTTTCTACACATCTTCATATCATTTGAACTCTCAATAGTGTGATCCTTTCAATCTCCCCTATCTAATTTCCATTTCTACTGCTATATCCCATATACCTTCAGAATGTGGCCAATATTGTCTCTCCACAAATTCATATCATTTGAGCTCTCAATAGAGTTTTCCTTTCAATCTCCACTATCCAATTTCTATTTCTACTGATATATCACATATTCCTACAGATTGTGGCCGATCATGTCTCTCCACAATTTCATATTATTTGATCTATTAATACTGTTTCCTTTAAATATCCAATTTCCATTTTTTCTGCTATATCCCATATCGCTGCAGGATGTAGCTGATCATGTGTCTACACATCTTCATATCATTTGAGATCTCAATAATATTTTCCTTTCAATCTCCACTATCCAATTTCGATTTCTTCTGCTATAACCCTTCAGAATGTGGCCGATCATGTGTTTACACATCTTCATAAAATTTGAGCTCTCAATACTGTTTTCCTTTCAATCGCCATTATCCAATTTCTATTTCTACTGCTATAACCCATATCCCTTCAGATTGTGGCAGATCATGTCTCTCCACAACTTAATATCATTTGAGCTCTCAATACGGATTTACTTTCAAATTCACTATCCAAATTCCATTTCTACTGCTATATCCCATATCCCTTCAGAATGTGGCCGAACATGACTCTCCACAACATCATATCATTTGAGCTCTCAATACTCTATTCCTTTCATTCTCCACTATCAAATTTCTATTTCTACTGCTATATATCATATACCTTCAGCATGTGGCCGATCATATCTCTCCACATTTTCATATCATTTTAGCTCACAATACTGTTTCCTTTCAATTCCACTATCCAATTTCTATTTCTACTGCAATATCACATTTCCCTTACGAATTTGGCCGATCATGTCTCTCCACATCTTCGTATCATTTGAGCTCTCAATACTGTTTTCATTTCAATCTCCACTATACAATTTCCATTTCTTCTGCTATATCCCATATCCCTTAAGAATGTGGCCGATCATATCTTTCTACAAGTTCATACCATTTGAGATCTTAATACATTTTTCGTTTCAATCTCCACTATCCAATTAATATTTCTACTGTTATATCCCATAAACCTTCAAAATGTGGACGATATTGTCTCTCCACAACTTCATATCATTTGAGCTCCCAGTATTGTTCTCCTTTCAATCTCCATTATCCAATTTCCATTTCTACTGCTATATCCCATATTACTTCAGAATATGGCAATCATGTCTCTACAAAACTTCATATAATTTGAGCTCCCAATAGGGTTTCCTTTCAATCTCCACTATCCAATTTCTATTTCTGCTGATATATCCGATAACCCAGCCGATCATTTGTCCCCACAACAACATATCATTTGAGCTCTCAGTACTGTTTTCCTTTACATCTCGAATATCCAATTTCTATTTCTAGTGCTACATCCCATATCCCTTCAGAATGTGGCCGATCACGTGTCTGCACATCTTCATATCATTTGAGCTCTCAATATTGTTTTCATTTCAATCCCCACTATCCAATTTCCATTTCTTCTGCTATGTCCCATATCCCTTCAGAATGTGGACAAGCATGTGTCTACACATCTTCATATCATTTGAGCTCTCAACACTGTCTGGTTTTCTATCTTCACTATCCAATTTCCATTTCTACTGCTATATCCCATATCCCTTCAAAATGTGGCCAATCATGGCTCTCCACAAATTCATATTATTTGAGCTCTCAATACTGTTTTCCTTTCAATCTCAACTATCCAATTTCTCTTTCTACTGCTATATACCATATCCCTTCCGAATATGTCCAACATGTCCCTCCACAACTTCATATGATTTGAGCTCTCTATACGGTATTACTTTCAATCTCCACTATACAATTTCCATTTCTTCTGCTATCTACCATATCACTTCAGAAAGTGGCCGATCTACACATCTTCATATCATTGGAGCTCTAAATACTGTTTTCCTTTCAATCCCCACTATCCAATTTCTATTTGTACTGCTATATCTCATATCCCTTCCAAATGTGGCCGACCATGTCTCTCCACAATTCATATCATTAGAAATCTCAATACTGTTTTCCTTTCAATTTCCACTAGCCAATTTCTATTTCTACCGCTATGTCCCATATCCCTTGAGAATGTGGCCGATCATGTCTCTCCACAACTTATATCATTTGAGCTCTCAATACTTTCAATCTCCACTGTCTAATATCCATTTCTACTGCTATATCCCATATCCCTTCAGAATGTGGCCTTTCATGTCTCTACACAACTTCATATCATTTGAGCTCTCAATACAGTCTTCCTTTCAATCTCCACTATCCAATTTCTATTTCTACTGTTATAACCCATATCCCTTTAGAATGTGGCCGATCATGTCTTTCCACATCTTATATCATTTGAGCTCTCAATAATGTTTCTTTCCATCTCCACTATCCAATTTCTATTTCTGCTGCTATATCACATATCCATTTAGAATGTGGCCGATCATGTCTCTTCACAACTTCATATCATTTGAGTTCTCAATACTGTTTTCGTTTCAATATCCACTATCCAAATTCTATTTCTACTGATATAACCAATATCCCTTCAAAATGTGGCCGATCGAGTTTCTCCACAATTTCATAGCATTTCAGCTCTAAATATGGTTTTCATTTCAATCTCCACTATCCAAATTCTGTTTATACTAATATCCCATATCCATTCAGAATGTGGCTGATCATGTCTATCCACAAATTCATGTCATCTGACCTCTTAATACTGCTTTCCTTTCAATCTCCACTATCCAATTTCCATTTCTTCTGCTATATCCCATGTCCCTTCCAAATGTGGCCGATCGTGTCACTACACATCTTCATATCATTAGAGTTCACAATACTGTTTTCCTTGCAATCTCCACTATCCAATTTCAATTTCTACTGCTATATCCCATATCTCTTCAGAATGTGGCCGATATTGTCTTTCCACAACTTCATATCATTTGAGCTCTCAATACTGTCTTCTTTCAATCTCCACGATCCAATTTCTATTTTTACTGCTCTATCCAATATCCCTTCAGAATGTGGCCAATCATGTCTCTCCAGAACTTCATATCATTTGAGCTCTCAATACTGTTTCCTTTCAATCTCCACCATGTAATTTCCATTTCTACTGCTATATCCCATATCCCTTCAGAATGTGGCCCATGATGTCTCTCCACATCTTCATAATATTTGAGCTCTCAATGCTGTTTTACTTTAAATCTCCACTATCCAATTTCTATTTCTACTGCTATATCACATATCCCTTTAGAATTTGGCCGATCATGTCTATACACAACTTATATCATTTGAGCTCTCAATACTGTTTCCTTTCAATCTCCACTGTCCAATTTCTATTTCTGCTGCTATATCCCATATCCCTTTGGAATGTGACTGATCATGTGCCTCCACAAATTCATATCATTTGAGCTCTCAATACTGTTTTCATTCAATATCTACTATCCAATTTCTATTTCTACTGATATAACCGATATCCCTTCAAAATGTGGCCGAGCGTGACTCTCGACAATTTCATATCATTTCAGCTGTAAATATTGTTTTCTTTTCAATCGCCACTACCCAATTTCTGTTTATACTGCTATATCCCATATCCCGTTAGAATGTGGCCAATCATGTCTCTCCACAACTTCATATCATCTGACCTCATAATACTGCTTTACTTTCAATCTCAACTATCAAATTTCCATTTCTTCTGCTATATCCCCAGTCCCTTCAAAATGTGGCAGATCGAGTCTCTACCCTTCAGAATATGGTCGATTATCTCTCTCCACAACTTCATATCATTTTAGCTCTCAATACTGTTTTATTTTCAATCTCCACTATCCAATTTCTATTTTTACTGCTATATCCAATATCCCTTCAGAATGTGGCCAATCATGTCTCTCCACAACTTCATATCATTTGAGCTCTCAATACTGTTTCCTTTCAATCTCCACTATCCAATTTCTATTTTTACTACTATATCCCATAAACATTTAGAATGTTGCGAATCATGTCTCTCCACACCTTCATATCATTTGAACTTTCAATACTATTTTCATTTCAATCTCCGCTATCAAATTTCCATTTCTTCTGCTATATCCCATGTAACATCACAATGAGGCCCATTGTCTCTCTACATATTTTCATATCATTTGAGCTCTCAATACTGTTTCCTTTCAATCTCCACGATCCAATTTCTATTTCTACTGCTATATCCCATAACACTTTTGAATGTTGCCGATCATGTCTCTCCATATCTTCATATCATTTGAACTTTTAATACTGTTTTCCTTTCAATATTCACTATCAAATTTCTATTTCTACTGCTATATCCCATATCCCGACAAAATGTGGCCGATCATGCCTCTCCACATCTTCATATCATTTGAGCTCTAAATATTGTTTTCCTTTCAATCTCCACTATCCAATTTTTATTTATAATGCTATATCCCAAATCCCTTCAGAATGTAGCCGATCATGTCTCTCCACAACATCATATCATTTGAGCACTTAATACTGTTTTTCTTTCAATCTCCGCTATCCAATTTCCATTTCTTCTGCTATAATCCATGTAACTTCACAATGAGGCACATCGTCTATCTACACATCTTCATATCATTAGAGCTCACAATACTGTTTTCCTTTCAATCTCCACTATACAATTTCAATTTCTACTGCTATATCCCATATCCCTTCAGAATGTGGCCGATCATGTCTCTTCACAACATCATAGAATTTGATCTCTCAATAATGTTTCCCTTTCAATCTCCAATATCCAATTTCCACTTGTTCTGCTATATCACATATCGATTCAGAATGTGTCCGATCATGTGTCTACACATCTTCATATCATTTGAGATCTCAATACTGTTTTCCTTTCAATCTCCACTATCAAAATTCTATTTCTACTGCTATATCCCATATCCCTTCAGATTATGGCCGAGCAGGTCTCTCCACAACTTCATATCATTTGAGCTCTCAATACTGTTTTCTTTATCTCCACTATCCAATTGCTATTTCTACTTATATATCCCATATCCATTCAGATAATGGCCGATCATGTCTCTCGACAACTTCATATCATTTGAGCTCTCAATACTGTCTTCCTTTCAATCTCCACTATCCAATTTCTAATTCTACTGCTATATCCCATATCCATTCAGATAATGGCCGATCATGTCTCTCGACAACTTCATATCATTTGAGCTCTCAATACTGTCTTCCTTTCAATCTCCACTATCCAATTTCTAATTCTACTGCTATATCCCATATCCATTCAGATAATGGCCGATCATGTCTCTCGACAACTTCATATCATTTGAGCTCTCAATACTGTCTTCCTTTCAATCTCCACTATCCAATTTCTAATTCTACTGCTATATCCCATATCCATTCAGATAATGGCCGATCATGTCTCTCGACAACTTCATATCATTTGAGCTCTCAATACTGTCTTCCTTTCAATCTCCACTATCCAATTTCTAATTCTACTGCTATATCCCATATCCATTCAGATAATGGCCGATCATGTCTCTCGACAACTTCATATCATTTGAGCTCTCAATACTGTCTTCCTTTCAATCTCCACTATCCAATTTCTAATTCTACTGCTATATCCCATATCCATTCAGATAATGGCCGATCATGTCTCTCGACAACTTCATATCATTTGAGCTCTCAATACTGTCTTCCTTTCAATCTCCACTATCCAATTTCTAATTCTACTGCTATATCCCATATCCATTCAGATAATGGCCGATCATGTCTCTCGACAACTTCATATCATTTGAGCTCTCAATACTGTCTTCCTTTCAATCTCCACTATCCAATTTCTAATTCTACTGCTATATCCCATATCCATTCAGATAATGGCCGATCATGTCTCTCGACAACTTCATATCATTTGAGCTCTCAATACTGTCTTCCTTTCAATCTCCACTATCCAATTTCTAATTCTACTGCTATATCCCATATCCATTCAGATAATGGCCGATCATGTCTCTCGACAACTTCATATCATTTGAGCTCTCAATACTGTCTTCCTTTCAATCTCCACTATCCAATTTCTAATTCTACTGCTATATCCCATATCCATTCAGATAATGGCCGATCATGTCTCTCGACAACTTCATATCATTTGAGCTCTCAATACTGTCTTCCTTTCAATCTCCACTATCCAATTTCTAATTCTACTGCTATATCCCATATCCATTCAGATAATGGCCGATCATGTCTCTCGACAACTTCATATCATTTGAGCTCTCAATACTGTCTTCCTTTCAATCTCCACTATCCAATTTCTAATTCTACTGCTATATCCCATATCCATTCAGATAATGGCCGATCATGTCTCTCGACAACTTCATATCATTTGAGCTCTCAATACTGTCTTCCTTTCAATCTCCACTATCCAATTTCTAATTCTACTGCTATATCCCATATCCATTCAGATAATGGCCGATCATGTCTCTCGACAACTTCATATCATTTGAGCTCTCAATACTGTCTTCCTTTCAATCTCCACTATCCAATTTCTAATTCTACTGCTATATCCCATATCCATTCAGATAATGGCCGATCATGTCTCTCGACAACTTCATATCATTTGAGCTCTCAATACTGTCTTCCTTTCAATCTCCACTATCCAATTTCTAATTCTACTGCTATATCCCATATCCATTCAGATAATGGCCGATCATGTCTCTCGACAACTTCATATCATTTGAGCTCTCAATACTGTCTTCCTTTCAATCTCCACTATCCAATTTCTAATTCTACTGCTATATCCCATATCCATTCAGATAATGGCCGATCATGTCTCTCGACAACTTCATATCATTTGAGCTCTCAATACTGTCTTCCTTTCAATCTCCACTATCCAATTTCTAATTCTACTGCTATATCCCATATCCATTCAGATAATGGCCGATCATGTCTCTCGACAACTTCATATCATTTGAGCTCTCAATACTGTCTTCCTTTCAATCTCCACTATCCAATTTCTAATTCTACTGCTATATCCCATATCCATTCAGATAATGGCCGATCATGTCTCTCGACAACTTCATATCATTTGAGCTCTCAATACTGTCTTCCTTTCAATCTCCACTATCCAATTTCTAATTCTACTGCTATATCCCATATCCATTCAGATAATGGCCGATCATGTCTCTCGACAACTTCATATCATTTGAGCTCTCAATACTGTCTTCCTTTCAATCTCCACTATCCAATTTCTAATTCTACTGCTATATCCCATATCCATTCAGATAATGGCCGATCATGTCTCTCGACAACTTCATATCATTTGAGCTCTCAATACTGTCTTCCTTTCAATCTCCACTATCCAATTTCTAATTCTACTGCTATATCCCATATCCATTCAGATAATGGCCGATCATGTCTCTCGACAACTTCATATCATTTGAGCTCTCAATACTGTCTTCCTTTCAATCTCCACTATCCAATTTCTAATTCTACTGCTATATCCCATATCCATTCAGATAATGGCCGATCATGTCTCTCGACAACTTCATATCATTTGAGCTCTCAATACTGTCTTCCTTTCAATCTCCACTATCCAATTTCTAATTCTACTGCTATATCCCATATCCATTCAGATAATGGCCGATCATGTCTCTCGACAACTTCATATCATTTGAGCTCTCAATACTGTCTTCCTTTCAATCTCCACTATCCAATTTCTAATTCTACTGCTATATCCCATATCCATTCAGATAATGGCCGATCATGTCTCTCGACAACTTCATATCATTTGAGCTCTCAATACTGTCTTCCTTTCAATCTCCACTATCCAATTTCTAATTCTACTGCTATATCCCATATCCATTCAGATAATGGCCGATCATGTCTCTCGACAACTTCATATCATTTGAGCTCTCAATACTGTCTTCCTTTCAATCTCCACTATCCAATTTCTAATTCTACTGCTATATCCCATATCCATTCAGATAATGGCCGATCATGTCTCTCGACAACTTCATATCATTTGAGCTCTCAATACTGTCTTCCTTTCAATCTCCACTATCCAATTTCTAATTCTACTGCTATATCCCATATCCATTCAGATAATGGCCGATCATGTCTCTCGACAACTTCATATCATTTGAGCTCTCAATACTGTCTTCCTTTCAATCTCCACTATCCAATTTCTAATTCTACTGCTATATCCCATATCCATTCAGATAATGGCCGATCATGTCTCTCGACAACTTCATATCATTTGAGCTCTCAATACTGTCTTCCTTTCAATCTCCACTATCCAATTTCTAATTCTACTGCTATATCCCATATCCATTCAGATAATGGCCGATCATGTCTCTCGACAACTTCATATCATTTGAGCTCTCAATACTGTCTTCCTTTCAATCTCCACTATCCAATTTCTAATTCTACTGCTATATCCCATATCCATTCAGATAATGGCCGATCATGTCTCTCGACAACTTCATATCATTTGAGCTCTCAATACTGTCTTCCTTTCAATCTCCACTATCCAATTTCTAATTCTACTGCTATATCCCATATCCATTCAGATAATGGCCGATCATGTCTCTCGACAACTTCATATCATTTGAGCTCTCAATACTGTCTTCCTTTCAATCTCCACTATCCAATTTCTAATTCTACTGCTATATCCCATATCCATTCAGATAATGGCCGATCATGTCTCTCGACAACTTCATATCATTTGAGCTCTCAATACTGTCTTCCTTTCAATCTCCACTATCCAATTTCTAATTCTACTGCTATATCCCATATCCATTCAGATAATGGCCGATCATGTCTCTCGACAACTTCATATCATTTGAGCTCTCAATACTGTCTTCCTTTCAATCTCCACTATCCAATTTCTAATTCTACTGCTATATCCCATATCCATTCAGATAATGGCCGATCATGTCTCTCGACAACTTCATATCATTTGAGCTCTCAATACTGTCTTCCTTTCAATCTCCACTATCCAATTTCTAATTCTACTGCTATATCCCATATCCATTCAGATAATGGCCGATCATGTCTCTCGACAACTTCATATCATTTGAGCTCTCAATACTGTCTTCCTTTCAATCTCCACTATCCAATTTCTAATTCTACTGCTATATCCCATATCCATTCAGATAATGGCCGATCATGTCTCTCGACAACTTCATATCATTTGAGCTCTCAATACTGTCTTCCTTTCAATCTCCACTATCCAATTTCTAATTCTACTGCTATATCCCATATCCATTCAGATAATGGCCGATCATGTCTCTCGACAACTTCATATCATTTGAGCTCTCAATACTGTCTTCCTTTCAATCTCCACTATCCAATTTCTAATTCTACTGCTATATCCCATATCCATTCAGATAATGGCCGATCATGTCTCTCGACAACTTCATATCATTTGAGCTCTCAATACTGTCTTCCTTTCAATCTCCACTATCCAATTTCTAATTCTACTGCTATATCCCATATCCATTCAGATAATGGCCGATCATGTCTCTCGACAACTTCATATCATTTGAGCTCTCAATACTGTCTTCCTTTCAATCTCCACTATCCAATTTCTAATTCTACTGCTATATCCCATATCCATTCAGATAATGGCCGATCATGTCTCTCGACAACTTCATATCATTTGAGCTCTCAATACTGTCTTCCTTTCAATCTCCACTATCCAATTTCTAATTCTACTGCTATATCCCATATCCATTCAGATAATGGCCGATCATGTCTCTCGACAACTTCATATCATTTGAGCTCTCAATACTGTCTTCCTTTCAATCTCCACTATCCAATTTCTAATTCTACTGCTATATCCCATATCCATTCAGATAATGGCCGATCATGTCTCTCGACAACTTCATATCATTTGAGCTCTCAATACTGTCTTCCTTTCAATCTCCACTATCCAATTTCTAATTCTACTGCTATATCCCATATCCATTCAGATAATGGCCGATCATGTCTCTCGACAACTTCATATCATTTGAGCTCTCAATACTGTCTTCCTTTCAATCTCCACTATCCAATTTCTAATTCTACTGCTATATCCCATATCCATTCAGATAATGGCCGATCATGTCTCTCGACAACTTCATATCATTTGAGCTCTCAATACTGTCTTCCTTTCAATCTCCACTATCCAATTTCTAATTCTACTGCTATATCCCATATCCATTCAGATAATGGCCGATCATGTCTCTCGACAACTTCATATCATTTGAGCTCTCAATACTGTCTTCCTTTCAATCTCCACTATCCAATTTCTAATTCTACTGCTATATCCCATATCCATTCAGATAATGGCCGATCATGTCTCTCGACAACTTCATATCATTTGAGCTCTCAATACTGTCTTCCTTTCAATCTCCACTATCCAATTTCTAATTCTACTGCTATATCCCATATCCATTCAGATAATGGCCGATCATGTCTCTCGACAACTTCATATCATTTGAGCTCTCAATACTGTCTTCCTTTCAATCTCCACTATCCAATTTCTAATTCTACTGCTATATCCCATATCCATTCAGATAATGGCCGATCATGTCTCTCGACAACTTCATATCATTTGAGCTCTCAATACTGTCTTCCTTTCAATCTCCACTATCCAATTTCTAATTCTACTGCTATATCCCATATCCATTCAGATAATGGCCGATCATGTCTCTCGACAACTTCATATCATTTGAGCTCTCAATACTGTCTTCCTTTCAATCTCCACTATCCAATTTCTAATTCTACTGCTATATCCCATATCCATTCAGATAATGGCCGATCATGTCTCTCGACAACTTCATATCATTTGAGCTCTCAATACTGTCTTCCTTTCAATCTCCACTATCCAATTTCTAATTCTACTGCTATATCCCATATCCATTCAGATAATGGCCGATCATGTCTCTCGACAACTTCATATCATTTGAGCTCTCAATACTGTCTTCCTTTCAATCTCCACTATCCAATTTCTAATTCTACTGCTATATCCCATATCCATTCAGATAATGGCCGATCATGTCTCTCGACAACTTCATATCATTTGAGCTCTCAATACTGTCTTCCTTTCAATCTCCACTATCCAATTTCTAATTCTACTGCTATATCCCATATCCATTCAGATAATGGCCGATCATGTCTCTCGACAACTTCATATCATTTGAGCTCTCAATACTGTCTTCCTTTCAATCTCCACTATCCAATTTCTAATTCTACTGCTATATCCCATATCCATTCAGATAATGGCCGATCATGTCTCTCGACAACTTCATATCATTTGAGCTCTCAATACTGTCTTCCTTTCAATCTCCACTATCCAATTTCTAATTCTACTGCTATATCCCATATCCATTCAGATAATGGCCGATCATGTCTCTCGACAACTTCATATCATTTGAGCTCTCAATACTGTCTTCCTTTCAATCTCCACTATCCAATTTCTAATTCTACTGCTATATCCCATATCCATTCAGATAATGGCCGATCATGTCTCTCGACAACTTCATATCATTTGAGCTCTCAATACTGTCTTCCTTTCAATCTCCACTATCCAATTTCTAATTCTACTGCTATATCCCATATCCATTCAGATAATGGCCGATCATGTCTCTCGACAACTTCATATCATTTGAGCTCTCAATACTGTCTTCCTTTCAATCTCCACTATCCAATTTCTAATTCTACTGCTATATCCCATATCCATTCAGATAATGGCCGATCATGTCTCTCGACAACTTCATATCATTTGAGCTCTCAATACTGTCTTCCTTTCAATCTCCACTATCCAATTTCTAATTCTACTGCTATATCCCATATCCATTCAGATAATGGCCGATCATGTCTCTCGACAACTTCATATCATTTGAGCTCTCAATACTGTCTTCCTTTCAATCTCCACTATCCAATTTCTAATTCTACTGCTATATCCCATATCCATTCAGATAATGGCCGATCATGTCTCTCGACAACTTCATATCATTTGAGCTCTCAATACTGTCTTCCTTTCAATCTCCACTATCCAATTTCTAATTCTACTGCTATATCCCATATCCATTCAGATAATGGCCGATCATGTCTCTCGACAACTTCATATCATTTGAGCTCTCAATACTGTCTTCCTTTCAATCTCCACTATCCAATTTCTAATTCTACTGCTATATCCCATATCCATTCAGATAATGGCCGATCATGTCTCTCGACAACTTCATATCATTTGAGCTCTCAATACTGTCTTCCTTTCAATCTCCACTATCCAATTTCTAATTCTACTGCTATATCCCATATCCATTCAGATAATGGCCGATCATGTCTCTCGACAACTTCATATCATTTGAGCTCTCAATACTGTCTTCCTTTCAATCTCCACTATCCAATTTCTAATTCTACTGCTATATCCCATATCCATTCAGATAATGGCCGATCATGTCTCTCGACAACTTCATATCATTTGAGCTCTCAATACTGTCTTCCTTTCAATCTCCACTATCCAATTTCTAATTCTACTGCTATATCCCATATCCATTCAGATAATGGCCGATCATGTCTCTCGACAACTTCATATCATTTGAGCTCTCAATACTGTCTTCCTTTCAATCTCCACTATCCAATTTCTAATTCTACTGCTATATCCCATATCCATTCAGATAATGGCCGATCATGTCTCTCGACAACTTCATATCATTTGAGCTCTCAATACTGTCTTCCTTTCAATCTCCACTATCCAATTTCTAATTCTACTGCTATATCCCATATCCATTCAGATAATGGCCGATCATGTCTCTCGACAACTTCATATCATTTGAGCTCTCAATACTGTCTTCCTTTCAATCTCCACTATCCAATTTCTAATTCTACTGCTATATCCCATATCCATTCAGATAATGGCCGATCATGTCTCTCGACAACTTCATATCATTTGAGCTCTCAATACTGTCTTCCTTTCAATCTCCACTATCCAATTTCTAATTCTACTGCTATATCCCATATCCATTCAGATAATGGCCGATCATGTCTCTCGACAACTTCATATCATTTGAGCTCTCAATACTGTCTTCCTTTCAATCTCCACTATCCAATTTCTAATTCTACTGCTATATCCCATATCCATTCAGATAATGGCCGATCATGTCTCTCGACAACTTCATATCATTTGAGCTCTCAATACTGTCTTCCTTTCAATCTCCACTATCCAATTTCTAATTCTACTGCTATATCCCATATCCATTCAGATAATGGCCGATCATGTCTCTCGACAACTTCATATCATTTGAGCTCTCAATACTGTCTTCCTTTCAATCTCCACTATCCAATTTCTAATTCTACTGCTATATCCCATATCCATTCAGATAATGGCCGATCATGTCTCTCGACAACTTCATATCATTTGAGCTCTCAATACTGTCTTCCTTTCAATCTCCACTATCCAATTTCTAATTCTACTGCTATATCCCATATCCATTCAGATAATGGCCGATCATGTCTCTCGACAACTTCATATCATTTGAGCTCTCAATACTGTCTTCCTTTCAATCTCCACTATCCAATTTCTAATTCTACTGCTATATCCCATATCCATTCAGATAATGGCCGATCATGTCTCTCGACAACTTCATATCATTTGAGCTCTCAATACTGTCTTCCTTTCAATCTCCACTATCCAATTTCTAATTCTACTGCTATATCCCATATCCATTCAGATAATGGCCGATCATGTCTCTCGACAACTTCATATCATTTGAGCTCTCAATACTGTCTTCCTTTCAATCTCCACTATCCAATTTCTAATTCTACTGCTATATCCCATATCCATTCAGATAATGGCCGATCATGTCTCTCGACAACTTCATATCATTTGAGCTCTCAATACTGTCTTCCTTTCAATCTCCACTATCCAATTTCTAATTCTACTGCTATATCCCATATCCATTCAGATAATGGCCGATCATGTCTCTCGACAACTTCATATCATTTGAGCTCTCAATACTGTCTTCCTTTCAATCTCCACTATCCAATTTCTAATTCTACTGCTATATCCCATATCCATTCAGATAATGGCCGATCATGTCTCTCGACAACTTCATATCATTTGAGCTCTCAATACTGTCTTCCTTTCAATCTCCACTATCCAATTTCTAATTCTACTGCTATATCCCATATCCATTCAGATAATGGCCGATCATGTCTCTCGACAACTTCATATCATTTGAGCTCTCAATACTGTCTTCCTTTCAATCTCCACTATCCAATTTCTAATTCTACTGCTATATCCCATATCCATTCAGATAATGGCCGATCATGTCTCTCGACAACTTCATATCATTTGAGCTCTCAATACTGTCTTCCTTTCAATCTCCACTATCCAATTTCTAATTCTACTGCTATATCCCATATCCATTCAGATAATGGCCGATCATGTCTCTCGACAACTTCATATCATTTGAGCTCTCAATACTGTCTTCCTTTCAATCTCCACTATCCAATTTCTAATTCTACTGCTATATCCCATATCCATTCAGATAATGGCCGATCATGTCTCTCGACAACTTCATATCATTTGAGCTCTCAATACTGTCTTCCTTTCAATCTCCACTATCCAATTTCTAATTCTACTGCTATATCCCATATCCATTCAGATAATGGCCGATCATGTCTCTCGACAACTTCATATCATTTGAGCTCTCAATACTGTCTTCCTTTCAATCTCCACTATCCAATTTCTAATTCTACTGCTATATCCCATATCCATTCAGATAATGGCCGATCATGTCTCTCGACAACTTCATATCATTTGAGCTCTCAATACTGTCTTCCTTTCAATCTCCACTATCCAATTTCTAATTCTACTGCTATATCCCATATCCATTCAGATAATGGCCGATCATGTCTCTCGACAACTTCATATCATTTGAGCTCTCAATACTGTCTTCCTTTCAATCTCCACTATCCAATTTCTAATTCTACTGCTATATCCCATATCCATTCAGATAATGGCCGATCATGTCTCTCGACAACTTCATATCATTTGAGCTCTCAATACTGTCTTCCTTTCAATCTCCACTATCCAATTTCTAATTCTACTGCTATATCCCATATCCATTCAGATAATGGCCGATCATGTCTCTCGACAACTTCATATCATTTGAGCTCTCAATACTGTCTTCCTTTCAATCTCCACTATCCAATTTCTAATTCTACTGCTATATCCCATATCCATTCAGATAATGGCCGATCATGTCTCTCGACAACTTCATATCATTTGAGCTCTCAATACTGTCTTCCTTTCAATCTCCACTATCCAATTTCTAATTCTACTGCTATATCCCATATCCATTCAGATAATGGCCGATCATGTCTCTCGACAACTTCATATCATTTGAGCTCTCAATACTGTCTTCCTTTCAATCTCCACTATCCAATTTCTAATTCTACTGCTATATCCCATATCCATTCAGATAATGGCCGATCATGTCTCTCGACAACTTCATATCATTTGAGCTCTCAATACTGTCTTCCTTTCAATCTCCACTATCCAATTTCTAATTCTACTGCTATATCCCATATCCATTCAGATAATGGCCGATCATGTCTCTCGACAACTTCATATCATTTGAGCTCTCAATACTGTCTTCCTTTCAATCTCCACTATCCAATTTCTAATTCTACTGCTATATCCCATATCCATTCAGATAATGGCCGATCATGTCTCTCGACAACTTCATATCATTTGAGCTCTCAATACTGTCTTCCTTTCAATCTCCACTATCCAATTTCTAATTCTACTGCTATATCCCATATCCATTCAGATAATGGCCGATCATGTCTCTCGACAACTTCATATCATTTGAGCTCTCAATACTGTCTTCCTTTCAATCTCCACTATCCAATTTCTAATTCTACTGCTATATCCCATATCCATTCAGATAATGGCCGATCATGTCTCTCGACAACTTCATATCATTTGAGCTCTCAATACTGTCTTCCTTTCAATCTCCACTATCCAATTTCTAATTCTACTGCTATATCCCATATCCATTCAGATAATGGCCGATCATGTCTCTCGACAACTTCATATCATTTGAGCTCTCAATACTGTCTTCCTTTCAATCTCCACTATCCAATTTCTAATTCTACTGCTATATCCCATATCCATTCAGATAATGGCCGATCATGTCTCTCGACAACTTCATATCATTTGAGCTCTCAATACTGTCTTCCTTTCAATCTCCACTATCCAATTTCTAATTCTACTGCTATATCCCATATCCATTCAGATAATGGCCGATCATGTCTCTCGACAACTTCATATCATTTGAGCTCTCAATACTGTCTTCCTTTCAATCTCCACTATCCAATTTCTAATTCTACTGCTATATCCCATATCCATTCAGATAATGGCCGATCATGTCTCTCGACAACTTCATATCATTTGAGCTCTCAATACTGTCTTCCTTTCAATCTCCACTATCCAATTTCTAATTCTACTGCTATATCCCATATCCATTCAGATAATGGCCGATCATGTCTCTCGACAACTTCATATCATTTGAGCTCTCAATACTGTCTTCCTTTCAATCTCCACTATCCAATTTCTAATTCTACTGCTATATCCCATATCCATTCAGATAATGGCCGATCATGTCTCTCGACAACTTCATATCATTTGAGCTCTCAATACTGTCTTCCTTTCAATCTCCACTATCCAATTTCTAATTCTACTGCTATATCCCATATCCATTCAGATAATGGCCGATCATGTCTCTCGACAACTTCATATCATTTGAGCTCTCAATACTGTCTTCCTTTCAATCTCCACTATCCAATTTCTAATTCTACTGCTATATCCCATATCCATTCAGATAATGGCCGATCATGTCTCTCGACAACTTCATATCATTTGAGCTCTCAATACTGTCTTCCTTTCAATCTCCACTATCCAATTTCTAATTCTACTGCTATATCCCATATCCATTCAGATAATGGCCGATCATGTCTCTCGACAACTTCATATCATTTGAGCTCTCAATACTGTCTTCCTTTCAATCTCCACTATCCAATTTCTAATTCTACTGCTATATCCCATATCCATTCAGATAATGGCCGATCATGTCTCTCGACAACTTCATATCATTTGAGCTCTCAATACTGTCTTCCTTTCAATCTCCACTATCCAATTTCTAATTCTACTGCTATATCCCATATCCATTCAGATAATGGCCGATCATGTCTCTCGACAACTTCATATCATTTGAGCTCTCAATACTGTCTTCCTTTCAATCTCCACTATCCAATTTCTAATTCTACTGCTATATCCCATATCCATTCAGATAATGGCCGATCATGTCTCTCGACAACTTCATATCATTTGAGCTCTCAATACTGTCTTCCTTTCAATCTCCACTATCCAATTTCTAATTCTACTGCTATATCCCATATCCATTCAGATAATGGCCGATCATGTCTCTCGACAACTTCATATCATTTGAGCTCTCAATACTGTCTTCCTTTCAATCTCCACTATCCAATTTCTAATTCTACTGCTATATCCCATATCCATTCAGATAATGGCCGATCATGTCTCTCGACAACTTCATATCATTTGAGCTCTCAATACTGTCTTCCTTTCAATCTCCACTATCCAATTTCTAATTCTACTGCTATATCCCATATCCATTCAGATAATGGCCGATCATGTCTCTCGACAACTTCATATCATTTGAGCTCTCAATACTGTCTTCCTTTCAATCTCCACTATCCAATTTCTAATTCTACTGCTATATCCCATATCCATTCAGATAATGGCCGATCATGTCTCTCGACAACTTCATATCATTTGAGCTCTCAATACTGTCTTCCTTTCAATCTCCACTATCCAATTTCTAATTCTACTGCTATATCCCATATCCCTTCAGATAATGGCCGATCATGTCTCTCGACAACTTCATATCATTTGAGCTCTCAATACTGTCTTCCTTTCAATCTCCACTATCCAATTTCTAATTCTACTGCTATATCCCATATCCATTCAGATAATGGCCGATCATGTCTCTCGACAACTTCATATCATTTGAGCTCTCAATACTGTCTTCCTTTCAATCTCCACTATCCAATTTCTAATTCTACTGCTATATCCCATATCCATTCAGATAATGGCCGATCATGTCTCTCGACAACTTCATATCATTTGAGCTCTCAATACTGTCTTCCTTTCAATCTCCACTATCCAATTTCTAATTCTACTGCTATATCCCATATCCATTCAGATAATGGCCGATCATGTCTCTCGACAACTTCATATCATTTGAGCTCTCAATACTGTCTTCCTTTCAATCTCCACTATCCAATTTCTAATTCTACTGCTATATCCCATATCCATTCAGATAATGGCCGATCATGTCTCTCGACAACTTCATATCATTTGAGCTCTCAATACTGTCTTCCTTTCAATCTCCACTATCCAATTTCTAATTCTACTGCTATATCCCATATCCATTCAGATAATGGCCGATCATGTCTCTCGACAACTTCATATCATTTGAGCTCTCAATACTGTCTTCCTTTCAATCTCCACTATCCAATTTCTAATTCTACTGCTATATCCCATATCCATTCAGATAATGGCCGATCATGTCTCTCGACAACTTCATATCATTTGAGCTCTCAATACTGTCTTCCTTTCAATCTCCACTATCCAATTTCTAATTCTACTGCTATATCCCATATCCATTCAGATAATGGCCGATCATGTCTCTCGACAACTTCATATCATTTGAGCTCTCAATACTGTCTTCCTTTCAATCTCCACTATCCAATTTCTAATTCTACTGCTATATCCCATATCCATTCAGATAATGGCAAACATGTCTCTCCACATATTCTTATCATTTGATCTCGCAGTGCTGTTTTCCTTTCAATCTCCACTACACAAATTCCATTTCTTCTGCTATATACCATATCGCTTCAGAATGTGGCGATTATGTGTCTACACATCTTCATATCATTTGAGCTCTCAATACTGTTTTCCTTTCAATATCCAATATCTATTTCTACAGCTATATCCCATATCCCTTCAGAATGGGTCTGATCATTTGTATACACATTTTCATATCATTTGAGCACTCAATACTGTTTCCTTTCAATATCCACTATCCAATTCCTATTTCCACTGCTATATCACATATGCATTCAGAATGTGCCAAACGTGTCCCTCCACAACTTCATATCATTTGAGTTCTCAATTCTGTTTTTCTTTCATTCTCCACTATCCAATTTCTATTTCTACTACTATATCCCATATCCCTTCAGAATGTGGACTATCATGTCTGTCCGCAACTTCGTATCATTGGAGCTCTCAATATTATTTTCCTTCCAATTTCCACTATCCAATTTCTATTTCTACTGGTATATCAAATATCCCTTCAGATTATGGCCGATCATGTCTCTCCACAAATTCATATCATTTGAGCTCTCAATAGTGTTTTCCTTTCAAATTTCACTATCCAATTTCCAATTCTACTGCTATGTCCCATATCCCTTCAGAATGTGGCAGATCATGTCTGTCCACAACTTCGTATCATTTGAGCTCTCAATATTGTTTTCCTTCCAATTTCCAGTATCCAATTTATATTTCTACTGCTAAATCCTATATCCCTTCAGAATGGGTCCGAACATGTGTATACATATTTTCATATCATTTGAGCTCTCAATACTGTTTCCTTTCAATCTCCACTATCCAATTTCTATTTCCACTGCTATATCCTATATCCCTTCAGAATGGGTCCGAACATGTGTATACATATTTTCATATCATTTGATCTCTCAATACTGTTTCCTTTCAATCTCGACTATCCAATTTCTATTTCCACTGCTATATACCATATCCTTTCAGAATGTGGACTATCATGTCCCTCCAAGATATATTACCATTTGATCTCTCAATACAGCCTTCCTTTCAATATCCAATATCCAATTTCCATTTCTTCTGCTATATCCCATATCGTTTCAGAATGTGGCAGTTCATGTCTTTCCACAATTTCATATAATTTGATCTCTCAATATTGTGTTCATTTCAATGTCCACTATCCAATTTCTCTTTCTACTGCTATATCCCATATCCCTTCAGATTATGTGCGATCATGTCTCTCCACAAATTAATATCATTTGAGCTCTCAATACGGTTTTAGTTTCAAATTCACTATCCAAATTCCATTTCTACTGCTATATCCCATATCCATTCAGAATGTGGCCGAACATGACTCTCCACAACATCATATCATTTGAGCTCTCAATACTCTATTCCTTTCATTCTCCACTATCAAATTTATATTTCTACTGTTATATATCATATACCTTCAGCATGTGGCCGATCATATCTCTCCACATTTTCATATCATTTTAGCTCACAATACTGTTTCCTTTCAATTCCACTAACCAATTTCTATTTCTACTGCAATATCACATTTCCCTTACGAATTTGGCCGATCATGTCTCTCCACATCTTCGTATCATTTGAGCTCTCAATACTGTTTTCATTTCAATCTCCACTATACAATTTCCATTTCTTCTGCTATATCCCATATCCCTTAAGAATGTGGCCGATCATATCTTCCTACAAGTTCATACCATTTGAGATCTTAATACATTTTTCGTTTCAATCTCCACTATCCAATTAATATTTCTACTGTTATATCCCATAAACCTTCAAAATGTGGACGATATTGTCTCTCCACAACTTCATATCATTTGAGCTCCCAATATTTTTCTCCTTTCAATCTCCATTATCCAATTTCCATTTCTACTGCTATATCCCATATTACTTCAGAATATGGCAATCATGTCTCTACAAAACTTCATATAATTTGAGCTCCCAATAGGGTTTCCTTTCAATCTCCACTATCCAATTTCTATTTCTGCTGATATATCCGATAACCCAGCCGATCATTTGTCCCCACAACAACATATCATTTGAGCTCTCAGTACTGTTTTCCTTTACATCTCGAATATCCAATTTCTATTTCTAGTGCTACATCCCATATCCCTTCAGAATGTGGCCGATCACGTGTCTGCACATCTTCATAACATTTGAGCTCTCAATATTGTTTTCATTTCAATCCCCACTATCCAATTTCCATTTCTTCTGCTATGTCCCATATCCCTTCAGAATGTGGACAAGCATGTGTCTACACATCTTCATATCATTTGAGCTCTCAACACTGTCTGGGTTTCTATCTTCACTATCCAATTTCCATTTCTACTGCTATATCCCATATCCCTTCAAAATGTGGCCAATCATGGCTCTCCACAAATTCATATTATTTGAGCTCTCAATACTGTTTTCCTTTCAATCTCAACTATCCAATTTCTCTTTCTACTGCTATATACCATATCCCTTCCGAATATGTCCAACATGTCCCTCCACAACTTCATATGATTTGAGCTCTCTATACGGTATTACTTTCAATCTCCACTATACAATTTCCATTTCTTCTGCTATCTACCATATCACTTCAGAAAGTGGCCGATCTACACATCTTCATATCATTGG
The DNA here is from genome assembly GCA_964036315.1 of Acanthosepion esculentum. Lineage (NCBI taxonomy): Eukaryota > Metazoa > Mollusca > Cephalopoda > Sepiida > Sepiidae > Acanthosepion > Acanthosepion esculentum. Next base: position 152,809,767 of record OZ038478.1, on the reverse strand, counting down.
AGCTCTAAATACTGTTTTTCTTTCAATCCCCACTATCCAATTTCTATTTGTACTGCTATATCTCATATCCCTTCCAAATGTGGCCGACCATGTCTCTCCACAACTTCATATCATTTGAGCTCTCAATACAGTTTTCCATTCAATATCCTCTATCTAATTTCTAATTCTACTGCTATATACCATATCGCTTTCGAATGTGGCCGATCATGTGTCTACACATATTCATATCATTAGATATCTCAGTACTGTTTTCCTTTCAATCTCCACTATCCAATTTCTATTTCTACTGCTATATCCAATATCCCTTCAGAATGTGGCCGTTCATTTCTCTCCACAACTTCGTATCATTTGTGCTCTGAATTCTTTTTTCCTTTCAATCTCCACTATCCAATTTCTAATTCTACTGCTATATCCCATGTCTCTTCCAAATGTTGCCGAAGATGTCTCTCCACAACTTCATATCATCTGAGCTCTCAATTATGTTTTCCTTTCAATCTCCACTATACAATTTCCATTTCTTTTGCTATATCCCATATCGCTTCAGAATGTGGCGGATAATTTTTCTACACATCTACATATCATTTGAGCTCTCAATACAGTTTTCCTTTCAATCTCCACTATCCAATTTCTAATTATACGACTATATCCCACATCCCTTCTCTCAATACTGATTCCTTTCAATCCCCACTATCAATTTCTATTTCTAATTCTATATCACATATGCCTTCAGAATGTGGTAATCATGTCTCTCCACATCTTTATACAATTTGAGCTCTCAATACTGTTTTCATTTCATACGTCACTATCCAATTTCCATTTTTCTGCTTTATCCCATATCTCTGCAGAATGTGGCCAATCATGTGTCTACACATCTTCATATAATTTGATCTCTCTGTACTGTTTTCAATCCCCATTATCCAATTTCTATTTCTACTGATATATCCCATGTCTTCAGAATGTGGCCGATCATGTTTTTCCACAACTACATATCATTTGAGCACTCTTTTCCTTTCAATCTCCACTATGCAATTTCTATTTCTACTGATCTATCCCATATCTCTCCAGTATGTGGCCGATCAATTTTCACCATAACTTCATATCATTTGTGCTCTCAATGCTGTTTTTATTTCAATCTCCACAATCCATTTTCCATTTCTTCTGCTATATCCCATACCGCTTCAGAATGGGGCCGTTCATGTGTCTACACAATTTCATATCATTTGCTCTCTCAATACTGTTTTCCTTTCAATCTCCACCATCAAATTTCAATTTCTATTGCTATATCCCATTTCCCTTTAGAATGTGTCCGAACATGACTCTCCACAACTTCATATCATTTGAGCTCTCAATATTGTTATCCTTTCAATCTCCACTATCCAATTTGTATTTATACTGCTCTATCCCATATCCCTTCAGAATGTGTCCGATCATGTCTCTCCACAACTTCCTATCATTTGAGCTCTCAATACTGTTTTCCTTTCAATGTCCACTATCCATTTGCTATTTCTGCTGCTATATCACATACCCTTCAGAATGTGGCCGATCATGTCTCTACACAACTTCATATCATTTGAGCTCTCAATACTGTTTTCCATTCAATCTCCACTATCCAATTTCTATTTCTAATGCTATATCCCATATCACTTCAGAATGTGACCGATCATGTCTCTCCACAATTTCATATCATTTGAGCACTCAGTACAGATTTCATTTCAATCTCCACTATCCAATTTCCATTTCTTCAGCTATATCCCGTATCGCTTCAGAATGTGGCCAATCATTTGGCTACACAACTTCATATCATTTGATCTGTCAATACTGTTTTCCTTTCATTGTCCACGATCTAATTTTCATATTTCGATTCTGTTATATCCCATTTAGCTTCAGAATGTGGCTGATCATGTGTCTACACACCTTCATATCATTTGAGCTCTCAATACTGTTTTCCTTTCAATCTCCACTACTCAATTTCTTCTTCTACTTCTATATCCCATATCCCTTCAGAATGTGGCAATCATGGCCCTCCACAGCGTCATATCATTTGAGCTCTCAATTCTGTTTTTCTTTCAATCTCCACTATCCAATTTCTATTTCTACTTCTATATCCCTTCAGAATGTGGCCGATCATGTCTCTTCACAACATTATACCATTTGATCTCTCAATCCTGTTTTCCTTTCAATCTCCAATCTCCAATTTCCATTTCTTCTGCTATGTCCCATCTCGCTTCAGAATGTGGCCGTTCATGTGTCTACACATCTTCATATCATTTGCGCTCTCAATACTGTTTTCCTTTCAATCTCCACTATCCAATTTTCTAATTCTACTGCTATATACCTTATGCATTCAGAATGTGTCCGATCATGGCTCTATATAACTTCATATCATTTGAGGACTCAATTGTGTTTTCCTTTCAATCTCCACTATCAAATTTCTATTTCTACTGCAATATCCCATATCACTTTAGAATGTGACTGATCATGTCCCTCCACAACTTCATATTATTTGAGCTCTCAATACTGTTTTCCTTTCAATCTCCACTATCCAATATCTATTTCCCCTGCTATATCCCATGTCCCTTCACAATGTGGCCGATCATGTCTCTACACATCTTCATATCGTTAGAGCTCACAATATTGTTTTCCTTTCAATCTCCACTATCCAATTTCTATTTCTACTTGTATATCCCATATCCCTTCAGAATGTTGCGGAGCATGTCTCTCCACAACTTCATATCATCTGAGCTCTCAATACAGTTTTCCTTTCAATCTCCATTATGCAATTTCTATTTCTCCTGCTATATCCCATATCCCTACAGAATGTGACCGATCATGTGTTTCAACATCTTTATATCATTTGAGCTTTCAATACAGTCTTCTTTTCAATCTCCACTATCTAATTTCCATTTCTTCTGCTATATCCCATATTGCTTCAGAATATGGCCGATCACGTGTCTACACATCTTCATATCATTTGAGCTCTCAATACTGTTTACATTTCAATCTCCACTATCCAATTTCTATTTCTACCCGCTATATCCCATATCCCTTCAGAATATGAATGATCACGTGTCTACACATCTTCATATCATTTGAGCTCTCAATACTGTTTTCCGTTCAATCTCCACTATCCAATTTCTATTTCTACTGCTATATCCCATATCCATTTAGAATATGATTGATCATGTGTCTACACATCTTCATATCATTTGAGCTCTCAATACGGTTTTCCTTTCAGTCTCCACTATCCAATTTCAATTTCTACTGCTATATATCCCATATCCCTTCAGAATGTGGCCGATCATGTCTCTCCACATCTTCATATCATTTGAGCTCTCAGTACGGTTTTCCTTTCAATCTCCACTATCCAATTTCAATTTCTACTACTTTTATCCTATATCGCTTCGGAATGTGGCCGATCATGGCTCTCCACATCATTCGCTTATTTGTAGCTCTTAATACGTTGTTTTTGCTATTTCTCCTACTCGCTTTTCTGCTGGTCATTTATACAGGTTTGTTATGTATGTTACTTGCTGCTTTCCTATGTCTCCCTGGCCTTCAGAATGCCCTGTGGCTGTAAAATTCTTCAGATGCTTATTCTTCATTGTGTTTGCGAGAGATTTTCAATGTTTCTTTCTAACTTTAAATATAAGGGACATTCTTTTTCTATTTTCTCTGAAACTTCGTCGTTGCTCCCATGTTCACTGCTCGGTTTTCTCAGCATCTTTCTGTAGAACCCTATTTCTATTACCTCGTGTCTTTTCCTCAACTCTGAGAAGATGTCCTGCATTCAATGCTATATAGGAGGAAGGATATTGCATAACAGTTCAATTCTGTTTTCTTTGTTTCTAACGACATTTCCTGTTTTTGATTCTGTATGAAGTGTGTAAGTCTACATATTAGTATAGGTCTGTGTATAAATGTGAGACCACAACACCTCTGCAAGCATGGCTGTCTTGTGTGGGTGTAAAATGTGGTTAGGACTTGATTTATAGGTTTATATATTAATTCTATTTATGTTGTTAAATTTGTGGTTAAGCGAATTTGGACAAAGTCTTTTAATGCTCAAAATCAATTTGTCTTCATGTTACTCTAGTATTATTCTGAGATTTTCTTTTCTGCCTATTTATATTTTTTCAATTATAATGAATTTGGCATGGCTTTTAAAATCATATTTTTCTAGGCGGAAATGTGGTGAGCCGACTTGATCCGATTATGATAATTATTAATTCTGTAATGAAAGGCCATTCGTATTTCCCCACATATCATTTTTAGCATAGTGTGCATTCTAATAGGTAAATTATGTTATGACTTCTATAGTTAGACATGTAGTAGATTTTGAAAGTAGATTTAATAATTGAGGGAGTTAACGAATTGGTATGTTTAATGTGGTTACAACATAAGCTCCTTTTGTTGTTAGATGGTTGGAAAAACCCTGTTGTTTTTATTTTTGGTATGATACGGATTACCTTATCACCTGAAATTTAATTACTATCTACAATTTCTTTAAGGATCCTAGGTCTAGGATATGCTTGAAGGCCGAGTTTCGCTGGTTTTTGTCGACATATTTATTACATCGTTTCGGCCGTTGTACGCTACGGCCTTCTTCAGGTGGTTGGAATGTCGAATTGAACCCTTTATTTCACTCACTGTTTCGCTCACTGGGGTAGTTCTAGTTCCACGTGTCATGTTTAATGTATGTCATTTATTAGTTATCTCCTATTAATTTCCCTCTGAAAGTTCTCCACTCACTGAACTCTAACTAACGCATTTCTCCACTGTACCATGTGTCCTTGAGGACATCTGTGTTTGAATTTCTGGGTATCATAAACCTAATGTCTTCAGCAACCTTTTTTACCAGTGCTCATATTTCAATTTTTGCTGTTATAATTCAATTTTTTTTTCACCAGAGCTCATTTTGCAATTGTTGGTGTTATTATCGCTTTTCTCTGGCACTCCTTATTACTGGTCCCCATATTATATACATTTCTACGCTTGGTCGGCTCAGGAAATTTTTGTGGCCTAGCATTAAGTTTACGAATTTTCAAATGGTGCACTTTGTCTATAATCTCAACCTGATCCCACAGAGAGCGATGATCTCACTTTTCTCTCCATATGTGATCAGCCACGCCTGATTTTTCCACTTCCCATCAGGTTCAAATCAGTAATTCATGCACAGATGTCCTCAAGGACACATGACACAGTGGACAAAGGCGTTGGTTAGATCCAGTGACAGGACCCAAAGAGTGTGAATTCAATACCCGGTTAAGGCAGTGGAGAACTTTCAGAGGGAAATTAATAGGAGATAACTGATAACTGACATCCATTAATTATGGTATGTGGAACTAGAACAGTCTACCCCCATGAGCGAAATAAAGGGTCTAGTTCGATATTACAGCAACCTGAAGAAGGCCGGAGCGTATAACGACCGAAACGTTGTAATAAATATAGCGAGAAAGATGAGGACAATAATCCAAATAATTTAAATAAATTAATTTTTTATATTGCAGGTTAAAAAATATAGATTAAATTACTTGCATATTCTTAAGAGTTAATTTTAAAATAGATTATAACGGAACTCGTTTCATGGGCATTGACAACAAAATTCACAACTACCAATTGCTTTAATCTTATGTTAAACAATTCACCCCTGAAGATGAGATTAAAATTACTTGACAAAATGATAGAATGAAGCAAAAATAAGGCGTCTTCCTTAATCAGTTTGATAACAACACTACGAAATTGAGCCGTGAATTTGAGATGAGTAAAATAAAAACAGATATAATATGTCTATAGTACTCCACACGCATATATATATATATATATATATATATATATATATATATATATATATATATATATATATATATATAAACATATGGAGGCGTTAAATAGATTTTCTTTGTTGATTTTTCGTTAAGAATAATACATACTAAACAAGTGTAATAGAAAATTATATATATATATATATATATATATATATATATATATATATATATATATATATATATATATATATATATATATATATATATATATAGAGAGAGAGAGAGAGAGAGAGAGAGTTGAATTTATGTGAGTTTGTATCCCTGGGTTTCATGATGCTTGCGATCTTCAGGCAAACAAAGGAGATTTGTCAGACGACGCAAAGAGCGTGAAACCCATTGTCACAAACTCACCCCAATCCAACTAAATATGTTAGCTCTCTCAGTGATATTGAACGCTTTCCAATAAGTACCGCGCATATATAATATATAAATATATTTCAATCTCCAGCTCTCCCCTTTTAGGCAGAAAAATCAATAAAACTTAAGGTAGGTATATTTTGCAAAACCCAAGCCACATTTACACGCGAACAACATTTTTAGTGGATGCACAAAAACACAGGTCATGTTACGAGAATTTTTTAGAGTACTTGACAGTTTTTTCTGCGACATTGGCTTCACAAAGTTTTCAAAAAACTGAAAAAATTGAGTTTTTCCTGCTACTTAAAATAAAACCTTGAATAACTTCCTCATTTCGCATAAAATTTACCATCTTTCCCTGTGTATAACGAAAATCTGTTCAAAAGCCGGTTTTTCGGCTATAACTTCCTGGTTTTTCATCCGAATTGGCCATGTAATTTACATATGACACTCAATTTTTCTTGCGTGGATGTTTGGGTTAGATTATTTCACTTTAGCGGACGAAACTTGCAACAAACTACGTCCAAAATTGACATTTAGCTACTATTGTCTTCATATAATCCCATTCTAACAAACTTTGATGCAAAGATTGTTTGATAACGATTATTGAAGCATTAACATGGAAGAATCACGAAGAAGCTCGTATTAAAACCAACTTCCCGTAAACGCGCCAAGATGGAGGATGCATTCATCCGTTTGCACTTGCGGTTGAATTAGGCTCTGGCGTTTCATCCCTGTTTTTGTTTGATTGTTCAATTTGTGAACAATGCCATACTATTTGAATGTAATTACGGCCATAGGAAATTTACTGAATATCTAAAACATTGAAACAGTTTAACACCGAGCAACGAAGACAAGAAGTTTCTATTGATGGAATTCCTTTAAGAACAATCAAACAATAGAGAAGGTTATGCCGTAAAAAAGATGATGGGGAGTAGCTTAGTATACCAAAGGATGATGCATACATGCGGAGACACAGGCAGACATTTCTAGACTTATACAGTGGGGTGCAGTTATAAAATTGCAGCCATGAACACCAGTCAACACCAGGTACCTCTTCTGTTGGTGCGGATTACGAAAATTCTCGTTGTAGAACTTGTTGCGCACATGTGTTTTATAGATTATGCAATGGTGTTTAATAAATAATGCTACAAATAATTGTTGAAACTAATAGGTAATCATAATATATTTTGTAAGGATATTAGAATAATTCTGAATCTTTACTGCGGCAATGGCCGTATATACAGAAAAAATGAATTCAGTAAAAGAAGTGTAAGACAGCGATGTGTCTTCTCACGGAATGATTCAATCTATAGAGTGAGGCAATTCTTAGAGATTTACATGTCCTACCATAATCCATTGTTGGTGTTCACATTCTTATAACATTGTATATGTATATGACACAGTGTCGAAGATAGACACAGAAATGAAACTAAAAGAACTCCTACAGAAAGCAATGAAGGCAAGCTAGAATACAGTATGCTAGGGTGTTAGCAAAAGGAACAGCTCAACATACAAATTACAATTTTGAGATACCAAACTCAAATAAATACAACAATTTATATATGTGTGAAGTATTTTTAAGAGAGGATGGATATTGAGCCACTGAAATCCGTAGGTTCATTGGGTAAGCAAAACATTAAAAAAGCAGAAAAAATCGTTAGGAACAAAGACAAGCGAATTTAACTTTTACGTAATATCAATTCTTCTATATGACAGCTGAGATTAATAATGCGGGCAGATAAAGAGGGGTGGATAGCAAATAAGTGCACAGCCATTAAGAAGGATATGCACACTGCCAATAATAAACACGCCTACAATACTCTGAAATCCCTCATTAAGACCAGCCAACCAAGACCAACTATCGTAGAGTATGGGAATACTAAATTGAGGTTCTCCATAGATAAACTCAATACTGTGATCGTTTATACAATTAACAGACCCACCAAGATGTTTCCATCTGACCAGCATTCCGCAGAAGAAGACGAGACCAGCCCGTCATTAGTAAAAGAGGAGGATGAGTTGGCAGTAAGGACCTTGAAACATGGCACTTCACTCAGTGTAGATAATATTCCCTCTGAGCAGATAAAACATAGAAGTAAAGAAGCCATGAAAGCCATAAGAGGACTATGTTAGTAGATTTTGGAACAAAAAGGTGCTTATCGACTTATGGACTCGGTCATTGGTAATATACCTGCCTAAGACAGGAAACATCAGACAGAAATCCAAGACTGAAGAATTGCTATCAGAGGGACAAGCAAGTTTTAGAGACGAACAAAATAGAATGGAACAGGTTTTCAATTGTAGGATCCTCGTAGAGAAACACTTGCAACATCAGAAGAACGTGTTCCACAACTTTGCCGATTTGAAGAGAACTTTTCATCGTGTATGTCATGACGGTGTTTAGCAAATTGATATAGAATTCACTGTAGATAAAGGAATTATTTAAGTCATCCAGGTCGAAGGCAGTTCTTCTGGGAAAAACAAACGGGAGGATTCTTCCGGACAACTGTCGGTATCAGACTGTGATACGTACTTTCACCCACTTTGTTCAAACTATTTCTAGAGATAATCATGCAAGAAACTCTGAGGGAACATTATCATTCAGTCTCTGTCAGTAGGAGACTCCTCTGTGACCTACGTTTTGCTGACGACATTGACCCCATAGCAGGTAGTAACGGTGTGCTTCAGCAATCCAAACTTGTTGAAAGAGCAGGAACTTATGGAATTGAGCTTAGCTACTAGAAATCCAGATTAATGGTCAATAGCACAAACAATAACACCTTTGTCAACATTACCATGAACGGGAATTAACTGGATGAAGTGCCCAATTTTAAATCCTTGGGAGGAATCTTGTCTAAAAATGATACCTACAGCTCGAAAATCCACACACGTACTGCCGCAGCTATGGCAGCGATAGCCAAATTGTCAAGAATATAGAATAACAATATCAGGTTTCAAGTCAAGTATTTGCTGTACAAATCAGTGATAGTCGTCATTCTCTTATATGGATGTGAAATATGGACACTGTTGGTAGAAACAGATAAGAGGGATCCAAACGTTTGATAACAAATGCATGAGAAAATACCTTGCTATCTACTGGGGACATAAAACAAATGAAAAAATGGTTGAAAGTTTTGTGGGCCACCAGGAAACTCTTCTTGCCACTGTGAATCGAAGAAAAGTGGTGTGGTTTAGAGACGTTACGAGGCTCATCAGCAAGATCATCATGCAAGGTACCATTGAAGGCAGACGTAAGAGAGGACGCCAACGCATCATCTGGTTGGACAATATCAACCAATGGACAAGTATGGTTATACCAGAATTGCTGATGGCTGCTGTTGATAGACCTTTGTGGAGGAGATTCACTATGGATTCTAGATTCGGACCCTCCCCCCTCTACAATTACAAAAGTCAAGGGGGATGATGATTACATGACAGTTAATGCTCTAACATCTCCTCACACATGACGAAGGGATTGGAAGCAACAAAAATTTGATTCTACAGAAGGATGCTGAGAATACCACGGACCGAACATGAGGCTAAGAACGTAGTTTTAGAGAAACTGGAAACATAGTGAACAATGATACTTAACATCAGCAAGAGCAGTTGAAATTTCTATGGCACAGTGTGAGGAAAGAGGGCTTGGAAAATTTGACATTACCAGGACAGATTGAAATCAAGTCAGGCTAGAAAAATAACGCATAACCTACACGTTGAGCATGAATAAATGACGGAACAAGGTTTAGAAGAGATAGAAAAGACAACCTTTATTAAGAGCTACAAAGAACAGGAAATTGTGGAGAGCAATGATCGAAAAAAGGGACACAGAACATAGAAGAAGAAGAAGAAGAAGAAGAAGAAGAAGAAGAAGAAGAAGAAGAAGAAGAAGAAGAAGAAGAAGAAGAAGAAACTAGTTCATTTTTCTGCTTAGAAGTTTACGTTCAACTTACACTATATCTTTTGGGAAAGCATAAAGCCATTTATTATTAAACGAGTAAATATTATGGGCACTCTAGGTATGAGAGACAAGCAGTCTAGGAGAAGGAACGGGACACCATACTAGTATATTTCCCAAGTAGACATGGTAATTCTAATATAAAAACGAAACAAAGGAATCTGTGGAAAGTCATGATAGGCTACGCCCTAAAGTGATATGACATTAAAAAATATCATCAAATATGAATCATGTCTTTGAATCGTTTTAGCTCTACAAATCTCGGAATTTATAAATTATTACAACATGACACACAAACTTTGCCAAAATTTCCTAACAATCTTATAATGGTGTTCAGATATAATCAAATGACTCACATCACAAACTTAATCATCACTATCTTTCCAGATTTACAAATTTTTATGGCTCCATGTCAGATGTTGAAAAGAGGCCAGTAAAATCAGATTTTAACAGTCAGATAAATTTGACTGGCGGATTTGATTTAACTGATCCTTTCAACATCTGACATAGAGTCATAGAATTAGTAAATCAGGGAAGATAGTGATGATTAAGGGCCAGGGTTACTATATGATTAGCCTAAATACCCCAAATAATCACTTGTATATCCTTGCGAGACGCAGATATTTTTCTGCAATGGAGCGGCTAAGGGACAAAAACAGTCGTGGCTCTTGTGGCACTGTTCAGAGGTTATCTAAATATTTGGATGAGTATCGCTGCGGAACTCAGTGAGTAGCGCTATATCTGGTTTAGTTTGTGACTTTTTCGTCAGCGTGGCTCGTGGCCCAGTTGGTATGACGTTTGATTCCGAGTTCGATTCTCGGTAGTGGATGCGCACTGCTGATAAGTTTATATAAGACAAAACGGCCGTCCAGTGCTTTCTGCATTCTCGGCTCGACGGAATGCAATATGATTATGTGTATATACATATTACAATTAAGTAGGTTAAAATTTATAAACATATACGTGTACCCTTCCTGTCTAGTTAATGAACATCAGCTTTTCTTCTGACGTTTTATTTATACCGTGTCTGCCATTTATTATCTGCGTAACAAGAGGCAACACGATCCCATTACACGGTAAATAGCTTCAGTTCATCGAATCACATTCGCTTACTGATTGTCAGGTAATGAAACGGGTAGAGAAGACGTATGGAAAATCTCGCACATTTTTAACGATTTCGTTGTGCGTTCGCAAAATTTGACGTTTCTGTATCTCACCAAATATTCCTCCCATAAATCACATTCCGTTCATATTAACGATAACAGACCTTTAAGATTATGCTTTTCGTTTTTTTAAATCAATTTTGCATAGCAATAACTAAAATATATTCATAACAATGAATGTGTTTCAAAGTTTATGAATAATATTCAGAAAGTTTCACGCCCTTATATCATAAAGCCCATGCAAAGACACGTACGTATCTGTAATCTATAAATGGCATTCTGTTAGTGTGTCTGTCAACTTGTTACCACATCCTGAGCAAACCGTTCGTCCGATTAGCATGAAAATTCACACACAGATCGCAAATTTACGGCATTCGTACTTGACATCTTTGGATTTTTCGATTGTTCCTCCGATTTTGGAAAAATCAATAAAAACGATAGGGGGTCGAATATTGATTCGAAAAATCCATCTGTTTTTCAGTGATAGTTTTCACAAATTACAAGTGATATCCACCAAACTCACGATGAGCAATATCCTTACGTATAGTTTTGAGGTGCTGTTTTCTGTTTTTAAAAATTGATATCAGTTATCGGAAAAAATCGATAAAATCAATCACTTTGGGACATCCGAATCAAATCCAATGTAGCTGACTTTTGGCTCTATTATGTGTGTGAATATTATTCACACACGCTTGACCATGCTTCACATACCGGTATCTCATTGGCTGAGTGCAGTACGCGATCGCTGATTGGGGTTCGAGTTGGCCAGTAATACTTCCCATTTGAACCTGCTGTGCACAGCTGTGGGACGAAGGTCTTACTTCTGCTCCTGTTACGCCGCCATCCGGTTGATACGACAGGCTCCTTCAACTGATCATTTCTCCTACCGCAAGTTGTTTCTTACGTTTTTGTTTTCCGTTTGTCTATTTAACTATATTTATCCAAATACCATAAACAATTTATTCAGCTGTTTTACTTAAATACCTGCCTTCCCGATTCTGGCTCGCGCTTTGCGATACTAAGTTAGACTTTGTAATTGAGCAACGCTAATCAACCACTACTAGCATCACTTTTCCCCACACCGACAAAAAGGAGGGTACGTCTTAGCCTTCGGTCTGCAAGAGCCTCTGCTATGAGGTCAAAATGCGAGTATCACAGGTCGCTCAACGCAGCTCCTTCACGCAGGCGTCGCAGTCACAAGAGGAGCGTGACATCTGCTTGGCTGGGAAAGCTGCCTACAGGGCTTCGTTGCGATCAATGCTCAAGAATGCACAACGGTCGAGAATGAACGCACAGGCTGCAGCAACCGCCTCTGCATCTCGGGCTTCCGAGACTCATAATCAAAGGCTTCTTCGTAATGTAAGAAACGCTGCTGCCACTGCGAAATCAAGGACAATAGAGACACTTGACCGCAGGCGCGCCCGTCAATCCAGGGACGCTGCAGCAAAAGCGAGCAGTAGGGCTGCTGAGAAACCGCTACGTAGGACTGTTCGAAATGCTAGGAATGCTGCCACCACTGCCAGGTCGAGGGCCTCTGAATAATTTGACCGCAGGCGCACCCGTCAATCCAGGGTCGATGCTGCAACAGCTAGTTTGAGGGAGTTCGAGACAGAGCTGCAGCGGGCAACCCGCAATGCCAGTAACGCTGCAGCGACCTCTGCTGCCAGAAACTTCGAGGGCCCACAGACAAGAGCAAAAAGACTTTCAAGGTCTGCTACAAATATGGCCGCTGTGCGCTTATCTCAAAATACCCAAGCTCGCCGCATATGCGTCGACGGCGAATTCAGCGCCTTGCGGCCGCCCGTTGTATTACCTGTCCAAGTAGCTCTTTTTGATCTTTCTTGGCTTTAAATTACAACCCCGGCATTAACTTAACTACGCGTGACGACATCAATGTAGGTTCCATGACCTGCGTTTGCTAATTCTGCAACGCCCACAAATGGGCCGGGGAGCCTGTCGGTCTGTGCTGCTCCTCTGGCAAAGATCGACTGCCACCTCTGCATGAACTACCTACCCCGTTGAGGGGACTAATAGCCGGATCCCATCCCGACTCCAAGCACTTCCTTAAAACAATTAGACAATACAACAACTCCTTTCAAATGACCTCATTTGGGGCTCAGGTGGTTCAAGAAGAGGGTTGGATGTTCACTTACAAATACAGGGGCAGGTATACCACCGCATTGGGTTTCTGATGCCTGAGGAGACCTCTACGCCTAAACTCCTTCAACTGCATTTTATTGCAGACTACAACCTACAGGCCGAGACCCGGAATGGTATTTTGCCGGCATCGGGAAGAGTTCCTCGCAGGGACGTCATACTACTACTTCAGGCCATGTTTCACGAGGTTAACAGCTACATTCGCAGTTTCAAATATGCTTTGGAAAATGCTCCCTTTCCTTCTTTCAGCATTGTAATTGACGCCGACAAACGGCCTTATGATGAACACGAACGCCGCTACATTATACATGGGGAGCAAGACCGCACTCGCGATATTGTCCTCAAATCAAGAGGCGGTGCTCTTCGCAGGATTTCAGAGACCCATTGATCATATGACGCATTGCAGTACCCTTTACTTTTCCCTTATGGTGACGATGGCTACCACTTCGGTATTCCCCTACATACTCCTGGTGGCCAACATACAACGTCTTCAAAAGCTTTATCGTGCAAGGCCTTCTACTCATACCAGTTCATGGTTAGGGATGGAATCTTCAACATGCTTTATAGATGCAGGGAGCTTTTCCCACCAGTTTGCGGTTGACATAGACGCTAAGATGGAATCGGAAAAGATTTGCTTTATACGGAATCACCAGAAACAGCTGCGCACAGTCCCATTCGTACACTTACGTAACAGCCTTCGAAATAAAGTCAATCCCCGTGACCTAAGGAAGCTGTGCATTCTGCCCTCTACGTACACTGGGGTCCCACGTTACATACATGAACGCACGCAGGACGCTATGACATACGTTAGGTAATATGGGCGGCCAGACTAATTTATAACGTTTACCTGTGACCCCAAATGGGTTAAGATAACGCGTGAACTCCGACCCGGACAGGATTACACACACAGACATGACATTACCGTCCGCGTATTCCGCTGGGAATACTTATGAACTTAATAGTGATGGGGCGAGTCCTACAGTGAAAACGCAACGACTATTTTACATTGCCAGAGTTAAAAATCTTGACCGATTATGAACGGGTGGCAGTCTTCGGGTAACCACGGAGCAGCAACACAGCAGCCACCTATTGCAACCGGTTTCCCTTAATCTCATTGATTTTGCTATTAGTAAGATTCTCGGCCTATCAGTGACGTCAACAACTGCCGATACATGCGTAAGTTCAATAATTGAAACCCCAAAGCAGTTTAACTACATAAAACCCCGGGAAATGCCGGGCTTTACTGCTAGTGAATAAATAAAAAAATATAACAGTACAATTAGAAACACCTACATACAGACACTGAGATAAATCGAGGTTTTCACATGCTTGTATTGCATGGCGTCAAATTCGTCCTAAAATGTCTAATCGCTCAGCTGATCAGATTAATGGTTAAATATGCCTTCGACCGAACAAAGATTGCAGATCTTAGCGGGGGACCATATTTCTTCTAACCATGTTGACAATCCCAACATATTCACAAAGAAATCTACTAAATACTATAAACCGTTTCATTTTAGAACTTGCAACAGCAACAAATGAAGATTTGATATCACCATTGACTCGAAGAAAAATAATGTTAAAATGAACATGTTGACCTTCCACAGAATTTCAAACCAAATTTTAGGAAGGAAACAACCATCAATACAAGAAAGATCTATATATGTTACTAGAACTGTTAAATCTATTTTTCTAGAAAATTGTTTTAAGATAAATATTTTATGAATTTCAACCGAAGTAGCTCTAGTAGCTTAATCAATGAATGTCGAATGTTTTCTGATAGAGAATCAGTTAATATTATTATTACCATATATTAGAAATTTAGTAAAAAACAGAAGATACAATTAAGTAGGCCAGTTGTAAAAGAACAAAAATTCTTCTTTGCTTTGCAATGCGCCGGCTTCACGAGAAAAAACAGTATCTAATATTTATTAAATGCAGGGTAATTTCTCCACAAAAAGCAGTATGTATATGTGATAATTTTTATTATCGACGTTTGATCATACAAATTCCTTAAGTACACTATCGATCTGTGTTATATTAAAGAATATGTAGCCTGACTTGGACCACGTTGACTTAATCCACTTCAAAGTCATCCAGCTTATGTACTTTCCTCAGTATCTCCTTAATTTTTTTAATAGTCTGCAAAATCCTGTTTCTGCGATCGCCATCTGCAACCCTAATATCGTCCAAATCATTTCAACGGAGTTTTTAGCTTTTATAGAGGAAGATGTCGCAAAGAGTCTAATTTGAACTGTAAAAGGACATGGTACTTAAATGTATTGCATCCGTAGAAATAAAAAAAACAAAAAAAAACACGACGAATGTACTAATTCGGTCATTGGTAATGCGACAAGTCACCCAGAACACAAGCTCATATAATAGCCTCATACTACTAAGTAAATTAACGTGTCTGTTCCTGCACACACAGGTAGCATTCCTTTGGTTATTTAACAAACTAAATCAATGCCGCTTAACTGGTTCTCAAGTTATTTAACTGTTTAGATAATTTCTGGAAAAAAGATTCGCATATTGATGGAAAAAAGCGACGGAATACGAGATGAAATTATAGTGACCATCAGAGATGTATAGGAAGTGACATGTGTCGGATGCAACGATGTTTAACTTTGCTTAAACTGTATTTGTCCTGATTCAACAGTGTTTTCATTTTGGTTTGCATGGCGTATTTTCGTCAAAGATTGAAGAGATCAAAAGATGGATTTATATATAGACACTGAGATAAAGCACTTAGATATGACGTTTGGATTGTGTATATTGTTATTATATCAAACAAATATAGAAAAAAGTCTCGTCAGATGAGAAATATTCATTATTTTGCTTTTTAATAATGTTTCGAATGTTGTTTACCATTTTGCATCATACAATATACAGATATGTATATGCTTATATTTCACTGCGGATCATACGAATTCGGCAAATTGTTGAAAAAATGGATTTTTATTGGTTGAAAAATTAGAATCCTTGTAGACAATTTCTCCACAGATGAGCAGAAACCTTGAAGAAACAGAAATGAAGTACCTCAGATGTATGATAAGTATACAAAGATAAGGAAGTTATAAAGAAAATGGGAACCACAAGTATAGTTATGCTTAGGGTCAGAAAGGTGCAGCAGATATGTCGTCGATATATAATGAAATAACAAGTCTTGGAGAAATTGACACTTACTTATAGCTTGCAAGATCCAAACTGCACATCCTATTTCTGAAGTAAGTATAACAGATAACCTAGCTTATGTTCACAATAGCGAGGACACTGTAAAATCATGCTCCCTTTAACGGCAATAAAATTGAGGGAACACTTTGATAATTCGATGAAGGAGGGTGACAAGAAAGGGCTGTTAACTATAAGAATATAAAATGGTGAGTTAAGACTTGAAGCAACAGAAATGTGGTTCTACAGATGATGGTTGAGAATACCTCGGACTAAACATGTAAACAATGAATACATTTTAGTGCAAATGGTAACAAAAAGAAACTTATACTCTCGTTGAAATTTCCATGTGACTTAATGAGGAAAGAGGGCTTGGAAAATTTGATATTCTCAGGATAAATTGAAGGCAAGAAAGTCAGAGGAAAACAAAGAATAACCGAATTAACGAGCTTGAGTAAATGGATGGCGGGACAAAGTTTATGATAGATAATACCAAGACAACATTTATTACAAGAAATTGTGGGGAGTGATGTTGGTTAACGTTTTCATGGACACGACACATAGAAAATAAATAACTTATCAGTGAAAGGAAGATCTAAATATATGAACTGCATATTAGGAATGTTAAAATCAAGCAAGTTCAGAAATCTAATTATTTAATAATTAATTGTGGAATAAACAACGGAAAATGTGACAGAAATCTGAATCCAAATAGGAAGAGCGAGAGCCGTCGTCCAGAAAATAAGTAAAGTATTAAGACACATAAAAATGTGATTAGAAACAAAGAAAATAATATTCAGCTGCTTTGTTATATCTAGTTTCCTATATGACAGCGAAGGTGAAGAGACTTGAAGTAATAGAAATGAACTTCTCTTGAGAATCGGTTTTAAGGAATAGTGGAACGAAAAAGACATTTTCTAATAATCAGGAAGATACATTTAAGACATCTGGGACAACTAATCAGAAAAGCGGGCCAGGAGAAGTAAGCACCCAAAGGACATAGTGAATACAAAGAAGCAGGACTTAACCACAAGAAATCTTTCGGGTTTGCGTGAAAGAATGGCTAAAGAGGAAAAAAAGGTGCGGTAAAGAGTAAAATTTGACCGAAAGCAACAAAAGAATAACACTTTTGGAATGCGGTGATTGCTCACATCCTGAACGGACGCATCAGATAAAATCGAAGATGGCTAAACATATCTTTAAGACTAGTAACTGCTCGGGTTATAAATCTAAGTGGTGTTACCAAAACAGAGAAGTTTTTTTTCTTATAACTCAACGCTTTTGTTTCCATTTTCATTGTGACAGGCATACTCTAAGTTTATATCTAGTAAACCTCTTTATCAATAAAATCAAAGGGATTTCGGTAAGTATTTTCGGTAGCACTATCATTGACAATTCCCTATTGTTGACAATTTCCTATTATTGACAATTCCCTATGATTGACAATTCCATATCATTGACAATTCCCTATTATTGACAATTCCCTATCATTAACAATTCCCTATTATTGACAATTTCCTATTATTGACAATTCCCTATCATTAACAATTCCTTATTATTGACAATTCCCTATTATTGACAATTTCCTATCATTGACAATTCCCTATTATTGACAATTTCCTATCATTGACAATTCCCTATTATTGAGAATTCTCTGTTATTGACAATTCCCAATTATTGACAATTTCCTATTATTGACAATTTCCTATCATTGACAATTCAAAAACAGTAAAGTCGAAATATGTGCTGAGTTTTGATTCCCTATGTCCTGAATAGACCTAGTATTAAAAATAAACTTAGCAGCTGTGGCTACAAGTTGAACCCTAAAAGTTGACTTTATTTCACAAGTCGCTGACAGCCGGTAAAATGTGTCCCTAATACAGGAAGATACATACGCAAAACACATACGTCAGTATCTGTGTACATGCCTGGGTGTGTGATTGCATTGACTCAAAGTGTATGGTTTCTTATTAACACTTAGACAATGCTGTTTCTCCCGTTAAGTCAGAAGAGCAAAGAAGTGGAGGTCGTGAGGAAAAAGTATTGATGGATGATACGAAAGTGGTTCATTCATCATGTGACCGACTCTAAAGTCAATTGGCGCCTCGACAGTAGCGCAGATGAAATATAAGATTCAATTAGATTGAACGAATCAAAATCTCGCTGCTCAGCGCAAGTAAGAATGATTTATACTTCTTCTTAAATGGTGTATATGACAAGTATGGTTCGCTGCCTGTCAGAGGATGTATCAATATCTTTTAAAAGGTATTTTCAGGTTATTAGCTACGTCATTTCATCAGGTTGTGCTTTTATCGTTTTTTTCCCGCTGCACACTTTGTAAGGAAAAAGACCGTAACTATTTTTGAAAAATCTATTTCTGATATTATTGCATTATTTTGTGTTTTTATGCTTATGCTTTATACTTGGGAATTCCATGGTGTTTTGTAAAAGTGAGGAACACAGCATCAATTTCATATTTCTAAAGTAATGGATTTGTTTATTTAATAATCCGACAGATTTTTATCAATTTAAGCGTTATTATAAATGAGGAAAGTAAATAAATATATTTTTAAAAAATGAACGGCGCATCTACACAAAAATGGTTATCCGCTAAATATAACGTTTACAATGATAAAATCTGTCGGATTAATAAGTAAAACATCCAGTACTTACATACAAATTGCTTTGTTTACGCTCGCATAAGAAACTAAGCAGATACAATGAGGTCTGCAGAATCTGCTAATGATTGCACCTATATGGCTCTATTCGACTTTTCCTGATCGATCACGCCATTCGTGGCCGAGCCGGTCTAAAGCACGTCGCATTTTACGATTATTGTATACCAATAAAATTTTATATATATTATTTGATATTTTATATTTACTCACGCTCTATCCCTGAAATTGCTCATTTTTACCCATCAATATCTACATTTACCCATAAATATCTATATTTAGCCATAAATATCTATATTTTTATCATATAAACATACACACACACACAAACACACACATATATATATATTAAGATTATTCGTTTTAAAATTTCTATATTGTGGTTGAAAAATACGGTTATAATAATTCCCTCCATTGAAGTGTATATTTATTATTATAAACCTTTGAATTATATAAAGTGTTCTGTTAGAAATTTTTATAATGATTGTAAATACGACAGATACCTGAAGTGTGTCTGAAATATTTCAGGTTGTAATGATAGTTCTGTCCAATTTTTGACGGAACATATCGAACACGACTTTGACTGATATGTTAACTGGTATTTGCCAATGTGGATGCACACTTTACCGCTATCATAGCCTCAACAACTGTAAGTAGTAACAAAATTTGTTTCAACGCACAAAAATACACACCGCTAGCGACAAACATTATGCAGAGCATAACAATGCCCAATAATAAAATAACACCTTTCATCGTGGTTCAAAATTTCTAAGAATGAGTTTTCTTACGAATTTCCTCTTTCGTACATGCTTATACACTGTCGGTAATTCGAATATCCCATTCAGCAACATGCTCTGCTTCAGGTTCATCGCTATATGCCCAATCTGGTCTTACCTTTCAATCCTTGTTTACTAAGCCATAACCCTAGGTCTTTTTTTTATAATATCCCATTGGAAACATAAGTGATAAAACAATGGCTACAATATTGATGATTAAATAAACATCAGTTACCCAATATTTTTGTCCTATTTTTCATATAAAAATGGCAAGAACTGACGTTTCAACTGGAGACATCATCCAGGATATTGTAACTATAACAGCCAAAATGAGTTCAGGGTTTCGAATAATTCAGTGTATATTAGCGATTATCGAAATTCAAATAGTGACCCTTTTTGCATTACCGATTCTCATTATTGAATTCTATTAGCTCTACCAATTTGAACTTATGAACTATGCAATCTAATATTATGAACTCTATCTCTGTTATATATAATGAACTTTCACTGCGAGATGGTATGGGATTGGGTCGAAAACAACAAAATGAAACTTCTATATCTTGTATGTGCAGATATATTTAAACTATTCTTCAAATGTTGATGTAGAATTTCCCTTATTCTTAATGGATTCTTTTCATTTTATTTGAATTGTTACGCGATGTGTGGTTAATGAGGGGACTTATGCTAGCTGAGCTGTTAAGCTTTAGGCAAAAACGGAAGTCTTACAGACGCTGAACGTATGGATGCAAGCAATTTTGTCACTGAAAAGTAGACAAAGATATTGGAGATAAGATATGGCTTGGTAATGGTAATATTAACCATTTCTCTACAAGGAAACATTTGTCATTCATTGAGCTAGCAGCCAGTAATGATTTCTGTTAAAACTTATAAAACATTCTCTTCAAACAATTTCTTTATTGCGTTGGGGAATAATTCGTGAGCGTTTTTTGTTTTTTTTTAGAGTAAAAAAATATTTGGCAAATCAAATATTTGTTGAATGTATTAGAACAACAATTTCTTATTGTTGTTCTAATATTTACATATATGTATGATTTTTGTTAATTTCATTACTTTTTAGTTTTATTTCAGACCCAGAAAATGAAATGTCAAGTAAACAAAACTGCTTTATTCGACACCTTTTGCTTTTTGCATATAATCGCGGAGTTAACGCCGTAAAAGCAACTCGTGAGATTTGTGACGTGTATGGAGATGGCACAATGCTTCAAATTACCGCCTAACTTTGTTTTTCGGACTTCAAAAAAGGAAATTCTGAGCTGTAGGATGGGGAATACCCCGGTCAACTTGTTGAGTTTGATGAGGAGCTATTAAACCAGTTTCTTCAAACGTCAGACGACCAGAGAATTGGCGGAACAGATGAATTGCGATCACAAAACTGTGGTAAAACACCTTCATTCAATGGAGAAGGTTCAGAATCTTGGTTCATGGTTGCCACACGCATTGAACGACCACAACATGCATCAGCGCGCAACAATTGCAACCAGATTGCTGGCTCGGCATCGCTCATCCTGCGGACACAAACAGCGTTTCCTTTATCGCATTGTCACTGATGATTAAAAAATGGTATCTTTATGTCATTATGAAACAGAATAAAACCCAATAATCAAGAGAAAACTCGAGCAAAACAAGATCTTCGTCGTCAAAAGACCATGTTGTGTGTATGGAGGAACTGGGAAGGCATAATTTATTAATTATGAATCGCTTGAGCGAAACCAAACGGTAAATTCCGAGCTCTAAGTTCAACAATTGCACCGTCTCCGTGAAGCAATTCAGCAAGAACAATCTGTCGCCGATTCGGTCTGAAGACCGAATCGGCGACAGATTTTTCTTCTTCAACATGACAACACCCGTCCTCACATATGACCAAAACCGTTATTGAAGAATAAGGATGGGAAATGTTGCCTCATGCTCCGTACTCGCCAGATTGTCACCATCATGTTTTGATCTCTTTCTAATAACTTACTTGGTGTAACGTTCAATACTGATGTTGAATTGATGGTTTGTCTGGTCGAATTTTTCATCTCACAATCAGGAGATATTCATCGTCAAGAATTATGAAATCTGTGACTGATGGGAAAATGTTATCAACAGCAACGGAGATTATATTTTTGACTAATTGTATTTAATTTAACTTTTTAATATCATGTCAATAAAACCATTTGAAAAGCACTCATTACTTTTTCCCCAAATGTTTATTCAAGTCCAGTAGCTGTTATCGCTCTTTCCAGTACTGATGGTGGATTCCTACCGAAATTTCTAGTTATGTAGAATATTAACATCTTGATTATGTCATTATTTTCGTTTCGAGTTACATGCGTTATCTATTTTTTGTTGATTCTGCAGTTGGTAGACCTCATGCCATCTGGTTTCTATTACTTCGCATAGATCTTTGTTTGTGATTCTGCAGCATTTAAAGAAAAATAATCTTTATCAAGACCCTTAGAAGTTCAAGCCTAATGCCATTGAGAAAGGCAACCATCCATGTCTTCTTTTCTAGCCATGGGTTAACTAAGAGAATAGAGTTTGTGTGGTAGTCAATGCAGGAGACGGACAACGGAAAATCAGTCCATTATCTAAACATTCATGACCTTTCATAGATAAGTTAAAAAAAGGAATCTGTGGCGCGCCATAATCCATTTCGGTCTGAAGTCACATTCTGTTAAAATAGTATTAAGATAGTAACAAAAATCTATTAATGCTCAAACTTTAAATAGAACTTATCATTTTCCATATTAAATGCAAATGCTCTATATCATTCAAATGTTTTCTAGGCATCCTCCAGTAATGACACATATGACTGGATATAGTTCCAGTTCTCTTTCATCATAATACTCTCTTCACGTTTGATCTCGTCTATTACTTGTAAATGACAGAAGACATTATAATTTCAATTCCGGCAAACACAAATATCAATTTCAGTCCGTGAGAAAAAACAAAACAAAAAACTTTCACACCTGAGAAAACTTCTGAAAACCTTCTAAACTAAACAAATCGAATATTTTGTGTAAACAACTTAATAATAGAAAATTATGTCTAAAAACTAATTAACAAATTGGACGATATCATGTAAAACAAAGTCGCCTTAGAGTGATAACGTGCTTTCACCTGTTCAGATAATTCGTTTTTTTTTTCTTTTGATTTCAAACATCTCGACAGAAATCGATACATTCTTCTAACTACGACAGCTAATCACTGAGTTCAATCAGACTAAATCGAATCGAGAAGGTGTTGTATATGCCAAACTGGTTATCAAGTATACAGATTGCGTGTTCAAATCCAGTCGGAACTTACTTCGTTATTTCTGATTATTAACGGAAAGGAAGTATAAAAAATATAGCATACCAAAGGAATATTTATAAAACAGAACCCATTGATGTGTTGCGATGAACAACAACAGCAACAGTAACAACATTAATAATAATAATAATAATAATAATAATAATAATAATAATAATAATAATAATAATAATAATAAATTGGCCTCCAAAGATACTTGGAAAATAGAGAAGACTGGATGATGGTATGTGTCAAGGAACATGAAAGTAGTAAGTATCTTTACTCTGTAGTAAAGGAAGCCGACAAATTCAAAATGAAGTTTCAAATGGGCACAGAAATGCAAATACATCACTGTACACCGGCTGAAGCTGCAAAATACTTAAAAAAGAATGCAAAGACAAATGCGACCGACCAGATAAAGAAACAATGGCAAGATAAACCGCTACCGCTCTGCCCGTACCAAACAAGCTGACGTAAACAAAAACCGCACCCATCAGTGGCTACGTAGTGCAGGGTTGAAAGCTGAAACTGAAGGTTTTATCATTGCTGCACAAGACCAATGCTTGTTAACTAGGAATTATCAAGCACATATACTAAAATACTGTGTTAGCCCAAGATGCAGATTCTGTGATAAATATCCAGAAACCATTGATCGTCTTATATCAGGTTGCACGATATTGGCACCCACTGAATATAAAACCCGGCATGACAGAGTGGGTCAATATCTGCACTGGAAAATTTGCAACTTCTATGGGAAGGAAACTGGTATGAATACCACCCTAACCCGGTTACGGAGATAGGACCAGTTACAATTCTCTGGGACTACACAATACACAGTGACAGAACAATCAAAGCCAACCGCCCAGACATTGTTATTAAAGACCACAAACAAAATAAGTGCCTCCTTATTGATATGGTAGTCTCTGCAGACTGCAATGTATCTTTGAAGATATTAGAAAAGCTGTCAAAATACAAGGACCTTGAAATAGAAATCTCAAAAATGTGGCACATGGGAACATCAACAAGCCATATTGTAGTTGGAGCCCTTGGACTGGTTGGAAAAGATTCCAGTAGACTAATTGAAGGGATCCCTGGAAGTCCATCCCTCAAACATATACAAAAAATTGTTCTGACAAGTACAGCCCACATTTTACGAATGGCTTTATCTATGTAATTATTTTTTATTTTATTTTATTTTTTTGCAGTGGAAAGTGTCATGATGCCATTTCTAACCCTAGGTCCCTGGGCAGCACCCGGAAAGAAATGTGTAAACGCCAAATATCAAAGGAAATAAAAAAAAAATAATAATAATGTACGAATTGAAGATTGTTGAAAAAGTGGCAACTTAAAAAATGCTTAATAAAGAAAAATAATTTCAAAATTCTACACAGAAGAAATTAGCACAAAAGCTAAACTGTAAACAAATTTGTTATCTGAAGATGTTTAAACTCATATATAAAATTATATTGTGTAACCAATGAGCGTCTTCCTGACATTATTTTAATTACATAAAAATACCGCATCTGACTGACAATTGTTATTACATTTCCATGTGTATTTCCTTTACTAAATATATTTATTACGGGGCAAGTTCCAGTCTAGTCTGTTGCGTAAATTTCGGACGAATATTCTTTAAAAAGGCAGAGCTCATTCTTTCTACCTTGATCTATATGTTATATATGAGGGTAGACGGATTTCGTCAGATTTGGGTGGCTGCCAATATAATAGAACGGAAACGGAATAGCACTTGACTATCTTTCCCAATACATCATAGCAATTCACAGATCATGAAATAAACTGTTACGAAACTCGACATCTCCAGTTGCCTTGATCTATCCACTTCCCTTCTCCACATCCTTTCCCCCTTTCATTCCTATCTGCTCTCACTCCAAATCTTCTGTAACCCCCTTGCCTTGATCGATCCACTATCTTTCTCCACATCCTCTCCTTTACCACCCCTATCTGCTCTTCCTCCAAACCTTCTGTAACCCCCTGCGTGCTAGTGGCTTCCAGCCTTGCTTGGGGTGAAAAGCTTAAAAAACCCCAAAAAAACAAAAAAACAAAACAAAATAAACTTCTTGAAGAGATATGGCCTTTGAAATCGATTTACGGAGACGTAATAAAAGAAAACTAGTACTACATACACTTTAAATAAAATTCAAAATAAATTTGGTACATTTTCTGTTTTTAATACTTCAATTAATTCATTTGAGTTTTGAACAGGAGTAGACGTCTATCTTTAGTTTCCGGTTTAGAACTTGGTTTCCGGTTCCTTCTAAAAGTTTCTATTTTTTCACTCCAGTAGCTCCTTGCGTCTTAGTAGCATTATCGCCTTGCTTGGAGTGAATTAATTAAACATTTAAATATTGTAGATATTGTGATTTTTGTGTGCTAGAACGCAACATCATGCCCGAAAACGCCCACGCATTGCATGCGTATGGTGTCGCAGAGCAGTTGGAGGAAGGGAGAATTGGCGGATTGCGCCTACGCATATGTAAATCTCTGCTACTCAACCAATTGGCTGCTTCATCATGGTCTATAAAATGAGTGTGTATGAAGGCTTTGGCAGTCGGGATCGAGGGATCAGACGAGGACGGCTGCTCTGCACGAGAGACGACTGCCCTGCACGAGAGACGACTGCCCTGCACGAGAGACGACTGCCCTGTTCCTAACCGGTCTTTTTTGGCGTGACAGCTACAAGCTATTTCGGCAATTATGGCTTTTGATCCTAAACTGATACCGCTATTTGATGGAAGTGATTCTGGACAGTCAGTTATCGAGTGGATAGAGAAGGTAGAATTGATATGCTAGCTTAGCGGCGTAAAGCGTATTGAATGTGTGGTTCTTGTGCATCTATCGTGTGGTGCATATGCAGTGTACCAGCAGCTGAGCGAAGAAAAGAAGAAAGACTTTACTTGCATCAAAAATGCTTCATATACGGTATTTACTCTGGACTCCGTTACAGCTTGGAAGCAATTTGTAGCACGCCGCTTGCGCCCGGGTGAAACTGTCGATGTCTTTTTGGCCGAATTGCGTAAACTTTCAGTTCTGGTCGGTGGAATGACGGATAGTGCGTTTATCTGATGTGTGCGTTTATCGCCGGGGTGCCGGAGCATGCCGAGGAATTGCTCCGAGCCTCTTCCCAGTTAGACGATATGGACATTTCACAAGTGCTAGCTCGTGCACGCGCCATACCGAAGAAAAGTCCTGCAGATATTGAGCAAGTGCCAATAGCTGCACGATCATCGCGTTGTCAGGCGAAGGAAGTTGATGCACCGACAAAATGCTATGTTTGCGGCGAGCTCAATCACTTGGCACGCGACTGTCTCTCGCGACGTGAAACATCAAGGAAAGAGAATACTGAACCCCGAAGACCGGTCTCGTTCTATCGGTGTAAGCGGCAGGGACATTACACCCGAAACTATCAGGGAAACGGGCAGGGGAACGAGGCTTCGGCGCTAGCCTTATCTCCGGAACCCCTTTAAATAGAGCGCTATCTACAATGACTGTACAGATAAATGGAATGAGGCGCATGGCTCTTGTGGACACTGGTTGCACTCAAACACTCATACACAAAGCATGCTGCCATGCGTGGGAGAGAAAGGAGGTACACATCCTGACTGTAGGCGGGAATACCCTTAAGTGCTGTGGACTCGGGGTGGTCCAGCTTGTCATAAGCAACAGACCCTCTATTGACATAGAAGCTCTGGTCGTGGACAAGGAATTACTCGGATTTGACTTGTTGCTTGGGCTGGACGCAACCAAACAGCTGGGTAGGATGTCCATGTCTAGCACCGGTGAGGTAAAATTTCCCCAATGTCACAAGCTAATCTACACTGGCATCACTGTCAACGAGCCCGATTTCCAAGCAGAGATTGAGGCTAACAGACGGAAATGGATCGCATTGTGGAAGTGATCCGGTGCTCAGCCGCCAGTTACGTTAAAAAACAGGCTGTCAGAATATCCTAATCCTGAGCACATTCGGGCTGAGTACAACCGAGAAATGCAAACTTGGATACAAAACGGCTGGCTGCTGCCATACTCTGAAGACGAGCTTGGGTCCCCAAAGGGTCTGATTCCTCTCATGGCCATCCTACAGGAAAACAAACAAAAGTTTCCACCCGTCATGCACTACCGCGTGATCAATGAGCATGTAGATACATGGGAAGGCTGATTTAGTAGTGATGGAAGGGAAACAAAACTCTGCTTGATATATCAATGTGTTGGGAAAAAAGTCTTCTCACATTTATGAATCGTCTAGACACCAATAATGCCATTTTTCAACAGGACAATGCAGCCATACACATTTATAAGCTCCAGAACGACTCGTTTAAAACAAAAAAATATTTTGGACTGACACACTAAGTCTCCATATTTAAACTCAATAGAAAATTTGTGGGGAATTTTAACAGGTAGAGTCTACAAAAATAAACGTCAATTTGAAGATAGAAAAACTTTAAGATCTTGCATTAAACAGTACTGAAATGAAATTCCATCTCAAACTCTCAGAAAACTAATCGATTCAATGTAAAACAGGTATGTTGAAGTATTACAACTGAGAGGGAATAAATGTAAATATTGAACTTTGTACAATTTTGCTGTTAATTATAAATGTTCAAAACTCTCTTATGCTTGTTTGCACCCTCGAAAAAGTATTTTTCTTAATAACTTTCTTAACTTTGGTTGAAAGTTGTTATAAAATCGAATATGTATACGAATACCATCGGATCTAGACATATTTTCAGAGGGACTTCTGCAGAAATAAGAACATTATTATCAATTTAATGGGGTGTCTTATACTTATTTCCACCGCTGTATTGACATAATTAGAACGATACATATCAACACAAATATGCCCATATACAAATATCTGTACGCATATATATACTATAATATAAGTGATTAAACTCATATATAGAGACACCAGTTGTTATTTCAAGTATACATAATTTAAACTTCCAGAGTTTACATGGAGAGGTGTTCGAAATATTAGATGTAGCTTTTTTATTTTGAGACGATGTCTGTGTCTGCATTTAAAGATAAGCTCAATGCGGTGATTTAGTAATTCCACGGGATCATATTGTTTGGTTATTAAGATTTTCTTCATAATGAAGAGGTCACATCTGTCTCTTTTTTAGGAGTTCGAGCTCTAGAGATAATTCTCCATTTGACCTGTGTGGTGAAGTCTTTTTCCACAAGATCCCAATCGTATTTCACGAGCGCTGTTTGATCTTTAAGGGATACATCAATGAAGGAATAGCGATGGTTATACAAGCGCTGTTTCCAATTTCCAGCAGATATTACAATATAAACCTTCTTTTGTTTCGTATTTTCTTTGGTGGAGATCCTGGCTTCGTACATCACGTTTTCTGTCATGCATATTCCTCCCATTATATATATATATATATATATATATATATATATATATATATATATATATATTACGCGAATCATTCATACGAAAAGCAGATAATGAAGTTAATGATATAAATGGCAACATTGCCATTTATATCATTAACTTCATTATCTGCTTTTCGTATGAATGATTCGCGTAATATAAATTGAACCTGCACAACATAATTGATATATATATATATATATATATATATATATATATATATATATATATATATATATATATATATATAATTTAAGCTTATTATAACAGACTATATTTGGTGTACAAATTGAGAACTTAGCTCTGAGAAATTGCAATGCCACCAATAATTTGTAATTATCTTTCGATTGGCATTTATTAGAAAAAAATGGTGTCAGACTACGATTCTTGAGCCTTCGGATGACTGAACCCATCGTCACTGCCATGTGACATTATCAATTGCCTTCCTACAAACAATCTATCATAATGATTTAATCGAGGTTTATAAGATTTCGTCGGTGGTGAGGCACTGAAACAACCTTATGATCCTTGATAGACTCAGGTTTAGAGATAGATTTGTACTGATAACAAGGGACATTAACTTGACTTTCGAGTCAATACAAAACAAGTTAAAGATGGCGGTTGTTGACAGATCAGAATAAATACGGCACAAATGTAGACGATATCGACATATTATGGGAAGAATGTCAGAATACTAAACACCATTCGGATTGAAGTTCTAGAGTTAGTGAATAAATCTGAAATAATATTTGCTTAACTAAAATTGTTTTATGTAACATGTACACAAAAACACGAGGGAAACTTTAAACTGTAAGTTTCTTACATGTTAGATTCAATTATTTTGTAGTAAATGTATTTTGAATACATAGTAATTATAGAATAAAAATGAGAATATGTAGGCAGCGTAAATATTATCGGCTATGAAATTAGTATCAGCGAGCCGAGTTCAAATTCTAGCTCAGTCTTTTGCATTTCCTGCACACATAGGCACATAAATCCTTTTCTTCTCTCAAAGGAAGTATAATGTTTTTATTGTACAGAGGTTTATTGGAAGAATGTTAACAATGTTCAATACTGCGTTTATTTCTTAAAGAGTTTCAACACTTTTCACCTTCTCACTTTTGCTTGAAAGGGCTTTACGTTTGATTTAATTCGGAACATTGGATACGAAGCAATATCAAAATGGCAGGCTGTTGTTTATTACTGCGCAGAACTGCTTGACATTGCACACTGATGCGCATAGCAGTGATACGAAATTTTATTAAAACTTCGTGGCCATGCATTCAGTCAACCAGAGAAGAATGTACGAAATACGATTTGTAAATAATGTTGGAAAGCACCGTGCATACAATATTGCAACAAAAATACAATCAAAACTTCACGTACATCGAAGGAAGATAGAAAAGAGAGGCAGATGCAAGAATAATAAGATTTCAAAGGGAGATAGAAAGAATCACAGATAAACAATTATGAATATCATCCGAAAGGGAGCACGCAAAAACCCCTTTACGTATCAGAAGAAGACATTACGTTAAATCATTAAAAAACCAATCGTACGAATATAAGCAGCACCATTATGGAAACAAACGGAAACATTAAAATATGTCGGATTTAAATGTAGAAAATTGGGTAAAAAGACAACGCAAATTTGATAGAGTAGGAACAGAGAAACAGCGCGAATCTGCAAATAATGTGTCCGTATATATAAAGTGATAAGTTTAAAAAATCAAAATTTACCGCTTATGTAAAAATGACAATATTCTTTTCGACATTTAGTGAGATAAAGATTTTTAAGCCTATGTAAGACAGATGTAATGGCCATACAAAAAGGAAAGACGACCAGCTTAACAATGGAGATCTTATGTGTGGCAGAGAATCGCAGGGCGAAGAAGAAAAAAGCGTGAATCCCGGAACCTCTTCTACCAATTTAAAAGAAAGTCGAACATGAATGAGTGTAATAATTGACGCCAATATATATATATATATATATATATATATATATATATATATGAGAGAGAGAGACAGAGACAGAGACAGACAGAGATAGATAGATAGATAGATAGAGAAGATAGATAAACAGAGAGAGAGAGAGAGAGAGAGAGAGAGAGAGAGAGTTGGTGTATCAAAAATAGTTTTACAAACTTTGGGGCCAGGTTCCTCACACCAAAACAAGGACAAAAGTCCACATAAGAATATATCTGTAAATCCTTCGTTTTTTAATTATTATATTTACATTAAAGGCGCTGTGTTACAAGTAGACTAGGTTACATTTGTCATTCGTGCACCATTTGTGGCTAGTGTGTCTTCAACGTTTAACGTGTTTAGTAGTGAGTTAACTGGGAAATATTCCGATTGACAGTGGCAGGACATTCATATCGTGAGTTTGCAGTTATGATTTTTACATGCGGCCGCGCTAATGGCAATGAATGCGTGACTGCACGGCCGTATCAGATTGCGTTTCCAGACCAAAGGCAGCCGAGTCATCTAACCTTTGCTGCTGTTTATCGTCGTGTTGCTGAAGCAGGGTACGTGGCACCAGTATGGATCGAGGAAATCGTACGCCTGACCATGGAGAACACTTTTCGGAGTCAATACAGATATCAGCACAAGTTTAAGTCGTTCTGCAATGTCGTACATCTCATAATATCGCATGAATGGTACTTCAAGAGCAGCTCCTGTATCCGTATCATTTGCAATGTGTGCAGGTTCTTTCGTTTTTTGATCACTCACCGTCACTTGTCTCTTCAGTCTTGTTTACGGATGAGGCAACATTTGGAAAAGATGGAATAACAAATTTACACAACTAATATTTGTGGGCGGATCAAGCCAGACACCAGCATCAGTTTACGATTAATGTATGGACTGGAATTGTCTGGTAGCTCCATATGTTCTCCCAGCACATCTTACAGAAGCTGTCTTCAGCCAACCAAAATGAGCTGACTCATTTTATAGTTTACCAATAGGAAGTTGTCCAATCAGAAGACTTGAAATATTCAATACGACGTGTATAAAGGCGGCAATTTTGTTTTCTCTCCGAATATCCACTGCCAACCTCTGATATAAGAGACCTTAAGAATTATTGAACAACTGCTACTATATATTGGTGTTGTTTCATTGCGTAAATTACTTACGTTGGATTTCTACATTCAGACTATGGTGAACATGTATAACATTGGTTATGAGCCCAGATTACGACTGTATTTTGACGGAAATGAATCCAGATATGAATTGTGGGAAACGAAATTCTTAGGCTACCTTAGAATACAAAAACTTCATGACATCATCCTTTGCCAAGATGACCAGAAGGAAGACGATGATTTTATGGAAAGAAATGCGACCGTGTTCGCTGAATTAATACAATGCCTGGATGACAGAAGTTTGTCTTTAATAATGCGAGAAGCCAAAGACAATGGACGCCGAGCGCTACAGATATTGCGTGAACACTACTTACCAAAAGGTAAGTCTAAAATTATTGCTTTATATACTGAACTAACCGCGTTAAGGAGACGAGAGAATGAATCCGTAACAGATTATATTATACGGGCTGAGAATGTCACAAATTCCTTAAAAATGTCAGGTGAGGCTATTTCAGATGGGCTGGTAATAGCCATGGTTTTAAAGGGATTTCCACCGACATTTAAACCATTCGCGACAGTCATAACTCAAAAAGATAAAAAACTAACTTTCACTGAGTTTAAAGTTGCAATACGTAGTTTCGAAGAAACTGAAAAAAATGTGCACCCTCCCCAATCAAGGAAAAAACGTAATGCAACTAGCGACGTCATTTAAAAAATTCAGAAAAGTAATCCCTACAACCTACCAGACCAGGATTTATGATATTAAAAATAAGGGGTCTAAAAACAACCACAACAACAACAACAGCAGTAATAATAATAATAATAATAATAATAATAATAATAATAATAATAATAATAATAATAATAATAATATAAAATCAAATATCATTTGCTTTCGTTGTGGTAAAGTCGGGCATATACGTGCGAAATGTCAATTTTATAAAAGGAGTTTTTTTTGTAAAAATGTAAAAGCTTTTTCGAATGAGCGAACATATGCCTTTTCGTTTGAGTTGGATACTATACTCAATAATAATAATTCTTACGTAATCGATACGGGTGCAACAAATCAGGTAATTACAGATAAAACAAAATTATTAATTGTGACCCCTATTTCGAAACTGATACACATTTTATAGAATTGGCTGACGGAACTAGAGCTAACAATTTAGTTTTAAAAGGAACCATGCCTGTATTTATTTGCGAGATACTAATGGAAATATTTGTAAATCTTTATTAAAAAGGGCTTTATATATCCCTAAATTTAAACAAAATATTTTTTCGGTTCAGTCTGCTGTTAAAACTGTTGTTAAAGTTAATTTTCACCGAGACAATTCAAAGTTAATATACCCAGACGGAACTGAATTTAATATACAATGAAGTGGACGTTTATATTATTTGAAAAGTATTAAATCTGTGAAAACAGCCACCCACGACTTAGCAACTTGGCATAAAATATTAGGGCACTGTAATTGTTCGGATGTTAAAAAATTACAATAACACGTTACTGAAATGAAAATTGCATCTTCAAATGGCTTACAACATTGTGACACATGTATTAAAGGAAAATGACAAAGTATAGAAATAGGGATCGAATCCCAAAATCAACAGATATCTTGTTCAGAGTTTATTGCGACTTAGCGGGACCAATTTCACCAATGGGTATAGGCACTTATGCATATGTATTAAACTTTGTGGACGAATATTCAGGACTTATTATAATATATTTTCTGAAAAACTAATCTGATACCTTACAAGCTACAAGAATGTATTTATCTGATATTTCACCTCATGGAAAAGTGAAAATAATTAGAACAGATAATGGTGGAGAATTTACTCCTGATGATTACGAAAACCTCCTAATAAATGAAGGCATTAAACATGAGAAGACCTGTCCTTATTCCCCGCACCAGAACGCAATCGCTGAACGTAGATGGCAGACGCTTTTCGAAATGTTTAGATGTTTGCTAATAGAATCTAAATTACCCCAAAATCTGTGGGTCTATTCATTAAATACCGCAGTATATATAAAAAACCGTTGCTATAATAGTAACTATAAAAAGACTCCCTACGAGGCTTATACGAATTACAAACCCAACATAAGTTCTATGCATATTTCGGTACAATTTGCTACACATATGTCGACCACAGGGCAAAACTTGATCCAAAAAGTGAACGAGGCATATTTATTGGCTATGACAAATCAAGTCCGGCCTATATGATTTATTTCCGAGAAAGTAAAATAATAATGAAAATGAGATGCGTCAGATTTACAGATTCCTTTGAGCAAGTAAAGGCTCTCGAAGAAAAGAATATTAATTGTGAGGAGCTGATCCCACACGAACCAGTATGGCCTAATTATGAGATAAGGCCTATAAATAGAAAACCCGTTGAAGATCCACAATTAGAGGAAGGTGTTATATCAGACGATACAGACGAGGAAAAATCAGACGCAAACCTTGAATTAATAGAAAATACAACTAATGAGGTGGGGTGCAAATTTCGTGTCATCCGACCAGAATTAGAAGAAAGCCAGACCATTTTGGAATGGATCTATGTAATATCTGTGACATTGACTGTTGCTATTCGGTGCAATGTATCCCGAAAAACTATCAAAAAGCCACAAATTCTGATAATTCCAAACGATGGATAGCCGCCATGCAAAAAGAAATAGAATCTCTATCTTTTAATGCAAATGGCTGCGCATTATCGCATGCATATACACCATATGCATGTCAAAGGAGCATATTTGAATGCACCGATTGACTATGAAATATACATAAAACCGCCAGAATGTTTTAAAAAAGGTGACAATTACGTATGGAAACTCAAAAAGTCACTCTATAGGCTGAAGCAAAGCGGAAGAACGTGGAATAAATTACTACATTCCTATTTAATTGAACAACTTTTTGAACCCTCCCCAGTAGACCCATGTCTGTACACAAGGACATTTAATAATGAAATATTAGCAATTTTGATTATTTGGGTCGACAATATGTTAATTGCTTCAAAATTTAAAGCTACTCTATTAAAAATCAAAAATTCCTTAAATATAAGGTTTAAATTGATCGACTTGGGTCGACTGTCATGGTTTCTTGGTATACAGTTCGAATTTAAGGATAACACTATTACAATGAATCAATCCTGATACATCGACAAACTCTTATCAAAATTCAGCATGCGAAATTGTAAAACGTGGACTACTCCATGTGAAATGAATTTAAACACAATTATGAATAATGAATATGGTATAGCGGCGTGTGAGAAAGAATACAGAATGTTGATATGGAGTCTTATTTACGTCATGACATCTGTTATACGGTTACTAAGTTGTCTCAAAACTTAAATAAACCAAGGACTGTGCATTTAACAAGAGCTAAGCAATTATTACTTTATTTAAAGGAAACTAAAAATCAGTGCCTAGTATTTCGACAATCAAAAAACCCACTACAACTGGAAGGATTTTGTGATGCTGATTGGACAAATTCACCAGATCGTAAAAGTATCACAGGATATTGCTTTAGATTGGCAAAAGATAATCCAATAATTAGCTGGAAATCTAAGAAACAGGGGATGATTTGTCTTTCGACCTGCGAAGCAGAATACGTTGCATTGTCGCAAGCAACACAAGAGGCTATTTTTCTTAAAGTACTAATACAAACTATTAAAACACTAATAATAAGTGAGCCTATAACTATTTACTGTGATAATCAGGCTAGTATTGCTTTGGCTACAAATACTATAATACATCAAAGATCAAAGCATATTGATATTAAATATCAATTTGTTAGGGATCAGGTACAAAAGAAAACAGTACAAATTGAATATGTTCAATCGAAAAATAACGATTGTTTACAAAGCCAATTACAAAAGTGAAATTACGGGCTTTCATTCCTCTCATTTTTGGTACAGACTTATAAGGTTCTCTTATAGTCCTGGGTAAGACGTAAAACTGCATCCACTATATTGGGATATAAACGTGAATAGTCCTGCTTTTAGCACAATCCTCCTCTTGAATAACTCTCAGAATCACTCTGACCCTGAGTGATAGTGACTGTTTTAATGGTTCCCACCTATGGGTAAAATAACAAGTTTTTCCACCTTTTTTGTTGTGATAAAAACCTAAATTTATAATATTGTTCTTAATGTCTATTAACCTGAAGTATTTAACAGTGGACAAATGATATAATTAATTTTTGTGGATATAAATTTTTCATTTAAAAAAAAAAAATTAAATTAAAAAAATAATAATTTTTTATGAATGCTAAAAAAAAGTTTTAAAAAAAAGAGAAAAAAATCTTTATTTTATGAATACTAAAGCATTTGTTCCATATGAATAGTGACTTTACTAATATTTTGAAAGAAGATTCCATAATGTACCCAAAAAGGGGGGTGTTACAGTTTTTTGTGTACCGCTATGAACTCGTGAGCCAACCAAAATGAGCTGACACATTTTATAGTCTACCAATAGAAGAGTAACCAATCAGAAGACTTGAAATATTCAATCTGACGTGTATAAAGGCGGCCATTTTGTTTTCTCTCCGAATATCCACTGCCAACCTCTGATATGGAAGACCTTAAGAATTATTGAACAGCTACTACTAGATATTGGTCTTGTTTTATTGCGCAAATTACTTACGTTGGATTTCTACATTCAGACTACGGTGAACATGTATAACAAACGTGTCATGGTGTTCTTGTGAAACTATTCGGTATCATGTGGCCGTATATGATAGTGTCCGCCAGTCAATGATCCCCCGGTTGCGTGCCTGGTAGAAACAAGCGGCGGACATTTGTTAGGAGTTGCTGTGTTGAGGGAAAACGATAGCCCTTTGGATATTTGGCCTAGTTTTTTGTCTGGAACCCGCCCCCAAATATTGTAAAATTATTTTTATACACTCTGCATGTAAGTAAATAAAAAATACACATTAATCATGATTGTATGAATTCGGATTTCTAGACAAATAGGAGGTTGTTTAAAACACAATGACGTGTTCACTATGAATAATATATAAGAATTTTCACAGCCGGGATAATCTTCCAATGAAGAGAGAATTGCCTCTCGAGTCCCCAGACAATTCTTTCATGTGCTGTCGTCTTTCATTATTACACTTGGTTAGCTATCTCTCTCAATCCTTTATCGCTTCTCCTCTTCTCAGGACTGCAGTATATTAGACATAATATCAGGCAGTATAGAAACGGCACTCTCTCTCCATCCATCTACAAACATCTTTTTCTTCAGTGATGTTTAATGCGTACCACGACATGTGGATAAAACATACTAAGCCGGTATTCAAACATTAAACTTTTGCATTGCAAATTCCCTTACTCAAATCGTGGATTTTCCAACTCGTTTCCCTAGCAAATCCGAGTAACAGGATCTGTATTATGTATTGATATTTCCTTCCAATCATCTAAAAAAGAGGAGCCTCCTATTCATAAGACCTCTTTCCGTTACCTACGTGCTGATTGGGACTCACTCCGTAATTTTCTTCGATACGCAACTCGGACTGACATTTTTAACCTTAAAAATTTGAATTGTGCCACTGAGGTTTCCTCTTACGTTAAACCTGGCATTCTCGGAAATAAAAGGTAAAACCTCATTTTCTCCATGGTTCAAACCAGCATCCTCTGCCAATATAACACACAGGAACCATTATTTTCGGCTATACCAGCGACATAGCTCTCTTGACAACGTTGTTGCTCGTAATAAATGCAAATAAGTTCACGAATGAGCTACGTTTGCTGAGAGAATTCGTCATCGTATTGCATCTAACTACTAGAGTCTATGTATTAGTGTATTATATAAGTTTAATTTCTTTATTCCTTCACTTTTCAAACAAATCTGAGGTGTTAGCATGTATATTCTCCATAAAATCTACTTTTCATATGGAGTATCCCTGCCTAACTTCCCACTGAGTCTCTGTTAAGTGATTTGCATATAACCCATTCTATGTTTTCTACTATCATCTCAAACATGGATCCTTACAAAGCATGTAACTCTGACAGTATCTCTGTAATAGCGCTTAAGGAGTGTGATCCCGAATTGGCTCCAGTTCTCTCTAAATATATGATAAATATTTCGCTATCTCTTGCATTCCTGTCTGTTAGAAATTCACATCTGTTGTTCCAGTTTTTAAGAAATCTAGTGAAACGGTCTATGAGCATTCTACCTCTTTTTGGAAAACTTCTAGATGCATTTTTTTCAGAAAAGTAATACGGCTTTCATTTCTCCAGGTCAACTGCTGATGCGGAAAGGGTCTATGAAGCTTTACATACGAATGGTAGAGCCCGGGCTGTAGCTTTAAACATCTCGAAAGCTTTCCACATGTCATCTTCAACAACTGAAAAGTTACGGTGTCTTCGGACAAATTTTTGAACTGATCCAGTCTTTTCTATCAAATCATGAAAGGAAAGTTATACTTAACAGTCACTAGTCTAGATCATTTCCTACTAATGCAAGTATCTCGCACGTTCAATCCTTGGCCCAACTTTGAATTTAATTTTCATTAATCACCTTCTCAATTGGCATCAGTTCTCAACTTGATATCTGCGTTGATTTCACAACACTTTACTCCTGTCACGATGGTAACACCGTTCAGTTCGATAAGGTCAAATTGGCGGCTGATGACCAAAACAGCATTCAGTATGTTATTAACTTTACGCCTTCAAAGCTCAACTGATCTCTATTAATCATGTGAGAGAAACGACTCTCTGCTTCCTTCAGCATTGCCGATGCTAATCTCCAGAAGAAGGACTCATTGCGCTTTCTGTGGCTAACGTTCTCGGCTGAAGTGGAAAGACTATATTGAATCATCGGGTGCTGAGAAAGTTTGAGCTCTCTGTCGTGCTAGACAATTTTTCTCTCTAGAATCTCTTACATATCTGCCATTCGTCCATGCTTAGAATATTGTTACCACATATGATCCTGTGCTCTAGATGTTTATCTAGATCTCGATAAATTCCAAAGAAGTTATTATCCATATTATTGATTCTGATCTGGCGTCTCAGGTCCAGTCATATTCTCACCGCCGTAAAGTTTTTTTCCCTGTGCCCCATCTATAAATACTTTTATGATATTTATTCAGATTTAGTCTTCAGGATAATACCTAGATTTTTAAAACGAATTTAAGCACAATAGTGGACTGACAACCCTGTTTTATTATTTACAGTTGAGTTGGCTAGATGTACCCTTAAGTTCTATGCTAAGAGTTTGTTTTCTCGGACCTATCCCTTGTGAAACTCCCTTTTGGTTCCATGCTTTCCAGCCAACGTTAATGTTGAAAAGTTTAAATGCAATATAATCGCTATCTACTGTCCTCCTGATTACCCTCCTTTTGTTCTTTCTCCTTAGTAATATTTCCGTTTTAATTCTTTCACATCCAATAAGTCTTAATATCTTAGTGGCTTTAGTGCCTTGCTTGTCTAGTGATATCTCCTCTTGGTCTTATTTAGTACGGCTTTAATATTACTCGCCGTGTTTCCACTTAATCTAAGTCTGCACAATAATGGAAATGATACAAACTGTACTTTAGGTATGAGTAATCAATTCAAATAAATGATAATCATAACTGGGTGATATTTTCCTTTAATCTTGAAGAGAACTGTTCATACCATAATAAAGTACTTAAATTTATATATTGTAATATTATTTTATATACTGTAATATTATTTTATATATTGGGCAATATTTTATATATTGTAAGTTCTCTCTAAACTTTATAAATATTTCGCTATCTCTTGTCTTCCTGCCTGATAGAAATTCACATCTATTTTTCCAGTTTTTAAGAAATCTAGTGAAACGGTCTGTTAGCTTTCTACCTCTTTTTGGAAAACTTCTAGATGCCTTTTTTTCAGAAAAGTAATACGGTTTTATTATACAAATTATACAAAAATATTGTATTATTGTAAGTATTTTATGACTAGTATTGTTGACTTTCTAAATAGATGGAATGCCAAACTGATTTCTCAAATGTGTTTGAAATTAGATTAGGTTTTAATATTGTGATAACTTATAATTTCTTCCGATAAAGGCACTTTCATTGATATTAGATTGCGTATTGGGCTCTCATAAACAGACTTTAGGCAAACTACGTAATATTCGAAAATTAATATCAAGCTCAAAAGACTGAGTGCGTCGTCTAATTGTACGAACACCTGAGCACAGTGCCAAAAACAAATTTGAACTGACGGTATAGGTGAAGTAGCGAACAGATTTGTTTAAATAGGTAAATAAAAGTTCTAACAAATTTTACTTCAAGTGCCAAGGGTTTTGGGCAGATATAAATAATAATCAAATTCTCATTTTCCGCGTCCACTGGTTAGGTTTAGAGACATGGTAAATTAAACCGAACAATTTCAAACCAACTTATTGAATGATTATCTACATTTTTTAACTAATGTATTTTTAGTTAGAAAACGTTGCATCCTAATATACATTTTTCTAACATTTCTTTAAATAATCAACACTTACCGTTTT
Source organism: Acanthosepion esculentum (assembly GCA_964036315.1). NCBI lineage: Eukaryota > Metazoa > Mollusca > Cephalopoda > Sepiida > Sepiidae > Acanthosepion > Acanthosepion esculentum. Next base: position 152,769,440 of record OZ038478.1, on the reverse strand, counting down.
CTTCTTTTAGGCGCCAGGACATAGCTCTTCACAATTTCTTTTTTGTTGCTATAAATAAATTTTCAACACTTACTATACGTCTTTGTTAACGTTCTACCATTCCTTTACAGTTTTACACAAACTCTATAAATAGGCTACACGATGTCTCCACCTTCTTCTCTTGCTTTCCCAATGTCCTGAATGTTTTCAATTCACCAATCCCTCTTTCCTCCTTATGTGTTCTCTAAATTTCAAGTTACACTTTCTGACTGAATTTATAAGATTCCTTCACTTTCTATTTTCTTTAAGACTTCTCTCTTGCTCACAAGTTCTGTTGCTGTTGTACTTAGATTTCGTCGATAGAATATTAGCTCTGTCGATTCAATATGTGATTTTACTATAATCAATATTGTAATTACATAACGTATTTCCAGACGGCATCAAAATATTGAAAGCTGATTTTCAAGTTTACGGAACAAAATATTCATATCTTGTTAATCAGCTGACTCAATTAAGATTAATTCTAGAGGCCTGTTTTGACGCTAATGTATTTGCATTCTTTCTCACTTTTACCACCATGTCAAGTTTTAAAACCCATGTATAAAAAGAAGATTTTATGAGTTTAATGGGGTCCCCTTCTGAAAGTTTGTAGCAACACAGTCTTACTGTCTCACTTTGACCATGTGTTGAACTCAAAAGATTTTTTTAATAAATATCTCCATAAATTTTAAATATATGAGTATATACATTTGATATTATATGAGGTACATTTATAAAGGAACGAGGCCAAAGGAAATCGTGTTAGGGTAATTTTCCAAGTAGAAAAGTGTTGCTAACTTATAAATTCAACATTCGTGATGTTTATTTTTACAGGGATCGAATGTTAATCTCTTACAGCGCAAAGAAATAAAAAAACATGTTCTGCGACCAGAACTAATTTTTTTAAACATTATTTCAATATTACTAGAAATTAACATATTGATTGAGATAAGTGGTTTTTGGTAATTTTTTATGACACCGATTCTGAGTTTTCTCGTGTTTGGCATTTTCTGATACATTAACATCTGTGGGCGCCAACAACGAGTTTATTCGTTGTGATACTTTTAGAGTGAAAAAAGTTTTAAGACTTAAGTTGAAGCTATAAATCAACCTATGAAAATGTTTTATTACCTGAGTTGGCGTTTGAAGTAAAATTTTGTAATTGACCGCTGGTAGTTAACGTGTTAAGCGCTCCAGATAACTAATAAAAAATAATTTTTATTACTAAATTTTCTAGAATATAAAAGAGGGTCCAGGCTTACAATGTAAATTCATTTTAAACTGATGCAAAATAAAATATGCCCATTAGTGATTATTTAAAATTAAAAAAAAGAATTAAATTCTTAATCTAGAATGGTTTAACGGTAGAAATATATATATAAAAAAAAACGAACTACAAATTACGAATTTCAAAATTAATTTTTTTTAATAAGAGTTCACGTTGAATGAGTGTATTTTGTTTTGGCCTCCATAGACGAGGACATTATAATTAATTTATATAGCAAATTGGACAACCTAATAAATTTTAAAAAAAATAATAAAAAAAAGATTTTTATATACGTGAACTGGAGTGCATGACCTACAGTAAAAAAAATTCTAGTCACTGTGCCTATTGTAGAAGTAAATAGAAATACGTAATCATTTCATCGATGTTACAGGCAACAGCGAATATGTAGGAACTTGCCTGTATGCTACTAAATACATTTACCCATCAATTTCTCTTCATCTTATAACTTATATCGTAATCGCCATTTCGAAAAAAAGAATTTAACATCGATGACAATGTTAGCCGACAGGTATCCGCAGAAAATCTTGTCAGTTGCGAACTGTCAGTCGAAAATCCTTCATTTAGTTTCTCCCGTTTCCGATCAGAAAAAAAATGGAGAGAGACAAAATGACATGTGAAGGTCAAAGTGTGACGCCAGAAGAAAAGGCAAGTTTTGACAGCGAACGAATACATCGACGGTTTCTCGTCTAGCATTTATGATTTGAAGTGGGCATCATCATTATATTCAATCTACTTTGTTCTTCACGGAGACCAGACAAAATCAATATGGGGAACGCAGCCAATCTTCGCCTTTAATCGATCACCGGTCTTATTTTTACAGCTTTATCAATACATGTTAATACATACATATATATATATATATATATATATATATATATATATATATATATATATATATATATATATATATATATATATATATGCATTTAACTAAAATATCTGATTGATCTGACTATATAATTACATCTTCGGGGCAGATATTAAACATGTTCATTACCTTATTATTATTCAGCTCCGGTCTATGTGCGTATCGTTATGATTAAAAGATTAATTTTTTCATTTCCATATTAAGGAAAATTATATGTCATAAAATACTTCTTATTCTAGAAAAAGAGAGAAACGAAGTATAAAATCAAGGAGCTTCCACATTTATAATAGTGTTAAAGACAGAAATACTAATACTATTTTAAATGTAATAAGAATAAAATTGTTATAATAATTCGAACAATTGTTAAAAACCAATATTTTTGCAATATGTATTATTATTTATAAACCATAACTATACATAAGTTGTTATAATTTTCTTTGTTTTTTGTGGGCTGCCTTTGTAAAAATTGACAGTTTAGTCATAATAAAACCACCACATAAAGATTTATACCTTGTCAGTCATCTTCAACGAAACTTGTATAAAATAGGCGTTGCTGCCCATATACACAATATATATATATATATATATATATATATATATATATATATATATATATATATATATATATATATGTGCCCGCGTGTGTGCGTATGTGTGTATGCTCTATATTTGGGCTGGGCAGCAATCCCTTTTTAATACAAGTACCTTTAAAGACAACTAACATGGTACTGCGATTAAACATTTTTATATTTCTTGTGTTCGTACAAGTGTTTTCTTTTCTGATCACAAAGTATGTAAAAATTGTCGAAAGCTTCTGCATCTCAGAGTGCTTTTGGCTAGTCTTTTAGCCATTATCAAGGGCGATTTTTATTTTTATTTTTTATTTCTTACTGAATGTGTGGATTTTTTTTATGTATGTGTCTGAAGTTATAGGAATATTTTGTTTTACAAACACGGTCAGCATATTATGGCCGTGTTCGTAGTTAATGTTATAGAGGTTTTTTTTCCTTTTTTAGTATTAGGGCTTCCATTATTTTTTACCATTTCTACACGTGGATGAGGCTATTATACTTTTATTTTTTACAAGTATATTTCGGATGGATTCTGGTAAGTTTTCTTTTGTGTAACGTGAGTCTTGTATATAGACATGTGATTATATGACAAATGTAATTATTGATGAGCTTGCTTTCAATAATGTTGTTTTTTTGTAGTTTTGAGTTTTCGGGCGTGTTCTTATTTTTTATAATAAAGTTAAATGTTTTAATTTTTTTGTAATAGGAAATTAATTTTATTTTTTTCATGTCAACTGCGGTTGTCGATTTCTTCACGATATTTCAAAGAAAATATAAGTCTTGCTCAGGGGACGGGTGGATAAATTCTTGTGTTCTCTCTTTAGGAAATTTTTTATAACTACTATTTTATATCTAAATCGGCATTCGCTCGCAAAATTAAGGTGGCAAGAGTTTCTGCTAATGTTTTTTGTATAGTGAAGTGATGCATGTCGTAGTGAATTCTACGAGGCCGTCTGAGAATGGGAGTTCATTTTTTTCACAAAGTTTATAGGTGAAGTTAAGGACAGAGTATTTGTGAATATGGTTTTGAGATTATCAATTTGATGTTTGTTTTTCGCAAAAATAAAATAATGCCTATATAGCGGACATATATTTTGGGTTTATCAACTTGTTTAAATATCGTGTTTTCTACTTGAATTTTCCATACTAACACCATTAGTTTGAGTGTAGATATTGCCATTATTTTCGTAGAAAATGAATTTAGTTATGCAGGCATATAATAATTTTTTGATGATATTTGGTTTGATGGATGTAATATTTGTAGGTGGAATGGAATTATTTTTTCATTTTTATACACAGAGTGTGGTTAAATATATATATATATATATATATATATATATATATATATATATATATATATATATATATACCCAAGTATAGGACTGGTATATACGGAATAAAGTGATAACATGATCACTTGATAAGACACCAGAGGTGTTGAAACAAAATGGCTAATTTTGTAGTGATTTTATAACATATTTATGTTATAATATTTAAATAAATAATTATATATATACATTTTATATATATATATATATATATATATATATATATATATATATATATATATGTGTGTGTGTATATATATGTATATATATATATATATATATATATATATATATATATATATATCAGGTATGCTATATTTATGGGTATAAGTACATGATATTAGGGATAGAGTATAAGTAAATATGTATTCGAGGATGGGATGAAAAGTTCATAGGATTAATATGAAGGAGTGATGCGATTTTGGCGGCATTAATTTCAAATCTTCTTTGAAACCACATTGATCCATTCTAATTAAAGTGATATCTCACTTTTAAAAAAAGGCTCCAAAAGTAACTAGTAGCGAATTCCCTTGAAAATGGACAACCTTTGTCATCGTGGTGTTATTAAGTAACTTCAGAAAAGCGTTTATCCCAAGGACATTCATGCGAGCATAATTGATGCGTTAGGGGATGACGCTTCAGCTTTATCAACATTGCAAAAGTGGCAAGACTAATTTAGGAGCGGGTGTCAGATTCTTGACGATGAATCAACGTTTCCATATCCTGCAACTGTCACCACCGAAGAAAACAGTAATCGTGCTCACCACGTGTTGAGTGATGACAGGCAATTGACTATAAATTTAATAGCCATTGCTATTAGCATATCTCGTGAGAGTGTTGAGACTATTTTGCACAATCACCTTGACGAAGGTTTTTGCTTGGTCGGTGATACATCTTCTGACACATGATTAAAAGCGCACCAGGCTGATCACATCACAGGGAAACGTGACATAGTTTGACGCATATCCATCTGGCTTCCTAATTCACGTTGAGTATTGGGTTTTTCACATTGAGCTAGATACAACGATATTAACCATGCAGTAAAAACACCGCTTCTTCTCTGCTCCAAGATTGTTTCGTCTGCAGGGAAGTTGATGACTTCTGTTTTTTTAATGCAAAACGGATTGTTGTTATCGACTATCTTCGAAAGGGCCACGCCATCAACTTGTTGAGGCACTTACAAAAGACTATCAAGTATAAACTCACAGGAAAACTGATGAATGTGCTTTTCTTTCATGATGACAATGTTATAGCACAGAAATCTTTGGTTACTGTGCGTGACTATGGCTTTGAACTGCTTGATTACACTTTCTATTCTCCTGATCTTCCCTCATATGACTATCATCTGTTACTCAAAATGAACAACAACAAAAAAAACACTTGTCTAGGGACCAGTATGACAGTGAGGCTGATATCATATCTGATGTTGACGAATTTTTAATCAACAGGATGAAAGCTTCTCTACCAATAGGATCCAAACACTGCAATACCGATGGTAGAAATATGTGGACGCAAGAGAAATTATGTCGAAAAATAAACCACATTTGGTCACATTCCTTGGTCAGCCTATATACGTTTCAGCTCTTACATATTCGCGTAATATAAATTGAATCCGCACCACATAATTGATATTAAAATAACCGATCCGATGTGCGAATTCCTGATAATAACTGTGACATTACTCTATTTATTGAACAATTTAGTTCATGCCACCTTTACTAAAAAAACATACTGCTACAAAATAATTCTCATATTACTATATTAGTACAAGATCGCACAATTTTAAAATTTAAAAAGAATTCAACCTCAGCCTCGTGACTGCACGCTCCAAAAGTATATCTTACAGTTAACAATATCACATTTCTAAAAAAACACTTCTTTCGGATTACACTTTATCTTTCGATGTGCTGTTATTACCTGGATGTAAAAAACTTACCTATTTGTCTACCTGATGATGATTGTATGACACAACTGAAAGCTAGTAGTAAAAAAGACCTTATAAAACCGGAATCTATAAACAATGATCATACCATTCATTAACGGATTCGAGGTTAATGTATTTTATTATTAAAAATTGTTTGCGAGAGTGATTCTTGCCATATCATTAATTTCATTATCTGCTTTTCGTATAAATGATTTGCGTAATATAAATTGAACCCGCACCATATAATTGATATATATATGTTTTTATATATATATATATATATATATATATATATATATATATATATATATATATATATATATATTCAAGCATGCATGGTTGAATAATTTAGACATATTAAATCTATTTTTATTCTAATTCTCTCATATTCACGGATCATTTTCTAATGGTGCAATCAAACTCACTGAGGGAGACGCCATTATTTTTCTTATACTTTTTATTTTTCCAAGTACTTTCAGTCTTATCCAGGATCATCTTCAGGGTTGTATTCCTAGGACAAATTAATGCAATTGAAAATTATGCATTATTGTGTATGCGCATGAACGCGCTCTGTTAATTAAAAATACCGCAATGTAAATAAGATGAAAAAAATCTTAAAAACCTCACAAGTACTAATATATCCCCACATGATCCCAGTAAAAAATAAATCTAATTAAATACTATACTATATGTAATAAACTAACTTAATCATCCGTAATAAATATTATCTGTCAAATAGTGTTTTGCAAAGACCAACATTGTATATCAGTGTCCTTCGGTAGATTGAATCTACTAGAAAAAGGCAAATATATGTTGGATACAGGAAATAACAAGAAATTTACACTTCATATGTCGGGTTCCAGTTTGACTGTAAAACATTTAAAGAAAAATTCCTGTCCGTATTCACGATTTAGATAAATATTAATTGATAATACTAGTATGCTCCACGATGAAAATAAAAAAAGGCTAAAACTTAAATTCTAGAAGTCCCTTATATACAAATATTAATTAAGTTTATAGCAACACAGTTTTAAAATGTTTGTAATAGAAAATTCTTTAAATATCTAAATTGTAATTGTTGTAAAAAATCTACAATTATAACAGAATGTTTTAAAACGCGTAATTAGAATTATTAATAATGATTTTTACAATATAAATAAAGTTTCCTCCCTTAGATAGCGGTACATTTTTGAATTAACAGAACCCGTCCATGTGCATACATAACAATTCATAACTGTTAATTCTTTGTCTTAGTAATTCACCCCTGAAGATGATCCTGGATAAGACTGAAAGTACTTGGGAAAATAAAAAGTATAAGAATAGCAATGGCATCTTCCTCAGTCAGTTTGATGAAGTCCTAACGGATGGAACGAGTCAGAAATAATGTTTTTCCATTTTTCCGTACCCATACTGTTCTTTATATATAAAAATATAGATCGTTATCTCATATTATCTATCTATCTATCTATCTATCTATCTATCTATCTATCTATCTATCTATCTATTTAGTTTCATTGAATAATTCGCAGACAAATGATCCTGCCATGATTGAAAATTCCAAAACTTAATAAAAAATAAAGTTTTATTGTGAAAATCATTATGTTGTGATTAAGAGGAAAAACAAAAAGATGTTTTGATTCATAATTTATATTTTTCGATCCTTTTCAGAACGTTTGAAAGTTTGGCTAAAAATCTTGTTTTTCTGGCGTGAGCGGGGAGACAACAGATTAATATAGGAATTTTGGAGTCTTCTTTGCGGTGAAAAATACATGGATTTGGAAATTCTTCAAAAGTCAAATAATTGTTGAAATATAATGAATCTTCCAGGACTTATTCGTAAATAAATTTCAGAAATATTTATTTTTTATAAAATGTTGATAAAAACATTTTTTTACATCTGTTTTCCCCCCAATTATTTAATTTTATGAAATTCTGTGAAATTAACTTTTGTACGGCTTAATGTTTATATTAGTTATACGCAGAAGTCATTGGAGAATTTAAACCATTAATTATTTTTGCCAAACAGCAAACAGCAGTCACCGAAAACCTGTATTGATCAGAAAATACAAATGCAATAAAAATACGACATTATGTAATTAGAAAATATTTTAATTGCTTTTATGAATAACATATATTATTGGCATTAAAGTCTAAATATATTTTTTCAGAATGATAGATTTTTATAATAAGTGTTTTCATTTTTTTTAAAATTTTCATTGGAATAAGCGACCACCCAATATTTATAAAACGAATTTTGAATTCTTTTTGCGTGTGCATAAACGTGCCGATATTTTAAATATGGGCGTCCATACACGACATTATCAGAAAATAAGGGCGATAATTATAGTAAATTTAAAGCCAAATTGTCTAAAATTTAATTAGACTACAGAGAATATATTCCGAAATTTTAATGATTAACGGGTAGTTAAAGACTATATAAAAAAGGCGCCATCATTATATTCTTAATATAATTTTGACAGTCGAAAGAAAATTAAATAAACTCTGGTTGTCACTGTTAACACCTTAAATAAACATCTACATCCTTATTGAAATGCATTTCTGTGTTGTTTTAACAATTAAATAATACTTGTTTCAAATCATATTAATTAAACTTTTAAATAAGAATAAAATCCTCAAATAAAGTTTCAGAAAAGGATATTTTATTTTTGAATGATTTAGTAATAGATAGAATAACACTGTGCTAAGAGATGGCTAATAAGGGCGCTAATATCTGCGATTTTTAGCGATCTCAGAAAAGAAAAAAACATTGGCCTATTTAAATTAGTTTTTAAAAACAGCAAAGTATTATGTTAGTTGGAAATATTACATTTAGTATATTACTGGAAAGTAAAGTAAACTAAAATGATCAAGAAAGATATTACATTTGTAAGAAAATCAATTTAAGCGTTAGGTATTGTATTTCATTGGAGGTAATATACATACATACATATATATATATATATATATATATATATATATATATATATATGTATATATATATATATATATATATGCATATATATATATATATATATATGCATATATATATATATATATATATATATATATATATATATATATATATATATATATATATATATAAATAAATATAAATAAATACTTTCACAAAAAACATTCAATTTTTTTATTTTAATTTGCAACTTTTCAGTTGTTTTCTCCATATTATATATATATATATATATATATATATATATATATATATATATATATATATATATATATATATATATATATAAATAAATATACATATATATATATCCACTGCATTGGTTTCAACCTTTCGGTATGTTCAGTGATTTCGGTCAATTGATTTCCTAAAGCTTTATTTAAAAAAATAATGAACGCGTTATTATTTCAAAATAAATGAATATACGCATGACAGGAAGTGTGATAGAAGCTCCTTACTTAAAAACTGTATATATTATTTTTTTAAATATTTTTTATACGTGTATTGATCACTTTTTAATACTACCGTTTTCTGGTCTAATTCAATTATATATATATAAATATGAGCATGAAATATAAAATATTGATTATTGAGTGCTTGTGCTAATGTAGTAGTGCTCAATGTATAATAACAGAGCTATAATTTATATGAATAAAAATATACTGTTTTTAACGATAATTTTTTAATCTGCACCTGACGATTGCATTGTGCATGAGACTCAAAGTTCTGCCACCGGTTAGAATATATATATATATATATATATATATATATATATATATATATATATATATATATATATATATATATGAGATTAGATTAAAAAAAACTATGCTAATTTTAGAAGCGACAAGACGAATATCTATATTCCTTTATATCTGAGGAAAGGGTAACAACAGTAAAAATCCTCGCCTTACTGTGTCAGATACAAAAACTAGTATCTTTCCTTCTTTCATGAAGCGTCTTCATGATTCTCTCACAAGACAAATATAATCAAACACATAAACACTGACAAACTTCAATCTTCTGAACAACAAAATTCCCTTCACGTTCAAACATTCGTCGTTTTTATTATTTTCCTTATTCGTCTTCTTTTCTTGCTTTTTAAACATAGAAAGATTATTGTAACCGATACCGGAATTATCCAGCAGTAAAAATGGTGGACGATGTTCCTCTCTTTTGCCGCTGTCTTATTTATTAATGACATTGCCCTCTCTGATATGCTATAAATCTTACTAAACCAGAGACAAGATTGACAAACCCACCATCAGCTGTAGGATCGACTCCGCATGGCGCTATGACGAGCTGAATGGAACCAAGGACAATATTAAAGCAATACACCTGTATCGATTCCAGTAATTTTTCCTAGGAACCTACAATGAAATTACGCGAACATGCACGCCTTCAGTTAGATACAGGCCGAGATTGAGAAATGTTCATAAACGCTGTTTGCTAATCTGAATATGCCTTCTTTTGCATTGATTTTGTGAACTTTTAACTGGCCACATTTGATACCTCGAAATACCTAAAATGTACATAAAATTGTTAACTGAAGAATATATTTTAATATTTTTTACACTTGAATGATCCAGACTTTATCTTTTCTATCCGGATGTTATATGTAATATTTAGGACTGCCAATCTTTGTGTTTATCACACACTTTGGTTTAGTGATGCCTTACTTATTCAATGATTTGCTTCCATTTCCTGATATTGTCATTTCGTCTTCTTTTATGTGCCCTTCCCCTCAGGATGTGCATTATGGCTCTCCACAATTTCCTACGCTTTGTATCACTTAGACATATTTGTTCAGTTACTGTCTCCTCTAGTCCCTGTTCTTCCATCTATTTGCACAAGATTGTTAGGTAATTTATTTGATTTGTCCCTTTTGTCTTTACTGTGTTCTGTGAGTATCAAATCCTGCATGCTTTCTTAGACTTACGGACATATCACATTAAAACATCAGTTCTCGTATCATCACTGAAAGCAAGCGAGGTCGAAGCTGGCCAGTACTTAGATTGGTGACCGCTTTGGAATACCAGGTACTGTAAGCTTTGATGTGTAGATGGTATAATTGATAACTATTCAGAATTGGAAATCGGAGAGCCGAGTTCCAATTCCAGCCGAAAATACCGTTAAAAATTCTACGAATCCAAGTCTTATCAAACCAGCTGTGGATTAATTCGCAGGACTTGTATCACTACATCATTATTATCTTTAAAAATTCTCACAATCTAAATATATTTTCTGTTTTTAAATAACCTGGAAAAAGGTTGAGAAACCGTAAAAAAAACAAATCATTCACTTAATCATTCTCTTAATCAATCCAGGCCACTTTTCCGATTTTTTCAAGAAATTTCATCTGATTACAGTGTCTGTTTTGTTCCAATTTTCTCAAAACTTCCATGTTACTCACATGTTTCGTATATGACATTCTCAGCATCCTTCTGTAGAACCACATCTATGTTATCTCAAGTTTCTTCTCTATCTGTGTGGAAAATATCTCCTGTTCACCATTATATAGGATCATTGTTATGGCAAAGAATTTCAACAGAGATTTTTTGTTTCTAACGGGATTCTCCTTTTTTCTTATACTTGATTTAGTATTTGAAAAACAACTTTCATTATTCCAATGTGCCTTTGGATTTTTTCGTCAAATTTTCTGTCGTATGTTACAACAATTCCAGATAGCTCGACGCATAGATCTTTAGTTTAATATTCCTGGGTGTCACCTGTATCACTAATTATATTTTTCTAAGAAAACTAGTATCCACGAAAGCGCTGCGATTCCTAAACCTCTGATCAAAAAGTCGAACGCCAAGTTGCAAAAAATTTGTCTGATGATCACAAAAATTGAACACTCGAGGAATAGAAAAAACGTTATATGGTCTGATTAGTGTTCTTTCACGTCTTTTCCTACAAATGGGCGTGTTTATGTATGGAGAAGAGCACGTGAAGCCTATGATCCAGATTGCATAGTCCCGACTGTCGAAAATGGAGCTGACTCAGTAATTATTTAGGCGGCAATTTGCTGGTATATCCTGTCATCACATTTAATGCGAGAATTACTGTGGATAAATATCTAGACATTCTCAGTGACAATATCCTTACAATAGTTACCATATAGTTGCCAGAAGGTGTAATATTCTAAGATGATAATGCACTCATGAACACTTCAAAAAGTGAAGTCGTGGTTTGATGAACATCATAAAGTAATTAAACATCTACAATGGCCAGCACATTCACAGAAGCTCAACATAAATGTACAACGGAAAACATAACACTCACAATCACACACAAATCTCTCTCTCTTATATATATATATATATATATATATATATATATATATATATATATATATATATATATATATATATATATATATACATACATTATGAAATGGACGTCCTTTGTTTACATTTGAAACGGCATGGCAGTTATGAATGTACGTGAAAGATTCATGGAAGATTGAAGTTTATAAGCAGTAAATTCGACCTTGCCAACCGAACGATCCTCAATGGCCGAATCGGTTAAGGCACGTCAGGCTATATGACGGTTCCGCATAGGACAAAGGTTCGAATCCTGTCAGAGTACGAATACTTTCTATGAAAATTTCTCGGACATTCAGACCGGAAAATGTTATTTAATACTGTTTATTATAAAACAGATCATTTACTGAAATACTTGTATCTATAAAAAAGAATGTTAAACATAAAAATGTCTTTAGATAATTGTCGGACTTTGTCCATTTCATAATGTGTGAAGTCATTTGTTTACATTTGATACGCCATGCGCAGTTATGAATGTACGTGAAAGATTCATGGAAGATTGAAGTTTATAAGCAGTAAATTCGACCTTGACAACCGAACAATCCTCAGTGGCCGAATCCGTTAAAAAGGCACGTCAGGCTATATGACGGTTCCGTGTAGGATACAGGTTCGAATCCTGTCGGAGAAGGAATATTTTCTATGAAAATTTCACGGACATTCAGGCCGGAAAATGTTATTTAATACTGTTTATTATAAACAGAGAATTTACTTAAATACTTGTATCTATGAAAAGAATGTTAAACATAAAAATGTCTTTATATATATATATATATATATATATATATATATATATGAAGAGAGAGAGAGCATTGTCGTTGAAGCAACATTCCGAAATTTTGATTGAATAATAGGATGAAATTCCACTGGAAACAAAATTCAAAACTTATTTGATTCGATTCCACGCAGAATCAAAGCTAATGGAGAACTAAAACCTTATTAATCAATAAATAAATATTTAAGCTAGGTGTTCGCATTATTTTTACTAACACCTGTATATTACTTTAAACATTATTACCGCGTATTATTCATTGTAAAAAAATTGAAGTAAATAAAAATGTCAGATTGAAAATAAATACATTAATTTTTTGAAATGCATATTTAGATACGCGGAGAGAGCTTATTCTTCGAATAAGATTTCGCGTAATTCAGGCGGTCAGATGTAAATAAATAAATATACTGTTTAAGAAATAAACAGATCTTGGATATCCCATAGTAAATACCGTTTAAGTAATAAAATTTGATGGATTAACAAATGAAAAGACCATTACTAAAAATATATATGATCATATTAAGATGGATCAATAGGGGTAATTTTATTTGAATTAATTAATATTCATTGCTGAATCAATTACATTAACAAGGAAGGAAATTATTTTGAAACATAAATATTTATTAAATAAATGTATTCTTCGCAGCAACTGCCTTATTGATAGATTCTCAACATACAGAATAGCCCCCCCCCAGCGGTATATATACATGTTCATATTTATTGCAGAGGTGTGACTACAACGGCACAAATTACACTCACAATCACACATACATACACATACACATCTCTCTCTCTCTCTCTATATATATATATACATATATATATATATGTTAGTATAATCACGCACATGTATACATGCATATATATATATATATATATATATATATATATATATATATATATACAGCCTACTTCTTCCATACTTGACGTTCGTATTAAAAAGGGTTGAAAGCCAAAAAGCCCGTCTCCTGTAATATTATATTGCCTCTTGATTATATTTCACTTTATTTTACTTCATATTTTCTTTGGCCAACAGTCAATGTCGCCTGCAGCTTGCCAAAATCTCGTTCCAATGTCGACGAGTTAATGGATCTCATTGCAAAATTTTCGCTCTCTTGCTGCTAAATTTATCATTTCAACACCCAAATCACCCGAGGGCAAGAGACATTCTCTCAAGCGGCCGATTTCTCGAAAATATTGCGAACTCGACAGGAAAATTCTCGATTGGTTGCCGATAAAAGTCTCGACAAATTGCAACAGTTGTGAAATCAGTTTGAACTAATGGCTATTCTCTACCTTTTACTATTTTCATGAGTCATTGTACTTTCTAACATTCAATTTTACCCGAGTTGTGAAACCATTTTATAAAGGCAAATGAAAATGTGGCTTTAAGAAAAAACGCATATTTTCCGTTCATTTGCACAAATTTTAAATGTTCTTAAATGAAAAGGTAAAAAATTAAACTAAAAATAAATATCTTAATATATAAATGCATTAGGATTATATTTGCTGCCATATGTAATACGATCAGTGGAGATGATTCTGTAATATTTTTGTGACTAAGTAAATGGTCAAAGAAATAAAAAAAAGTGTTGCAGATATATCATATATCAAACAGTAAGTACAACAGAAGAGTATTACACGACTAGTGAGTGTGCGTCGGTTGACCTAGCGTCCAATCTCTTCGACTGTTCCCCCAAGGCCTTCTTTCCTACTAATTTTATAGTAGGCGGAAGAGTCCAACATAGACTCTTTAGAGGGAGGACACCACAACACACACACACACACACACACACATATATATATATATATATTAATACATGTCTCATTAAATAATATAGATAAGCGTTGTCTATATATTTTATGCAAGTTTTTTTCATATAGTCTGATAATCTTAATAACATTATCATTAAATAATGAAAGAAAATCACAATATTGATACATACTTTTTTTTTTTATTTAATCCGATCTGAGCTTTCGGCTTACATAAGCCATTATCAAAGATGACAATTACACAATATATTTATGCAATACACGAACAAGAAATTGATGATAGTATTATTTGTTTACATGGATGATTTCCAAGCAACGATAAACACGTGCATATAAAACGCTGAAAACGAAAATCGCACGACAGCTCATGACGTCACACATGACCACGCGAGAGTGAATCCGATGAGTATTGAGTATGGAAAGCCGTTGGTATGAACCAATGACTTCTGTTACTAATTATAGGCATTTAAGGATATTTTTGGAGATTTCATAGTTTATTTTGTTCAGGTTAGGTTTCAACTGTTTTATGTATATAGCTTCAAGAATTTTTAGTTTTTGTTTATTGTTTTCATGTTTAAGTATAATTGTGTTTTCGACGAGGATTTTCCGGAATTGTGTATGCGGCCAGGCATGTTGTTCTATATACATAAAACAGTTGAAACCTAACCTGAACAAAATAAACTATGAAATCTCCAAAAATATCCTTAAATGCCTATAATTAGTAACAGAAGTCATTGGTTCATACCAACGGCTTTCCATACTCAATACTCATCGGATTCACTCTCGCGTGGTCATGTGTGACGTCATGAGCTGTCGTGCGATTTTCGTTTTCAGCGTTTTATATGCACGTGTTTATCGTTGCTTGGAAATCATCCATGTAAACAAATAATACTATCATCAATTTCTTGTTCGTGTATTGCATAAATATATTGTGTAATTGTCATCTTTGATAATGGCTTATGTAAGCCGAAAGCTCAGATCGGATTAAATAAAAAAAAAGTATGTATCAATATTGTGATTTTCTTTCATTATTTAATGATAATGTTATTAAGATTATCAGACTATATGAAAAAAACTTGCATAAAATATATAGACAACGCTTATCTATATTATTTAATGAGACATGTATTAATGAAAAAATGCTGCCTAAATACACACAATATATATATATATATATATATATATATATATATATATATATATATATATATATATATATATATATATATATATATATCGTAGCTAGAGGCAACCGGACGTCTGTGAAACAGCGAAACAGTCTGTCTGTGGATCACAAGAATAGTAGCTCCTGAAATTAATTTCGGTTGAGCCCTCTGGTTTGGGGTGTGAATTTGTAAACAGTGACTATTTATGCTAATACTGCACGACTCTTCGACAGAATTGAGTCACTCTCAGTCACTGTGTGTTTACCCGAATCTAAAAATAAACACGCTAAAATTCACCTCCATTCCGTACGCTGATGGCTTAGCGGGTAGAAGTTCCGACTGACGCAAATTCAGTCGGGTTTCGATCGTAGCTAGAGGCAACCGGACGCCTAGCCACACTGATGAGCTGCGAAACAGTCTGTCTGTGGATGACAAGAATATATATATGGAAATTTATCGGCCAAATCTTTGTTCAACCAACATCTCCTTGTATATAAATATGCATAAAAGTTAAACGCCCCTGTCTGCTAGTAGGGCTAGACTATCCATGTCTCAGACACATTTTTTTCAACGGAACCGACCAGTGGCTTATATATATATATATATATATATATATATATATATATATATATATATATATATATATATATATATATATATATATATATATATATATATATATATATATATATATATATATATATATATATGTGTGAGTGTGTATATATCCTGGCACTAAAAACAAGGTAAAATATCCACATGAACATATATCCAAAAGCCCATCGTTGTACCTCAACACAGCAACGGATTAAAAATGTTCAAAATATCCTCCGCTTGCTTCGGTATACACATGTAACCGAGAGATGATCGACTGGCGGACATTTTCTAAGACTCCCACACGATTTCGATTAGATTCGCCGTCCCCCTTACACTTTGATGAAGCCTCTCTTCATTATTAATGTCTGTTTCATAAACCAATTGTTTCAGATGCCCCCCAAAATACAAAATCAAAAGGATGCAGGTTGAGAGTACGTGCATAATATAGAACAGCACCTCCCCTATTTATCCATCCTTCATGGTAGATGTCAACGAGTGCATCGCAAACACCATAACTAAAATGTGCTGGAGCATCATCATACATGAACCGCGTGCATCTTCATATTAGCAGGGGTACTTCCTCTACATGCACTGGAAGTGTGTTCGAAATAAAGTTCCTGTAGACAGCGCATGTAAGACTTCCTGGGAGAACATATGCACCTACAAGATAGTCACCTGAAATTCCAGACTACACATTAATCATAAACTGATGCTTTTGTCTAGCCATTATTGTACCTGACTCTAATTCTCTTGAGCTATATAGAAATGCTGGCTCGGAGACTGGTTTTAATCAACTAAAAATAAGTTGCCATGTGTATTCTGATTCTGTCTACAAATAGATAGCAACGTGCAGCTTATTTGCTAGGTAGGTTGCTGGATTGCATATTGTTGCATCATAATTTGCATTTATATATGCTTGTGTCTGAACACTTTTATTTCAACAATCATACACTGGCAGATTCTTTCAATAAGAGGAAATATTTCTGTTATTATTGAATCGACTGTTTTCCTAACTGAAAACAATTATTTATTATGAAAGACATAAATGAAAAAATATTAATTCTCTGATGTATATTAAGGATAATGAGTAAAGTAGAATCGACAAAGGTCCCCCTTTCCTCCAGTTAAAGCTGACTTTCTATTGAGGGGTCTCCCCTTTTTACACAAATGAACTCACCCAAGGTATACATATACTACTACCAGTGAATACCCGGATGGTAGTAATCAAGTCGGACAGTCAGTAATAGAGTCGAGTCGGTTGGTAAAATAACGTAGCGGCAAGAGTCACAGTAACGAACACGTAGACTCAGTAAGAAGTCATACAGTGATACGTCGATACCAAAGACTATATATATATTTTTCAACTAACCCCACATTCCTGGAACTACTAACCTGTATTACCAGTTTGTATTATTACGTTAATACATTTATTTTCCTATATTCATTCTTGGCGTTTGTTATTTGATACCGGATTTCATCCCGGAATCCACAACACTTTCAACCGCAGACTTTTGCAAGTTCATAGGTAATAAAGAAAAGTAAGGGAGATAAATCTAACTTTTTATTTTCCCAAATATCTAACATTTAGTAAATAAGCGCTAAGTGGAAATTTACTATCAAAACTTCCCATTTCATTTCAGTAGAAATTTAATTATATCGCCAATAAATGGATGGGTTTTCAAAGTTAATAAATTAAGTAGATCAGGGGTGAAATGAATTACTTTACTTTGTTGATAACCTTATGCTGGTTATCAACGTGCTGGTTATACCTGATAGCTCATTATTGATATTTTGTGTTATGTTTGTGTGTCAGGAGAAGCGAAACTTGATATCTGTAGTAATTCTAAGAATAAAGTTTCTTATGAACAGGAAATTACTAAGAAATTCAGTGACATAAGAGCAAATATCCCTTCATATACAAACGAGCAGACTATGAATATGCAGCTAAAGTTGAATAAGGGAAAAGAATGAAATAATTTTACTCTCTCTCTCTCTATCCTCTCTAACTAAGCAGATGTCAAAGTAGAAAAATATAACAGGAATGGCTATGATTAAAAATTATTATCATGAAAATTAAAATGTAATGATGAGAACATCAAAATTACTGTAACGAAAGCAGATGAATCACAGCAATTCTTGTCAAAACATTATGTCAAATTGTTTATTTGGAAAAAAATCCATGTATATAAACGTGTTTTCGGAGACGAAGAAATTGAGGAAACTAGCTGAAACTTAGCAGGTTCATACTATTTTGAATTTTTGTTTTTCAAATAAATTTTACGGTTTGTTTTTTTCTCTCTTTGATCAACAAACTATTTTGAGAAACTTCCAGCTGCGAAATGCTAAGTCATTTCTGTCAAGTTGAAGAATTGTTCGATTCATCACGCCTTTCATTGTTGTTTGTTTTTGATTATTTAAAGTTTGTTTATGGGGAAACTAAAATAAATGACAACATGAAACCATGAAAAAGAAACGATTGTTTAATTATTTCGGTACATGATTTAAAGCCCGACTAGTTGTGGTATTATTGTTTCACAAAACCTAGTCTTTGTTATACTCACAATTCATAGGAATTAAAAGTTGAATAATAGAAGTCATGCGTAATCAAATTCTACGAGCTTATGATGTTTAATGATATGCCAATTTTAATGGTAATATTAGCTGTTAACTTACAAAAACACTTCGCATTAAGTGACCGAGGAGCCAGTGCTATTGCTGGTTTAAATTAATGACAATGTTCTATTCAAACAGTTCTTGAGGAAAATAAGTTGATGCAGGTCTCTTTCTTCAACATTTATTAGTAGGGTAAATATATGTGTAAGTGATGGGACATTCGTACTTAAACTTTTATTAGTAGTGTAAAAACCTGAACATCTTAATTATGTCATTTATTTTCTCTTTGAGTAATATATGATATTAATTTTATTTGTTGATGTTGCAGAAAATCCTCAAGTGAATGATTTTCATGTAAAAAACTCGATTCAGCGAGATTATTGATGAATATGACATGCATTTTTGGTGTCAAAACTCTCCCCGTACCTCATCCTAATCTTTGATCTATTTCTTTACCTCCTATGCCAAACTTCTTATAAATGATGCTTAAAAAGGCTATTTGAACTATTTAGTATTTAGTAATTAAGAAATCCTGAATATTTACGATGGATTCAGGGCACATGTCCTTATTGTTTCATTCCAATTCAATATCATAGTTTCTAATTTGAAACTTCAGAAACTAAAATTATATTCCTAAGATAGATAATTCGAACTGATTTGTTGCACAGTGATTCGCGCATTTAGATAGTGGAGATGAGAATTGATACTTTGACTACAAACACGGTGTTCCAGGTAGTTGAGCACAAACTATAAAGAAAAGAAAGAAAATGAAAGAAAATCTGGTATTTACTGAAAATGATTCATTAAGAAAAGCTGTGTATCAGTTCATTTGAGCAAAAGAACAACATTGCAAAGCAAAGGAGAGTAAGAAGATGTAAAAAGGAAAGGCAGCTGGTAATAAAGACAGCTAGCGAAAAAATAAAAGAAAGTTTGAGGTTTTGAGTTCCATTTATTTTTTTTTAAAACGAATGAAAACGTATTACTGCAGACACACAACATTCATGGTAAGTTAGGTAAATGCTGTAGTATTAATATATAGATTGTTCCCACTGTATTAATTGATTAAGGCGAAATATATGAAAAATTAAGAAACATTAATCGATTATATAGTTGATTACCTGTATTCAAACAATATTATTATGAAAATTAAAGCAGACGACGAAAGAGAAAAGAATCGATTAAAAATGAAAGCGAGAGGAGAAGAAAATAGCTATAGAAAAATGAAAAGAAAATTGTGTGAAAGAAAAAGGAAAAGGGATAGAAACCAAAAAATTAAGAGAGAGGAGGAGGTTTGCTTTGGATTTATTCCTTTCTCCATTTGATGCTTTAAATTGGGCTTTCATTTATTTATAGTTACTTTAGTTACCATTTATTTTGAGCGTGGACCACAAATTGTCTAAGGCCCGAGTAGGAAAAAGATTTTACTATATACTTTATTTAATATATGAATCATAAATGATTATACCTCATTTATATATTGAAAACATCAACATTATTTTTAGATTGTAACCCAGGAATTTTCAGAATAGGTTTGCAACAGCCATTTTGTAACATAACTTCCTATACGCTGTACCTGTTAATAACGTATTGAGGGGTTTCCCGTTTTCACACAAATGGACTCACCCAAGGTATACATATACTACTACCAGTGAATGCCCGAACAGTCAAGTAAGAGTCGACACGGAACGACAGAAGAGTAGTAGAGTTCAGTAGTAGTAGAGTAAGTCACACACAGGGACGGCGGCAAGCGTCACAGTTAGCGAGCACGTAGACTCAGTAAGGAGTCATACCGCGATACTTCAATTCCAAGATTGTATATATATATTAGTGCTACTAACACGCATTCCTGGATCTACTAACCCGTATTATCAGTTTGTATTATTACGTTAATACATTTATTTTCCTTATTGTTATAGGAACTTACCCATAATAGTAATAGACTATTCCGTACCTCATAAATACTGCTCCTCAAGAGGAAGCAGGGTGCAGCAGTCAGTCAGTCAGTCAGTCTGTCAGTCACAGAGTCAGTCAGTGACAGAGTCGCGTCAGATGATTACAGCAAGACATTGGAATAGTGATACTGGTTGAGACAACATAGTTCTCTCTAACCTAACCTGATTGTTATTACTAACACTTCTACTTCTTTTGTACATATTCTGTTTGTAATATATCTGTGTTATTCCATACCTGTGTTCGTGTTATTCTTCATTGGTTCTACCTTGAATCATCACGTGGCACAAGGAACCTGGACCATAACAGTTATCCCTTTCTGGCGTTTGTTATTCATTGATATCGGATTTCATCCCGGAATCCACAATATAACCCTGTTCTGCTATCCATATACACAAGCTTGTTAGATAGGTTATTCACTGCATTCCTCTCTCCGTCTTGCCTTCAGTATCATTTGTGAGTGTCAAATATTGTCCCACTTTCTACATTATGTGATCTATAAATTTCAAATGTTTGTTTTTGCTTGTAAGTGGAAGCGTCCGTTTTATTTCAATTATCCTTAAATATTTCTCGTTACTTATTTGTTATCTAAAATTTATACTTCATTTGTGTGCAGATAATCTAGCATCCGCTGGAACTAATATTATATAACACTTCCGCAGAGGACTAATATTATATATATTGTTACCAAGGAAATTTTCCCATATCTTAATATTTTGCTTAAGTTTTGGAAGACATATTCCAATTCTTCGGATTTCAGTGTAACGTTATCCAATCTCTGTAAAAATAGATACCTGTTATTTAAATTTTAGTACTTTGATTTTAGTACTTGATTTTGACATCTTCAATTAATAGTTTGCATCTTGGCTTTTCCCTTTGCTGGCAACCATGCATTTTCTTTACTTACAATTGATGTTAATCCTTTTGTTTATGCTCTGGATAATTTTTTATATGTTTAATGGTTTTGCAGGATTGACATAAATGTGTTAAGAGCAGAGAAAGAAATAAAATTTGATGTCATTTATTTCTACTAAATTTGATTGCCTACGATTAAATAAAAAAAGTAAAATTTTAGAGCAACATTACAGCTAATGTTTACTTCAATATATGGTCTCCTGTCCAGTCAATCGATAAATATCGTTCAATGTTTTTGTCAGTTCAATGCCCTGACCGCTAACTTTGATGAAACAATCGATTCAGGTAGGGCAAAAATCGACCTATACATGGGTATCTGAATCACAGATAAGATTTAGTAAACTTAATTTCGTGCAGAACATTTATTTTGAAGCTACTGATTTTGTGTTCGATAATTGTGTCAAACAGAATTAAAAATTGAAAATCAATAAAATTGATTTTATTTAGATTCGCGCAAATATCCGATATGACCGAAAATGAAAGAACAATTTTGAAATTTTGTTTGTTGAGGTAGATACCAATTACCAAGTGCTATCTGATAAACAAAACAAAAAAAAAACTAGAATTTAATGATTTTTAAGGCACACACGTCCGTTAACATTTGAAAATTTGACGCAACATAATCTTGTTAAACCTTATGTAGATCTATTTGAGATGAATCTACGCTGAGTAACTGCCTTTAAAGAAAATATCTTTTATATGTGGGTATTATAGATTTTATTAATACTCTACTCATATGTTCATTGATATATCGGTTAATATTAGTAACGAAACTTTAATAAGCTGAAACCTTTTGTCCGCTTGCCAAAATTAAGCATCCTATGTTCCAAATAATATCTGCTTGTATCTGGAATAGATTTGCGTAGTAGAAACATTTTATACAAGAGGTATCTCTGAAATGATTTATTTGCTTTCAGAGTCCTTGAACTACCTGAAGGAAAGATAGATAACAAAATGCTTTCCTTTCAACCGTCACAGCACTATTATTTCATGTAATATTTTCCTTTATGTTCGGCGTGATGTATATTCTTGTGAAACGCCTAGCGGCAACTTAGATAACCCATTTTCTAACGATACTGCAAGCAAATATTTCAAGTATCACTTTCAGATATGTTAGGGTCTAAATGACTTAGAAATATCAGTGCCTTTAGTGACTATAATACCGCTTTAAATCTGGTTTAGTCGAACGTTGATCGCTGTAACCTGGCGTTAGGCTTTGAGGTTTTACGGATCTTTTTTTTCATCTTTATATTCTATAGATTGTAAGATCCTTTATTTTATATGAACTGCTTTTACTTATGACGTATCTGATATGATGGTCAGGCAGATATTTATTGAGTATCATAAACATTTTTCGGTGATGTCTTACTGAGAAAATCTAGCAGAATCTCAGACTTTGGTCTAATATAGAAATAATTTTAGCGTATTAATTCTGTCTCTGTTTTAATGCGTTATTCTTTCATAACTGATTCTTTTTCTACAAAGCACCAGTTCATTCTCTCAGTCCTATACAGTCACTCACTCACTCAATATATATATATATATATATATATATATATATATATATATATACACAAAGACAATCAAAATTTAACTGCACTTTTACCATAACATATATTTAAGTCATTCACACCGCCTTTTGCGCATGCGGCCTAAAAGTTTTTACTATGGTGATCACATGATCGAATGTTGTGAATGATCGCGCGATTGTTTTCTGTTGCTGTCACAGTGCAAACATGACCACTCCGCTAGCAGTAATGAGAAACATACTAAAGGCTATTTTCATACAATACCTTAATTTCAATTTTTTAATCAAATGCAAAGCAGGGGTTACTGGGTACGGGAGAAATAAAAAATAGAATCATTATTAAGGAATGAGAACAAAACAAGAGCAATCAGGAGGACAGTATATAGCGACTGCATTGAAATTTTTGATTATTAAAGTTGACTGAAAAGCATGGAGATAAATGAGAATTCTCCAAGCGAGAAGTTCTAGAAAATAAATTGTTACCTTGGCATTTACGGTTACATAAAACCAACTGAACTTCGAATTGGTGAGACCCCTTCGCCTAAAATAATACTTCGCTTAAATTCATAAAATCTACGTACCATGGCGAAGAGCTCATCCAAACATTTGCCATGAAAGTATTTATAAAAAAAAGCGCAGTCAGGCATCTTTACGCTGGTGGGAAAGTGACTGAAGTCCAGAATCCAGATCAGGACCGAGAATATTGCTTATACATCTTTGAATGCTATAAATGATTTCTAAATATATAGCAGAAGCACCAGTCAATATCTGGTAGCAATATTTTAATCGTGGACGAATGGTAGATTTATAGACTTTTAAGATAGAATGTGGAGGTAAAGATTGTCTACCAGTGAACTAACTTTCTCAAGAGCTGATCTAACAATGGATTCAATATAGTATTTTCACTAAAATAGTAAGAGACCACTAAATCTCCTTGTACCACCAAAGATGGACTGAAGGCAAGGATTATGGTAGCATTCACCAACTTAAAGAAGGAGACGGTTCAGAAGATTTGCAGAAGATTCCGATGTCGTCTGCAGTCCGTGGTTGATGCCAATAGCGATTTTATTTATTGAATAAATTACCCCTTTTTATTATTTTACCTATCTTTTTTTTCTATTTTTACTATATCACCATTATCATTTTTAGTATTACGTTTTTATTATTATACTATTATTACCATAAGTTTTATTATCCTTTCATCATTGCAAATCTTTTCATTAATTTCTATTTCTTTTAACAATAACTATTTTAAGCAAAAAAAGGAGTTACTCTCCTTCATTTTCAGGCGTATATTTAACAGCGAACGGAAACTTTATTTTTTTAAACGATCATTAGAATTTCTAAATTTTATTTTCAATTTTAAGTGTAAGTTTGAGTCTAAATTTAAGTTCAAAATTAAATTATAATGTAATTAAATATTTAACAAAGGTAATAATTCATCCGAACAGCATATCGAACACGTGAAACCCAGAAACATTGACCAAACTATAAACAACGACCAGTACCTGAAGATTGCATTAATTATGAAACTTCGAGTCGTACTGTTGGCGTGAGATATTATGCATTTTTATTAATTCTATTATTAAAAATACAACTTTAAGTACCGAATCTAGGTGCGTCGTCAGTGTTGTTGCTCGCATATCACTAGAAGTTTCGGGTCTAAATAAACAATTCGATGGGCAACCCAACCAAATATGATCAGTATTCGGCCCGCACCCAGAATAAAATTTGCTACTAGCTTTAGGACGTGCATTATATAAATTCCCCCAGAAAACATCAACTAATCAAGACTCCACTTGGGATATTCGATGTTATAGATTGGCTATGCTTGATTGTACTCATTTTCCTACATGCGGCCAAGACAGAATGTTTATATATAATAATATATCTCTGGTATTTAGCACTGGGCACTGTTCTTTGCACAAGAAAGGATATATGTATGTCTTTGTATGTGAAAAACTTACACGTACGTACACACACACACACACACACACACACACACACATATATATATATATATATATATATATATATATATGTGTGTGTGTGTGTGTGTGTGTGTGTGTGTGTGCGTGTGTGTGTGTATTTGGTTAAATAATCTGGTCGTATTATATTTATTTTATTTTAATCCTCTCGAATTCTCCCTTACATTAAACATAATATCTTAAACAGTTAATTTTAAAATTAATTATAACAGGAGCGTTTTATACACAGTTATTAATTTTTGTCTTGGCAATTCAACCCTAAGTTGATCCTGGGTGAGACTGAAAATACTTGGGAAAATAAAAGAATTAAAAACAAACCTACGGCACCTTCCTAAATATTTAATATCAACAGAGGGAGATGTTTCTGGACTACGCAGACGTTGTTTTTCTTAATCTTATACTAGATGCATATTTCATCCACCTACAGAACATAATTCTTTTTTAAGTCAAGATGATAAAATCTTTAAATGACACACAAAGGACAAGATAACAAGCAAGAAATAACAAAAGCAAACGCCACAAAAACTGTTTCGGTAAAACATTTCGAGTTAAAAACAAACTTATAAAGGAAAAGGTTTTCCGTGTCAGTTATTCTAAATTTCATATAACAGATAAAAAAATTCTGGCCTCTCCAGGACCATGCTGTATACAAATGACATTTAAAAAAAATCATAAATTTACAATATTAAATAAATAACTTCGATCTGTAGAAGAGATACACAAGTGATTCTTATTCAATTATTTGTGGCGGGGGAAAAAGATATATTCATATTTGAACTTTTATTTCTCCAAGTGGTGAATGTCATGTCCAAAACTCTTTACAATACGAAAACAAGACCTGTTATTCACAGTAGTGACTTTTCAACTTTCGTTTTTCCTTTCCTTAATAAGATATATGATTGTTTTTTTTTCGTCTTAAGCATACTTAAGTTTGATATATAGTTGTCTTGTCTTATCTTTTTGCAATGCATTTTTGTTTCATTTTTGAAGGGTAATCTGGGCCTTACAGCAATAATTGAAAATGTGTTCTACTAAACTTTGTTACGCATATCGTTTGTGCTTTGGTGTTCATGAAAAATTGGATCAATAGGCTCTGTTATCATTTTTTATACGGAATGGCGTACAATCGAGATTTTAGATGCTTTTATAGAATAAAGAATTTAAAGATTCTGAGCTTGAAAATTGTAAAAATAACTATGTATATGTTTATGCGCTGGTAAAAAATTTGTATACATATACACTTAATTCCACAGACTTACACACACACACACATACACACAGACACGAGCGCGCAAACAAACGTATGCAAACACATATGTTGTTACAAAAAGAGAAGGAAATAAAACATCCATAGATTTCAAAGAAAAACAAAGACAACAATAATGAAATCATAGGAAATGACAAAGTCAATACATTTTTTTCGAGTTAGAGATTCTGTTTCAAATCCAGACTAACTTGGAGTCGGACACAATCTTTGTAAATAAAGACACAGTCGCCAAATAATGTATACATTATAAAAATTGACAAGTTGAAAATGATAAGGTGAATAGGAAATATAATGAAATGATCAGCTGAAAAGGAAATATACTGAGATCTTATATATAAAGTACAGAGTATGTGTGTTTGTGCGTGTGTGTGTCCAAGCAACTCCGTCGCTCTCACTGGTCCGATTTCAATTATTCATAGCTTATTCAAAAGCTCTAGAAAAATTAGGGACAGGGAACGATTTTCGTTGAGCTAAGATTAAGGTTTTGCCAGACGATGCGAGGTTAAAATATATATTAATATATATATATATATTTTTTTTTTAAGCATATCACCCCAAGCAAGGGGTTAAAGAAGGGTTGGAGGAAGAGCAGATAGGAGTGGTAAAGGAGAGGATGTGGTGAAAGAGAAAGACAGTGGGTTGATCAAGGCAAGGGATTTACAGAAGATTTGGAGCGAGAGCAGATAGGAATGAAAAATGAAAGGATGTGGAGAAGGGAAGTGGATAGATCAAGGCAACTGGAGATGTCGATTGACGCTACACTTAAACCGTTGGAGATTGTATTTGTCAAGGAAACAGTAATAGGGAAGGGAGTTCCATAGGCGAGATGTGCGAGACATGAAGCAATTGGAGTAGAAGAGACGTCTACATCTAACAGTTTCCACGGTGTAGGGGTTGGAGCGGGAATCCAGACTCGTGCGGCGTTTAAATTCACGAGGTCTGGGGACAAGCGAAAGCAGCTCCTCGGAGCAATTACCGTGAAAGTACTTGTAAAAAAGGCAGAGCGATGCAACATCGCGTCTGTGAGAGAGCGACTGCAGACGAGATGACAGATCAGGGCCAATCACGTTGCCTATCCGTCTCTGGATCTTATCAAGAACCCTGAGGCAAGCAGCAGGGGGCCCAGACCATATATGGCAGCAACACTCCATGCAAGGGCGAATGGTCGATTTATGGACTTGGAGGATCGATTCCGGGGAGAAAAATTTCCTGGCTCGGCACAGAGAACCAACTTTCCTTGCGGTGGCTGATGCAACTGACTCGATGTATTTGTTCCATCTCAGATGAGCAGACAGCGTGAGACCGAGCAGCCGCAGAGAGGAGCTCTCGAGAAGTTGGTCTTCAGACATTCTAATGGGATGCAGGGATGGATCCTTGTGGTGGTTAATCGAGAGCAGTTTTGTTTTAGAGGCGTTAAAGTTAACCATCCATTTCTCACCCCAGTTCACAACCGATTGGAGGTCCTTTTCAATTTGAGCTGCCAGGTTAACTTTGTCCGCCTCACTAGATTTGTGTTTGAGGCAGGAGTAAATAGTGGTATCGTCAGCGTAGATGCCGACTTGGGAGTCTATGGCGTCAGGAAGGTCGTTTATAAATATGAGGAACAGAGTAAGGCCTAGGATGGAGCCTTGAGGAACACCTGCGTTAGTGGGATAGGAGCTGGAGATGAATCCACTGAGAACAACCTTCAAATCCCGATTAGACAGGAATGATTGTATTAGGTCAAACAATCGACCTATATTATGTTAGCAATTATCGTTGCTTTTATGGTTCAAGAGGGTAATTCTTATTTTCCTTTTATATTCAGAATTGCAACTAACTTAAAATTTTAAGCTAGCTTAAAAGCCGCCATCTCAGACGGCATTTATGCTAGCTCCTGTGGATGACTCTTGGTTTGGCCATCATGACAATAGCTAGGGAGGAGTAGATGCGATTGGCATCAATAAACTACATAAGAACTCAAAATTGATCGCTGTATTTAAGTATTGAATTAATGTGTAAGCTTACCTTTTAAAAGTTTAATGATAATTCTTCTGCTGCTATTTAATTTAAAGATGATTTTATGTACGTAGGTCCTTATTTTACGTACAAACAATTATTTTTAATTAAAGGGTGACAGAAGAGGGGGAATTTATAAGATAAAATTAATATAGTGTAAAGTTTGGAAAATTGAAATTAGAATTAGTTATACATTCAACATTTGAAGAGTTAGAGAAACATAATATTAAGTAAAACCTATATAATTAATTAACTGTCCTTCATTACTGTTATTTTATTCGGGGATTGGTTTGATTTCCACATGAAAAATAGTTATGTTTAGGAATATCGTCGTATATAGTGCAGAAAACTGTTTGAAATTTGCATTTTACTAGGCCTTCAAGAAGTTGGCATCTATTTGTAAAACATTCCTTAGCTATAACAAGCCAATCTATGAATGAAATGTTCATTTAAAATTTTTGTTTCAAAGATTTCAAGTATTGAATATATGTTTGTTTGCGAAACGATTGCGAGCGGACGAAGCCTGCTAGCTTGAAATAAATACAAAAGTCTATCTTAAGAACTGAAATAATTATGCAATATAAAAATGATGGATGAGCCCATAAATACTGGAACACTAGGAATGTGTTTAAAAACGTTATATAGAATTAACCTGCTTGATACATTATGAATTTACTCAACATCGCTAGGGAGATTATGCGTTGTTTTCTTCTGTCCCTTTCGTATTAACTCTGTGCTGTGAGTATCACATTTTCCAAGCCCTCTTTCCTCAGTATGTGCCTTGAAATATCAACCATTTCTCTTCTGGTGTTAATTATAAAGGTCTGAGTAGATTTGGCTCACAAAACTTGGGTGGCAGCCGGTCGAAAAAATACTTTTATTTTACATCTGTGGAGCATATAACAGGAAACTATTCTTTTACAGTTTGTAAACTATTGCGGATATTTTAGCCCATTTTTGGACGATGATAATAGTGTTTAAAATATTCGGACCCAAATAACCAGAGATCTATCGTAAATATTGTTTTTATTCTCGTTTCATTCAAAAATCTCTGCGTGATTTCAAAGGTGTAAACCGTAAAGTAGAAGACAAAATTAGTAAAAATAATGTTGATACTCACTGAACTCTATTCAAGATAAAGTAATGAAAAATGACAATTATAATCGCGCTATGGACGGAAGTGTTATTCGACTGTTGATGGCATTTTCCCGTTTTCCTCACGTCAACTTTGTAGTTAGAAACGTGGTTTTCATTCATGCTATTTATGCCAAGTTTTCCAAATTATGTTATGTAGCAATTTGAAATTGTATATCGTCGATTCGGCATCGTCATAGATGCTTTGCCTAAGGATAAGGGACAAGGCAAGAAACTTAAACTTAAATCAACGATTTCACTTCTCGAACCAATAAACTTTATACTATACCACCCTCAAACACACTCGCGTACACAAGGGTGCTTGGTCAAATTTCCGTCTAAATGCTGCAAAAATGAAGTTGACAACTGACATCTCGTTTTAACAGATATATTTACCACAAGTGCACAAAAATATCTTGAAATATTAAAGAGTAATTTTATTCAATAGAATCGCCATTGCCTTCAGACGACTTTTGAATCTCCCGCATCTCTTATGGGCGGAGTCCCGGTTTGTTGGTAATTCTGGCATAATCCTTGCTTTCAGTTCCTCTTTGGAGTTACTAGAAGTTTTGTTGGTCCCCCCCTCAACTTCAACCCGCATATAATAATCAAGGGTGTTGCAATTTTGGAAGTTAGGTGGCCAGGTGTAAGGGATGATTGGCTGACAGCCATAATTGCATTCTCCTGGTTTTGTCTCATAGAGCAGAGTCCTCTTGATATATACAGAGTTTTCCAGCAGCCACCCTATTGACTCAGGGCAGCTCTACCTCCTCAAGGCACTGGTAGTGATCCCTGTTGAGTCTACGGCTCTGTGTGCCTACAAATGTATGCATAAGGACGTCTTCACGAGTTATAACATCAGAAACCTTCGTAATCTCATTAGACTCATCCAACTCTTTCGTTATCCTCTCCACTATCCCCAGATTGACCGACAAACACTCTGATATGTTTGTATTGGAACTTCCGGTGCCCAACTGATCCTACTATAATGTACAGTCGAAAATCAAAATCCAAACAAAGCATATGCACCAAATGAAAAATATAAGATGGCGATTATTTACTCATCCCACGCTGTATACTTATTTATAATTATATTGATTTAAGTTTGCTATGTTTATGATAGAAAATTTCGAATAATTAAAGATAAATCTTACGTACACTGGCATGCAAAGATTTTGTGCCACCTTGGTGAATTAATTACTTTTCTTATGCTGACCCCAGAATTGAGAGCAGTATGCATTTCTCAATAGAGTTCATGACCTTTAGGGTCCAACGAACAAGTTACTTCATTTTCGTTAATGCTGTATGATAGATGATAGATCTTGTGGAGTGAGTAGCCATGGAAAAATGCAAAATAAATAACAAAACTTACAAAGTTTGCAATAAAAAGAATAAGGAACACGACAAAAATGAAATGAAAGCAATACAAAATTATATGAAAAACAAATTAAGGGTAAGAAAGCAAAAGTTCACATACTAAGAATTGGCGTTGACACACAAACCAAGTCCGGATCTGGTGTTCTCTCTTCTAGACCATGCAGATATGGATTGAGATTATTTATCTTAGCCTCCTCACAACGCCGTTTTTTACGTGGGGCGAATCTGAGCCCGTAGGCTTTCGAAAAAAAATTCCCCGTAGACTCAGCATATATGGGGTCGGCCTTGGCTACCTTCCCAAACGTCATTCTGCCCTTCGGCATATCCTCGTCAGGCTTCTTCTTCGAACTGTCTGAAACAGCATACCTAGACTGCGTCATGTCAAAATCTAAACCGGCCTATTTTATTGGTTAAGAAAAATATGATTTTGCATTTATGGATTTAAGCTTATAAAAGGGCAAGGAGAAATATTCTGCAGCCATTCCCATTGTGAATTAGTTTCTTTTGGACACTTCCTTAGAATTATTTCAAAAGCAAGTGACTAATTTTGTCTATGTTCGTCTTTGAATGTTTTTACGTTTGTTTTGTCTCCGTCTGTTGATTAAATTGTTTTTGTGCGGACGCGAAACTCAACTGGTGTAACCGAATCTCTTCATCAGCATAAGTGGATACCATTTGCAGCAAACCCACATGCATGGGCGTCGTACAGGTCCAACAAGAATATTAAGAGGGCCTAAAGGAGAAGTATAAAGAATTAATTTCTGGGAATGAACTCTTAGCCATGTGCTTGGTTGTAGAGGCAATCAACATAAGGACATTCTGACAACAGACATAATGTCGAGGAAATTTATTGGCATTAGGATTGAGGTAATAGAGACGACACTAAAAAAACTCAAAAATGGGGCACATTATTGGCCAGTAGAATCAACACCACGTGGGACATCCTCCTGGCAACATAACACCCTTGCTATTAAATCGGTGAGGCTGTAAACTGAGTATATGAGCACCTGGAAAACCCGGATTAGCTTAAACGTGTTCCTCATTTACATCACCGAGGATCATTTAGGGGTTTTCTTGGCAAATTACGGATGGGCCGAGAATGTCTCGTCAGTGAAGAACAGAACAGGCATTGCCGCCAGTGATTTTGAGGTAATGGTGACAATGACACGGAAAAATCTCTTGGATGTCCCCAACATGCTGACCTATGGCGGACGATTCATCTACATCCTTGTCGAAAGCTGACGTCCCCAGTGGTGCTGTGGGGCATCATTCAAAATTGTGTCGCGGCAGGAACCCGGCATCAACGATAGCTACTCCAGGAGCAACAGCAGCAACCGAACCAGTAGCTTCCCAACATGCTGCGCTAGAAGACGCATTTGGGTGAGCATGTCCGGCCAAACCTTGCGTTAGTGGACGGAGGTTGTAAGGATGAGATAAAAGTTGGCTTCCCATCCTCCCAAGCAGGATGTATGACCCGAAAAGTCGTATTTACCGAAAAAACAAGAGAAACAGGAAAAGTAGCAAAAGACACAGGAGCAACTGCAGCAGAGTATGCAACGGCGGAAGCAACCATCGGAGCGGCAGTAGAACAACAACCAATGCAGCCAGAACAACATCTTCAGTAACAACAGCACCAACAGCGAATCGAGCAGCCGCCGGAGCCAGTGACGCTACCGCAACTACATGTATAGGTTAAACAAGATGTATAAGAAAACCGTAAAACTGGCACAGATTTGCGAAAAGAAAGAGGTTCCGATCGACACATTCGGGAGGTCAGATATCCCGGAGAGGCGAACTCGATTAATGACATGTGAGAGGCGTTTCGGCAGGCATTTCGTGAACCCTTATCAAGCAGTCCATTCTATGTGGCGAAGAGTTTCTCAGCTATTTGGCTGATATTCCTGGTCTTTCGCTGACTGAAGCTAGTAGCTGCGAGGATGAATCACTGAAGGTGAAGTTTACTTGTCATTGAAGAGGGTCGTCAGTGACAAGTCTCCGAGTCTGCCCTCCGAATTGTGTATTTGTGCCGATTTTGACAGTCATGTTCAACAACTGATTCCGGCAGGGATCCGTCCGCGACCGGACCTCGGGAGTGTGATTACGATCTTGAAAAAGGGAAAGCGTGGTGGTCGGTATTTAGGTGATTATAGACCCATAACTCCCATTTATAGGGACCCGAGAAGACTTGTGATGAGAAAGGGCCGAACATCCTAGAGGGTGTAAAAGACGACAATCTATCCGCGCTGATCAATTTGGACCAGTACAAGGCATTTGAGTGTTGACCATCAGTACTTGGCTACTGTCCTGCAGGCCGCCGGATTCAGACCCGACTTCTGCAAATGAATCCTGTGTCGTTCCCCGAGTGTTGTGGTGCAGTTGAACGGGAAGCGGTAACGCGCCTTTGTGCTATTACGGTCGGCTCGAGAGGGTTATCCACTGACGACTCTACTTCATGCTTTGGCGACGGACCTCCGCTTTCGCCGGCCAAGAGACAAGGCGTGCAATCTGGCCCGTCGTGGAATCGCTGTCACTGGCGAAACTTGAGTCAATGCTTGCGCGTTAGCCGAAGCCGTATCCATTTTAGTATCGTGATGCAACGATATTGAGGGGGTACAGAGGCGTTTGAAGTTCACGCGGGCCAAGATTTAAGTCTTTGGGCTTGCGGTTAGGTGTCTTGAAGGGTTTCGCGTTTTCGTGGTGCTTTAGTTGGACTGACGGACTCGTCAGAATACTTGAAATATGGTTCGTCTCCGGGCTCCAGCTGAAGAAAAATTGGTCGCAGGTACAGGCACATGTCTTGTCTCAGAGTGCGGCTCTCCGTTAACGGTAGGTCGTGCGCCACGTATGTTTTTCCTCTCATCCTTTATCGATTGTCCGTATTGTCTCTCTGCAAGAACCGTAAGAAGGCGCTCGAGGGATTACTCTTCTTCCTCTTGTGTGGTGATTGCAAGCATCAAGTCTGCAGAAAGATCGTTGCTTATCGTCCGTGTATTGGGGGGTGGTGCTGGGAATTCCACACGATGAACCATCGGCACGCATCGAGGTTGGCTTTCCTATGCCGTGCGTTAACAGAGGACTCGATCTTGGAGGCGGGTGTTAGGAACGCCTTCCTTATACTTACCATTACTCTTCCTGTTTCTAGGGCTGACCGCCGTCGTAAGCCCCGGAATCAGTCACGATTCCTCAGAGAATGTCGATTGGACTTGACGGTCATTCCTTAGTCAACTGACCATTCACGGTCTTTGAGACTATTGTATCGCGAATTAGTGGATGAGGTCGCGAAGGACTCTCTGTGTGGGCGGCTCAGCTTGTCGGTGACCGAGTTGCGCTCATTCTGGTCTAGGGCGCCAGAAGCGGATTACCTCAACAACTTCACCAGTTTGATTTTTTCCAATTTTGTATAATAACTAAGTCAGTCTTTGATTTCCCCACTCTGTCATTTAATTTTCTACCCTTCCCTCTACATTAGTGAATGAGCTGCTTGATTTTGTCTAAAAGCAGAATACAGAGGTATCTCTTACTTTTTGTGGGGTTGGCGGGTCCTAATAACACATGTTATATTTAGTTAGAATGTTTTTTATATTTTATATTTTTTTCTTTTTAAGTACATGCCTTTCCTCCCCATTTCAAGTTCTTTAAATTATTATATATGTTTTTAAGAAAAAAGAAAGATATAAAGAAAACTGTTGATAATTTTATGTCATGTGTATTTTGTAGGCTCCCTGTGAAGATGTAGTATTGTGGTAGATATAGGATTGAATGGTGAGAAATGAGTTTGTGGTAAATGAACAAATTGTACTGAATGAATGGGACATGAATCTGATTAGCTAGGCCTAGGACAGAGTATGCTGACCCATCATTCCCCACTTCCCTCTCGAACGGGTGCCAAAATTGGGTAATAAATCAACATTCCCATTATGAATTGAAATCAACTGGTTATCTTTATGAATAGTAATGCTAAAATAATGTCCATAAAAATAATGGGCCACAAGCGTAAATTTCAAATTTCAGCTCTTTTCTCAAGTTAAAAAAGAATTTTCATTTGGGGAAAAGTAATCTTTATCATTACAAGAAATACGAAACCTCAAATTATCGCTTTGTAATTAATATTGCTGCCGATGTCTCAAATAATAGCCTTATTCGATGTGGCATGCAATCAAACAAAATCCATATGTTCTCAATGAGAACTATATATATATATATATATATATATATATATATATATATATATATATATATATATATATAGGTAACTATACTCGTCTCGAAAATCCTTCGAATTCTTGATTTACCAATAATTAAATCAATCCCGAAGAGAAAAGAAAGCTTAAAAAAAGAGCCAGAAACATGAAAGTCTGTCAAATATAATCGCACAGATACAGGTTCAAAGCCCAAAGAAAACAACCGATACGAGTAAACAACTAACTAAAGAGCTGGATACAAACGTAGAGCAAACTTAGTCAAACCTAATGAGCCAGACAAACCTACCAAGGGCTCTCTTACGCAGATCGTCAGGGTCAGCTGGCTCATTAGGTTTGACTATATATATATATATATATATATATATATATATATATATATATATATATATATATATATATATATGCGCGTGCGTATACTGGTATCTGGTATACAGGTCATGTCCAAAATCTACCAACAATAGCATTTTTAATACATATTGAAAAGCATTTTTAATATTCTGAAATGGCTATATGATCAAAATAAAGTCCACAGAATCTGAACAATTTCTTCACAGATAGAGTTATTCTAAGTGAAAGTGATATGTTATTACAGACGGATGCTGAGAATATGATGGATTTTGGTTTGAATGAATTGCAGAGCCGTGTACAAAAAGAGATATGGAGAAATTGACATACTATCATCTCAGATATTTCATTGCGTTTTCAGTTTCAAACTGCTCAAATGTCGTATTTTCTGTTACACGGCGCATACTAAAATGCAATAACTTATTTTTCCAATCTTCAACATCCATAAACACTATTGCTAAAATATACGGCTATACAATCTTAACTTCTTGATAAAATAAATGTCAAAAATCATTTTATGTAGTTCGCCTAAATTCTTTGCATACCAGTGTATATGGAGTGGCTGTGGATATATAAAGCAACGCTAATTAATATATGTCAATGACAGTTATAATTATACTGATTAAAATTTTCGACATTAATCGAGGAAGTGGGCTCAATATGAGGGACAGAACGTTTATAAATATAAAGTGTATGGACATGGGTATCGACACTGTATAGTGACTGCCAGTTTCAAGCCACAATTAATCATCAGATTATTTGAAAATGTTAAGGGTCTCGCCTTTTCACAGAAATGGACTCACCCAAGGTATACATATACTACTACCAGTGAAGGAGTCGAGACTGGACGACATAAGAGTAGTCGAGTTCAGTAGTAGTAGAGTAAGTCACACACAGAGACGGCGGCAAACGTCACAGTTAGCGAACACGTAGACTCAGTAAGGAGTCATGCCAGGATACTTCAATACCAAGACTGTATATATATTAGTGCTACTAACCCGCATTCCTGCATATACTAACCCGTATTACCAGGTTGTATTATTACGTTAATACATTTATTTTCTTTATCCATCCCTGGCGTTTGTTATTCATTGATATCGGATTCATCCCGGAATTCACAACAGAAAATTACTATACGGTAACCAAGCATTGTTGATTTCTATTTCTAGCTGAATGCTAGTGATGATTCTGTGAGGATACTACTACTACTAATAATAGTAATCATTATAATAATAACAACAACAACATCAATAATTATACAGTTTTAACACAGCAAGAAAAATATAAACTGAATTATGCTAAAATAGTATACAGGAAAGTAAGCGCCGATCTTTCAGCTGAAGAGATACACTTTGATTTGGGAATCAACATTCGAATCCTGCTTTAGCTGGACTTGAATATGACGGTGGAAAATATACAGCTACTTCAGTCACTAAGCAGACGTTGAACACTGTCATTCTTTCCTGCACGGAGGAAAGATAGATTAATGTATTTAGGTTCGAATCGAGGAATCAGAGAGCCGTGTTCGAATTCCAGTCAAGATTATTACATTCATTTTCATGCCACTATATTTATGAAATACAATTCTTCTCCCCCAGCTATGGCTAAATAATAGGAGAGACTATGTTCTATAACATTGGGTGGCAACCGGTCTAGGAGAAAATAAATCTGATTTTAAAACTGAATCTAGCCCTGGCGAATCACATATTATGCCGTTATGAAAAGAAACGTTCACATTGACTCGATGATTCCGACTATTTTCGACTTTGACCTGCCCGCATAATATCTTAATAGCCATAATTCTTTATCACCTCAACGTAGTTATGTCCTTTTATGCATAACTTTCTTTACGTCATTAGACACATAACATTTTCAAAAGTGTCTTCAACTAATTATACACATCGTTATTGACATATACAGCTTACGTTTAAACTTTTACTATTCTACGCCCTACTCGCCTTACTCGGCATCCTTAACAAAACCTATCATCAGTAGCAGTAAAATTAACGTGGATAACATTCTAATCACCGTCTCCATTATTCAATAGATTCCCTAGTGAAATTATTCCCGTCCGACAATATTCATTTTCTTATTCTCAGATTAGCGTCGTAACATTTCCCGATCCATCACCGTCTAATTTAAATTTCCGATCATCCGTCTTTATGAACTGGGAATATATTCTTCGAGCAGTTCTTCCCAGAGCTTTCAGGCAATATTCTGTAATAAATTCATCAACTCTAATGTCAGGGGTGGCATGACAAAAATAGTTTATATTTCCATTACATGCATTCGAAAACATTGCAAAGTCCACATATTTCATCGTTGCAACTTCAAAATTTATTATATTCAGATGAAACCCAACAAATTCATGGTGAATTATTTTCTTTTTTAAATATTTTATATTCTTATAGTCTTAATTTCTTAAACCTATAGTGAAGAAAGGTTACATAGATAAGGAGAATGTTGAGGGTAAGAGGATTAGGGGAATGCAGCAGTTCGCCTAACTGACGTACTTGTGTCAATCAATGACAGACAAAACGCGGGCCCGGCATGGCAAATGGTTACACGTTAAATGCATTGGCAATGAAGGAGGTTATATTGAAAAATAAATATTTTTTGTGTAAAATAAATGATTTTCATTCAACATTATTATTCACATGGCTGGTTCCAACAATCATTTGAAGATTTTGGAATCAATCTGTATAGGATTACGGAAACCTTCCCTTTGCCGGCAGAAGGATTTTGTGAAGTCCCTTAATTTGTTGGGGGATATTTTATTTTAACTCTCCCTCGCTAATTATTTACACGCAATTTCCCCTCCCCTCGTTATAAGTATATATACTAATATGTCATTAGAAATATTTCTATATAGGAAAACGATAATGATTTAGTGACTTTAGTCTTATTAATTAACCCATAGCTGGGGAGTGATGATGTAGATTCACATCTTTCCCACTGGTGTTTGCACGTAAGTGATTATAATTCAGTATGAACGTTCACTGTTTAACCCGAAGCTCTCCAATTAACAATTCCGAGCCATTACACCTTGCGCACAATCAAGTTTACAAAACTTTGTATCCCAAACTGTCACCAATCTAGCCAGGCGGAACTTTGCATAAATTTGGCAGACGTACGTGAATCACGTGTTCAACGTGATGTAGGCGTAAGCCCCTCTCTCACGAGAATAAGATTACGATACGTCGGTATATAACTGGAAAATCATACTTGTGTAGTAACGTTCGCAGAAATCTCTAATTGCTCAGGTGCAACTACTTCATAAAATTTGGACGAAATCTAAAAATCCTTTTGTCCCAATCTTAGCAGAGAATAAATATTTTCAAAATTGTTAAAAAAAAAAAATTAAAAAGAAAAACAGAAAAATCTCCTGTCCGGTAACCTTTAATAATACCGAATAAAATCGTGGAAATAATATTTTAATATATACATGTACCAAAAATATAGAGAGGACAGATCGTAATAGCACTATTAATAACAATGCGAGAACAATGTTTTCAGAGAAATCGAGATATATTTAGTATGAATCCGTACTAAAGTAACTTTGTGGAGAAAATTTGCCTGGAGACGATCGACGATGGACGAAAGTCGATGAGGTTTATGCCATAAATAGAAAAAATGCCCCACCTCTGCACGATAAATGCTTCCTTGTTTCAATCGAAATCCTTCAACTTTCTCCAACTCAACAATTTTCTTCCCATCTATTTTATCTATTTATGAAATATTCTCATGTTTTCCTTTTGTTACATGCTATTTTTTTTAGTTTCTGTTTGGTAGTTTAGCTTTGGTTATTTTTTTCTTTTCTTCTTTCATAAAGCACTTTTTGAAATTTACACTTTCTTTTTTGTTGCTGGTCTTCTTTAAAGAAATTTGCCAAACTTCATTGATATTGATCACAAATTGAGTATGAGCGTTCACTGTTTAATGTCATACAGCAAACGATTCTTCAAACCAGTCATGTAAAAATCATATCTTTTTAGCGCATGAAATCAATAATTCAAAGAAGGTTAAGACTTCTTTATTTAAAACGGAAGAAATCGAGATTCATAAAACGTATGTATTTACATAGATGGAAACTGGTAAAAATTCTCGTACTAAATAATATTTGCGCGCCCACAAAGAAAGACAGTCCGACAGTCACACATGCACTTATAACACGTTCACAAAGAACAGAGACTGATTGTAAATATAAACACTAGCACAAACACATATACCCAACGACAAACACACGTATCCAAATATATGCGCGCGCGCGCACACACACACACACACACACACACACACACACACACACACACACACACACACACACACACACTGTAACCAGAATGACACATAAATGTGTATTTTTGGCTGAGGCTGAATTTTTCCCAGCTCGACCGACATTCCCAAACATAACCAAATGGCAATAC
This sequence comes from Acanthosepion esculentum, assembly GCA_964036315.1. Classification (NCBI taxonomy): domain Eukaryota; kingdom Metazoa; phylum Mollusca; class Cephalopoda; order Sepiida; family Sepiidae; genus Acanthosepion; species Acanthosepion esculentum. The sequence goes on along the minus strand of OZ038478.1, from coordinate 152,729,099 downwards.
AAAAAACTATAATTTCATCCTTTCTTGGTCGAGTCACGGTTGTTTTTCAGTATCTGCACTTCTATACAGGCATACTTGTATATTTTTTATTACTTCAAAGCTTAAATTTTGGTGGATACCTGTACTGGAGCAGACGCACCGTTCTTTAAACCGTATTTCTTTCGTCTACTGGCCTGGGCAACACGAGAAAATTTAATAATTAAAATGTAACCTGTTCTCTCGAGGCTTGCATCAAAAATAAACACCGGTTATAAAACGGAGCGCTTATTTAAATAAAGATATCCACTAAAAATAACATTTGAAGTTATAAAGAATCGGATTAAAAATAAATCCATTGATTGTTTAGAAAAAGATGTATAGTATTTTTAATCCGATATTTACTAATTTCAATGATACAAATTTTGTCTTAAAAATATATATCCATCAATTCATTAGTGTCAGATGGGCAACCTCTGTAAGAAAATGTGCACCATGACGCAATTCACAACGACAGAAATTTTAAAACTCCTGCTGTACTGCTTGGCGTCGCGCCAGAAGCTGGAATACGAACACATCAGAGTGTTTGGGTATCAATAGTTCATAGGATTTGGAAAGAGTTGGATGAGTTTAATGGTGATTTAAGAGTTTGGAGTGATTACTATTGATGGCTTCGATATATCTCCATTCATCTACCCAGAGACTCAACATTGAACATTATCAAGTGGCTTGGGTCAAGAGGGTGGCGGCTGGAAGGCCATAGGTTTGGCAACAGGAATCTGCACCATGTCACACATGCACACACACACACACACACACACATATATATATATATGCACATTTCATTAAAAACGACTGATAAGGTGCTTTTATTTAATTTTTTATATAATTTCTCGTGCGATCTAATAAAGTTTATTATTTATTAGATCGCACGAGAAATTATATAAAAAACTAAATAAAAGCACCTTGTCAGTCGTTTTTAATGAAATGTGCATGAAAGAAGGATTGCTGCCTAAATACACAATATATATATATATATATATATATATATATATATATATATATATATATATATATATATATGAGTATGCGTTGTATCAATATTTTATAGTCAATCATAGCTTTGAAAAGATTACTTTCTGTTTAATGTCTGTGAGTCGCTGTGACCGCTTCACGGATTTGAATTCAAATTCCCCATTCATCAAGACTGGCTACAGTTCAAGGCTCGAGACAGTTTACCGTGCTGTTTAAAAACATAAGATGGAAAGGAGATGGATACTTGTCTTTTTCCAAAAGTGAACGGAACAACCAAAGCAAGAATTTGAATTAAGCGTGCTGATTTCACTTGAGAGCTATAATTCAAATCATATCCCACTTCCCGAGTATATCACCCTGATCAGCATTTGATCCTCGGTGTAATATTTATTAAGTATTTATATCTAATTTTATTATTACCTGTATTATTGATTAGGAGAGCCTCACACCAAAAAAAAATATACGATACTCAATGTACCCATCCCATCACTCACTCGGATAAGTGTATAATAGGCACAGGAATCAGCCAAATCTGCGTGATATGCTGATAGTTTTTGATGAAAGCATTGCATAGCTTTGTCGCTGAAGACCAGCTAGAAATACACTCAGGATTGGTAATCCATTCCGTTCAGACGGTCTCCCATTGATGTCGTTCCAATGTATCTATGTATATCTCCTAAATCGCCTTATCATTCTCATCTTTCAAACATAAAGGGACATCAAACATGATGTTCCACAGCTATTCTCTGCTACTATTTTTATTATTATAATTTTATTTTCTTTGATTTCTGGTCTATACTCATTTCTTTTCGGGTCCCGATCAGAGACTTAAGGGTAGAAATGGCATCATGACATTTTCCACTGAGCAGTTTTGATAAAATATTCTCACATATAGATAATGCTATTCGTAAGGTGTGGGCAGTACTTGTGGGTACAATTTTGTGTATTTATTTAAGGCATGTGATACTAGGGATTCATTCAATGAGTCTATTGGAATCTTTTCCACTTAATGACTCCAACTGCAACAGGGATTGTTGATGTTCCCATGTGCCACATTTTTTAGGTTTAATTCAAGGTCCCTGTATTTTCATAGTTTTTTGAAGATCTTCAAAAATACATAGCAGTCTGCAGGGAATGCCATAGCAATAAAGAAGCATATTTTGACTTTGTGGACTCTAACCGTTTTGTAAGGGCGATTAGCTTTGATTGATCCAGCTGTGTGTATTATAATTATGTCTGTGTGATTTATTATTATTATTATTATTATTATTATTATTATTATTATTATTATTATTATTGTGGTGCTTTCCCCTTTTACAGAAGATGGACTCGTCTAAAGTATACTTATACTGACAGAGTTGGAGACAAGGTTGAGATACGTAGAGTCCAGAGAGAAAGAGAGAGAGAGAGATAGTTACGGCTTCACTTACAGAGACTTGTACATATACTTTCTACTAACCCGCATTCCTGGACTACTAATCTTCATTACTCCCGATTCCTATTTCAATTACTGGCGTTGTTTATTTATTTGTGCAGAATTCCATCCCCGGAATCCACAACAATTATTATTATTATTATTATTATTATTATTATTATTATTATTAGTAGTAGTAGTAGTAGTAGTTGTAGTAGCATTTCATTTGATTTCTGGTGTATACTCATTTCATTCCGGGTTACAAGAGAAATATTTCACTGAGCATTTAAAAAAAAACACACACACAAAAAGACTAAGATCACACAAATTTTACATCGATAAAGCCCTTCTTACCGTATGGATCATACATGTGAGTACAACACTTTGCATTTCTTTAAGACATGGGCTTCCAGGAATTACTGCAATTTGTCTATTGGAATCTTTTCCAATCAATCCTAGGGTTACATCTGCAGCTGGAATTGTTGATGTCGTCATGTCACACATTTTTGAGATTTCAATTCAAGGTCCTTGTATTTTAATAGTTTTTTTCGAAGATCTTCAAAGATACATTACACCCTATAGGGTGATTGTCAAGGAGGCAGATTTTGTTTCTTCGGTCTTTAATCACGATGATTGAACAATTAGCCTTGATTGTTCTGTCGGTGTGTATTGTAAAGTTCCATAGAATTGTTACAGGACCTAGCTCCATAATAGGGTCTGGGTGGTGTTCATACCAATTTCTGCCAATTTCCTTTTCGCAAAAGTTGCAAATTTTCCAATGCAGATATATTTCCACTGTGTCATGCTGAGTTTTATATTCAGTGGGTGTCAGTTCTGTGCACCCTGATACAAGACGGTCAATTGTTTATGTATATTTATCACAGAATCTGCATTTTAGGTTAACACAATTTTTCTGCATGTGTTTCAGCTTTTAACCCTGAACTACGTAGCCACTGATGGATACGGGGTATGTCTACACCTGCTTGTTTGGTACGGGCAGAATATTGACCATGATGATGTTTGTTTTGCCATGGTTTCTGTACCTGGAACATTGCATTTGATTTTTGCTTTCCATTTAAAGGTTTCTAGTTTTAGTCGACACAGGTGAAGACCGATCTGGTAGGCGTATTTATTTTTAAGCATGGGATCTATGCTTTCAGGTTTTTGCGTTTTATCATTGGCCAGAAAATTACCGGCTCTAGGACGACAGTCGACTAAAACTAAAGATCTTGCCCTCCGAATGAAACAGGGGAGTCTTATTCACATGTCCAAGATTCGAGAGTTCTTCAACTAGTACCTGCATTCAGCGAGGTAACTTAGGTATATGGAAATGGTAGTTTTGACGCTGCTCGGCCTGAAGACCCGGATCAAAGGGTAGTATCTGTTCTCAGATCGCTCGCTTTGTCGGCCTTTTGGCTGAGAGCGTCACTCGATACTTACCTGGTGTAGGGATTCGTCCCTGCGCTGGTGGTATCATGGCTATGACCAGCTTGGACAAGCTAAGACCAGCTATGACTAGCATAGACCAGCTTGGACAAGCTATGACCAGCCAAGACGAGCGGCTCGGGTGAAAACACTCGGGTCCCCACGTTAAAAACCGACCTTGTGTCACAACCTGACTCAGTGGAGGGTCAAGTAAATACCTGGAAATGGTAGTGACCATAATAAGTTTTAAATTAGCAGTAGCCTTTGTTAGAAGTGAATTTACACTGGGGATATCGCCTTAAAAATAAATTAAAATCATATTATTATTATCATTATTCTTATTCTTATTGTTGTTGTTTTTGCTGTTGTTGTTAGTTTTACTGAATTTGTATTTTGATCGTCATTAACCTTTCATGGTCAATAGGTTTAAGGAATGGTACATGAAAGACTGGATTTCAAAGATACAAATAAATGCCTCAGCGATTCCTACACTTTGCTGTGATGGTTGATAGATTTATCCCTTAAGAATTCTGTGATAATATAAAGAGTTAATGACTTTTATTAAACCAGTAATTGTATAATTAGAGTGAATCTGTAACGAAATGAAAAGATTAATTTTGAGAAGAGCCGTTTGCGAATATATATTACCTAACAGTACACAGCATATAAAATGATAAAATCATTACATATTATCTGAATAGTTTAGTAGAGGACTTGCGAAACTAATAACAAGATATAATTAGCTAGAAGCAGATCGACACAATCTTTGGCGAAATCTGGCTTGTCGAGAGGGACATTTTTTCAACTGAATTTGCATAAAGCGCACCTTTGTTTTCAACTCATAAGTGACTGGCCAATCAGAAGTTAATAATGGAACTTTTGGAGCAATATGTGAAAGCCCGTTATGAAAACTTGCTGGAGTGTAGTGCATGCAGATGTAACGGGGCGTTAAGATTGCTTTCTAGCGTGAAGCTGACACGCCAAACTCCAGTATTATTTTGGAAATGAACAGACTATCCAATCGACAGTCAGTAACGCGCAACTTGCTCGATTGCTAACCTGAATTCAAAATGTTCCTGAAGTTTCAATCAGCGCCACCTAGCGTTAAGAGTGTCGCCAGGGAATTGGCGAGCCAATTATTGCGGCCGATCGATCCCTTTATCTTCTTTGTGCCATTACGGTAAATGATGCCACCGAAGCCACTCGCTCAACCTTGCAAGACAACGACTCTAGTCACCATTTCTTTTCTCACTGTTAAGCAGCTGAATTTCGTGTTAACGCTACCCACACGTTAGCAATGGAACAAGTTATTTCTATTTTCTGAAGAGCTATCAATCATTTTATTAGAGATGTTTCGGCTAATCGAATGTCCGTCTCTGTGAGTGGGAATTTAGATGCCACAATAACAATGTGGTTCTGCCTGGTGTATGGACCTTGTAAATGTTATTGTAACTGTTCTTCGTGCTAGAGATTAAATCGTTTTCACTGTTAGCTTGGGACCGAGGATGTTGGCAGACATATTTATCTATCACATTAGAGATCGAGGTATATATCAGGCTGTCAGAATATATTTATCTCTACCCTTCTTGTATTTTTATCTATTCTTTTAAGATACCATATTTCGGTATCTATCTATCTATCTATCTATCTATCTATCTATCTATCTATCTATCTATCTATCTATCTATCTATCACAGTTCTGTTCGTATCTATCTATCTATCTATCTATCTATCTATCTATCTATCTATTTTTCCTTTTCATATCTATCTATCTATTTATCTATCTATCTTTTTCATATCTATGTATCTATCTTTTCCCTATCTATCTATCTATTTATCTATCTATCTTTTTCATATCTATGTATCTCTCTTTTCCCTATCTATCTATCTATCTATCTATCTATCTATCTATCTATCTATCTATCTATCTATCTATCTATCTGACTCTCCAGAAACCGTATTTTACTTATTGGAATATTAAATTTATTGTCTTAGCTTGAAATTAAAAGTAAAATGAAAGTTTCAATAAAGATTTTTCATTTTTAACCTTAGATATCGCCTTTCCTACTTTGCTGTAGGTTTGTATTTATAAAAATCGGCACGTTTATACACAAACACGCACAAAATTTAAAATTATTTTTAATATATGGCAGGTCGATGAATAGTAGTAAGCTTTATGATGAGTAAACATAGTTTTTATTTAATAAAAATTTCATCTAATCGGCATATATCAATATAGAATTAAAAAAATATAAAACATTATAAATTATTCAAATTAAAATTTTTTTAAAAAGTAAACAATAAGTGGGAATTAACAGATGTAAAGAAATATATATTTTCCAAAGATTTTCTAAAAATGAAACATTTCAAAAATCGATTTCATTCACTTGTGAATAAGACAAAATTTCATTAAAATCCGACAATTATTTTATTTTGTCAAGAATTTCAAAATCAGTGTGTTTTACATCGTCACAAAGATGCTAGCGTTTGCTATGCTAATCTTTGGTTCCCCTGCTGACACAAGAAAATCATGATATTTAACCACAAAAGGCTAAAAAATGTAATTTAATAATCACAAAATGCTTTGATCTTCCCTCTTAATAAGAACATAAAGATATTGACGATAAAACCATGTTTTTGTTATGTCGCAGGCATTTTTTGTTCATGGTATGTTAAGTTTTAGAGAATCAGGGAAGGTACCTAAATAAAACTAAAGCATTATTTAATTTTAAAAAAATAATTGGTTATATGAATACGATAAATTATGGATACTATTTTCTTGAGAAAAATGTTTTCGATGAATAATGAATTTTTGCATATTTTTTTAATTCTTTTAAAAATTTTAATTAGAATAATTTATAAAAAATTAAATCATTTAAAATTCTGTATTAGTTATTACATGCTGGGGGAAAAATATATTTACTAATCATAAATGGAAAAGCTTACTACAATTTAGGAACCCCCGTTATTTTACAAATATATATATGTTGTGGATTCCGGGAATGGAATCCTGCACAAATAAACAAACAACGCTAGTAATTGAGATAGAAAAATAACTGTATTAAACGTAAGAATACAGACTTGAAGTGAAGATTAGTAGTCCAGATATGCGGGTTAGTAGAAAGTATATGTACAAGTCTCTGTAAGTGAATCCGTAATTATCTCTCTCTCTCTCTCTCTCTCTCTCTGTGAACACCCTGTGTACTGTCTCCGTATCACTCACCGCGACTTAACGTATCTCAACCTGCAGGTATTCTCTCTGTCAGTATAAGTATACTATGGACAAATCCATCTTGTGTAAAAGGAGTCTGCCCCACAACACCCGCCTCCCAAGATTCATTTGTGGGGGGAGTTAATATTTTTTTCGCTTAGGGTCTATTATTAGTGGTTCCGTGAATTTTCTTTTTCGGCTTGTTCTTCTGATCTCCGTGGCTACTTGTGGTTATTGGATTCGAAGGCTTTGAAAATCGCTTCCATCGCCTCTTCATTTTCGGAAGGTGACGTGTTCGGTTCCTCTACCCATTTTTTCTGTATCTGATTTATGTGTCTCCTGTGAGTGAATTTTACACCTTGGATCGTGTATAGAACATTTCCCAGTGTGTTTATTATCGTACCTGGTTCCCAGTATGCCATATTATTCTGAAATAGACCCGTTCGCCTGGTCTGAAGAATCTTTTAGGCACTATCGGTGTATGCCGGTTTTTATTATGTATGGGTAAAAGTTTATCAAAAACAGACCGTATTTTGCGGGTAAACATCACTACAGCTGGCGAAAGGCCAGATGGTGTCTTTCCGTTCGGGGTGATTCTGTAGACTTGTAGGAACTGTTGTATGGCTCTTTCTGTTGGTACGACCTCTGCTTTTTTCAAGGCTCTCTTAAGAGTGTCCACAAATCTTCCGTTAGATCGTGGATGGTATGGTGCTATTTTAATATGGTTGACTTGATAAGTCGCACAGAATTCTTGAAAATTGCTCGAGGTGAATTGGCTACCATTATCCGTTACAAGGCAATCTACAACAGCAAATCTTGCGAATAACTCAAGTAGACAATTAATAGTGTTTTCCGTCGTAGGGGTTTTGTATCTGAAAACTTCTGGCCACTTGCTAAAGCTATCTACCGTTATCAAGTAGTAATATCCATCTATGGGTCCGGCATAGTCTGCATGGATTCTAGACCAAGTCCCTGTAACAGACTTGGCTATTTTTTGTGTATGCATCAGGGTCGGTCTATTTAGCTTCCTCCATGTTTGTAAATTAATTATAGTTAGATCCGATCCTGAGTTTAACTGTAATTTTATCTTCTTATTTAAAATGTCGAGTTCCACGTATTTTCTTGTGTTTAGTTTGTCTTCGTAGTCCATTCTAGTAGTTCTTACCCTACTAGTATGTCTTTTGTTTCTGCATTGAGATGCCTTATGTCCCATTTTTTCACAAGGTAAACAGTTCTTGTATTTGAATCGACAGTTTTTATTCCAGTGAAATACAGCACACCTGTAACATGCAGATGGGGAGGGGGCTTATATTTGCTTTGATCTCTGTCATTAATCGCTTTATACCTTGTAATTTTTTCTTTATCATAAAATTTTTGTTTTTCTTTCGGGGTGGAAGGTGAAAAAACGTAACTTTTTGTTCTACTTACGTATGTGTGCTACTCCCGAATCCGCGATATCCTTAGAGTCTTTTTATGCTCAAACATTTTTGGCAGTTTTCTGACAAATTTTGTAGCGTTAACCAAGGCTCGTTCTGAAGCTTCGGGAGCATTCTTTTTCGCATTTCACTGTCCTTGGCTGAGACTAATCCCTGTACGAAATAAGACACTTAAAATTGTCCGGAGTCAATTCTGCCAATTTAAAATTATCGCAGTGTTTGTTCACAATTGTGGCGAACGTGGTGTAATCCTCATTTTCGCTTTTTACGAGGTTGAGACATTTCCACCTTTTGTGAAAAAGTGAAGTCTTTGGACTGAAGAGCTCCGTGAGGCATGTAACCGCCTCGTCAAACGTCAAATCAATTGTCTTTTTCGGTTGAATATAGTCCACAAATTTTGTGTAATCCTCTGTTCCCAATTTCCTGAGTAATAAACGTAGCTTCTTAGCTTCCGTCCAATTTTGGCAATCAATGTTGAAAATGTTTTCATGACGTCTGTAATAGTCCCCGAAATTTTTATCATCTTCTAGAGAGTATTTAAATGTTTCTATTGTGTTCCAAACTGCGTCTTGTGAAAAAGTCGCCTCTTTTTCGATATTCTTTTTTTGTGCGTTAACCGTTACTTTTAATATTAATTTCTGGAGTTGCATTTGTCTTTCTTCACTTCATCTTATAAACTCAATCATTGTTTTTTGAAATTTAATTTGTAGTTCTCAGTGTGAGTTCCTTCGAGTTTTTTCGCCAAGATGTTGTGGTCGACGTGGCTCTCAAATTTCCGTCGCCAGTTATTGCGTTGGTGAGCGAAAATCTTTTTTTCGTATGTCCGTACTTTTGTCGTCAAGTTGTTGTGTAGAGAGATAATTTTTTTCGTGTGGGTCCTAAAACCTCGTCGCCAAATTGTTGTGGATTCCGGGATTGGAATCCTGCACAAATAAATAAACAACGCCAGTAAATGAGATACAAAAATGAGTGTATTAAACGTAAGAATACAGACTTGAAGTGAAGATTAGTAGTCAAGGAATGCGGGTTAGTAGAAAGTATATGTACAAGTCTCTGTAAGTGAAACCGTAATTATCTCACTCCCTGGACTCTCGTATAACTCCCTGTGAACACCCTGTGTACTGTCACCGTATATCTCACCCTGGCTCAACGTATCTCCACCCTGACTCAACGTACCTCAACCTTGACTCAACGTATCTCAACCTGCAGGTATTCTCTCTGTCAGTATAAGTATACTTTGGACGAGTCTATCTTGTGTAAAAGGGCTGTGCCCCACAACAATATATATATATATATATAAATATATATATATATATATATATATATATATATATATATATATATGTCTGTGTTTGTGTGTATGTGTGTGTATGTGTGTGTGTGTGTGTGTGTGTGTGTATTGAATATTACTCGTTTACTTTTGTCTTATCAAAATTTGAATTATAGCCTTTTTTGTTCTGGACATGTTTTCACTGACCTTTCAACCACCTGATGAGTATTCATGAACGTTCTCAAATTTAAAATCCTTGATAAATGCCATCTATATAAACACATGCAAGAAAATAATGCCTTACATTTGCTCTTAAAGTCCCTCAGAGAACGAAACTCGTCTGCTAAGAATAATTTGACCTCATGTTTTTTTAATATATTTCGCAAAAAGAACTTACACGAAATAACACGCATTTATATATATATATACAAAAACAATATATATATATATATATATATATATATATATATATATATATATATATATATATATATATACGCGCATGCCCCTATGTCTGTGTTTATATCACATTCGTGTTATTGAAAGCCCTTACGTAAAACTACGATCACTTACATACAAGCTTTCTACAATAAAACATTTTGCAATATAGTCGCTTTCCCTCTTTCACTTTCTTTCCCTCTGATATAAATATACCAAAACACTTTAAAAAATGTTAAAATTATATATATATATATATAAGGTAATTCCTCCTCTATATAATTTTTAAAAATGCATAAGCACACACATATATGCGTATCGCACCATACACGCACGCACGCGCGTGCACACGCAAACAAACATATATATATATATATATATATATATATATATATATATATATATATATATATATATATATATATATTGATCTGATTTTACTGTATCTTTTTTTAATACTCCAAACTTTTATTAAACGTATGTAAATGTCTGGACGTTGTCAACGGAGGCAAACGAAGACGTCTCGAGTGGCACTTAATATGATTAGAAGTCACACACTTGAGTTATATCTGAAGTAGCTGTGAATTTGTATTATGTGGAAATGATTACTTACCTCTTTTAGACGATCATTTTAATGCTTGGAATCAATTCCAAGAGGTGAGCTGAGTTTTGGTGTCATAGGCGCAAGAAGACAAATATAAAGAGAGTGAACGAGAGAATGCGAGAAAATGATAAATAGTAGAATTCCTACCTGACAACACACTACAGGTGAGTGAGCCCCTATTCGCCCACACCCACAAACAATCCACAATATATATATATATATATATATATATATATATATATATATATATATATATATATATGTGTGTGTGTGTGTGTGTGTGTGTGCGCGTGTGTGTGTGTGTGTGTGTGTATAATATTGCAGGAATATCTACGAAGCAGAATATGCAGTTTTCTGTCGGGTTTTATATTGAAAAGATAAATGGCCTATGCTTTCTCTTATACTTTATTGATTTTACTTAAACTACCGCCAGAAGAGGAAATGCCTATTTAAATATGGCGCGAAACTCTACCAAATGTTTCGACAAGAAATGCTCTGAAATTATTATAAAAAAGAGGCTGAAAAAGAAACCAGAACTTCGAAATGCAATAAAAATTACATTACTCGTACTATACGCTTCCTATAATATATTTACGCTCACTTCATTTAACAATTTCTATCATGTGTTTGATTTAGAGAAGACTTCCGGTAAAACAATATTATATCTAAATTAGTATATACAGAATATTCTATTTCTACAGACTCAGTTGGTGTCACCATCTTAATAACGTTCTTAAGTTGCACTGATATTGTAATTATTGTCGGTGCGAACAATGAAAGTACTGCTCATTCTTAGCATGTCCGAAATTTTAGTTAAAATTATAAAAAAAAAAATGATATCAGCTATTTTTTTTTAATTTTGTAAACTAAGTTAAAATCCTACTTTAAAATTCGTCCAAAAATCAATTAAACGTTTTTCAAAATTTATTTGACGAAAATTAGCAAATTTAAACTAAAAAAAAACTTTTGCTTACATTATTCGAAGAAAAATGTTTAAAATAAAAAGGAGGCGATCTTAACATCGCTGACTATTGGCAGTTGATGAATGATTGCTGTCATCACATATCGACAGCTAACGTGAGATTCGAGTTATGATACGGAAGGACATAATTGACGTAACGTTTTTTTTTACGTGAATCAGCTTATGTAGTACCTCGTAATTATTAAATTAAAAAAAACTTTCAGTATTCCAATTCTTTTTATTTTTTTTTATTACTGTAGCTTACACAATAATTTTTTTGATACTAACTGTAGAAATTATAAATACTATAAATAAAGTAAAATACAAGTGCTGCACAGCTTTTTGAGGGCAACTATAGCCCCTTAAAGTCAGTGAAGATCTGCTATGATAAAACATTTTATCCCATTAAAAATCATCACAAATATAGCAAAAGTTATTTCGTTACACTGCAGCCTATTTGCTCTGAAAAAAAATATTGAAAAATGACTTTTGTCATCATCTGAACAAAACATCAAGGAAACTTTTGATGTGCACCACATGAAACTAGGTATTACCTGAAAGCAAAGAATGCTCTTTCATTTCTAAGTGAAATTGGTTGGTGTAAATGGTTATAAGTAAAATTTCTGGGGATAAAATATGAAAAAAATAGTTAAAATTGCTATTCCTGAAAACTGGAAACCAGGATTTTTTTTTATATGTGTTTTTTATTTTTATTTTTTTTAAATCAGCGATAAGGAAAACAGTGTTGAAATTAAGCCAAAATTGACTTTGACATTGCTGGGTCAAAGGCCAGCCAGCCGACAATATACCATGCTGTTATCACCTTGTAAAAAAACCCATTTTTTAAAATCTGTTTGAAAACTGGCTTGATGTATTTTTGTTCTTTAGCACCTTTTAAGCAGGGTGATGACAACAACACTTAAGGAATGATTATGAGCTGCAGGCAGAATTGACCGAGAACTGTGAAATGCTCAAGATATGTTTCGCACGAAGAAATTGCAATAATGAAATCGACGTTCAGCGGAGAACGCTTACAATCAAGCCATGCGACGTTTTATTGCTTGTGACCTTCCGTACTTTTTAATTACATCCATTTTAACGACTTTTATGAAGACAAAATTACATTTCTTAATTACTGCGTGTTTTCTGATTAGTCAAAACGATACAATTTACAAAGCGCTAAAAAAGATCTATTTCATAAAGATACTTAGGAAACCCGATGCGGCTTTTAACTAATTTTAAAATTTTAACAACTTAAATGTGAAAATCTATTATAATTAAAGAAATAACAAATAACTGTATTAAAAATTCACTTTTCATCGAAAAAAGTTTTTGCTTTCTGAAAATATTGTTCATATTCATCAAAACAACTGAAAGCAAATATAAGCATTTAAAATTAAATAATATATTTGTTTTATTAGGTTTTGTATGTTATAATTCAGAGCTGATTTTCAGGTACGTGAAAAAAAAACATGAGTTGCATTCCTCAAAGCCTTGTGTTTTAACTATTGTAATCACTAAACCCGATGCGATCGAATTTCTAGCGTTTTCATAAAATTAGTTATTGGGGGGGGGTATTAAATAAAAAAGAAACATATTTCTGCTATGACTTTAATAAAAACATATTTATAACAATTTCGATCATCTGTGAAGAGTTTCCGAAAGTTTCATTAACATCCGACAATTATTTTTATTTTTGCAAGATTTTCCAAATTAATGTGTGTCATACAAAAAAATGTGCTAAAAATTGTATATGTTTTTTAGTAGTTCCGGTGATACAAAGAGAAACAAGGATTTAATCATAATTTAGAAAATTCTAAAAAGAAGGAAAATGATTTAAAAATAATTAAAAAAACTTTGGTCTTTCCTCTTCATAATAACATAAACATTTAGACGATAAAATTTTGTTTTCGTAAAGTTTGGCGTCTTTTTCATCATGCTATGCTCTTTTTTAGCGTTTTTTTGTGTGGAGGTACCTATGTTAGCTATATATATGTGTGTACTTGTGCATATATATATATATGTGGGGGTGTGTGGTGTGGGTGTGTGTGTGTGTGATAAAAATATAATCTTATGGCATTCTATATTGATGGGTAAAAGTGCTCAATATAAAGGATAGAGCGTATGTAAATATCTCTATCTATAAAAACCATTGGCATCAATAGACGTAGAACAATCCTTGAAAACGAATGAAGTAACATTCGAAAGTACTCGGGGAAAATAACATAAGATAAAATTTAATATAATATGTCTGGTAAATTTGCCGATGACGTAAAACAACTTATTCGGAAAGTTGAATCATTTAATAAAAAAAAACATTAATAGAAAGAACTTAAGCATATTATTTAACAGTACATGTTGCAGAGCATTCTTACTTCCGAAATGCACATTATATATATATATATATATATATATATATATATATATATATATATATATATATATATATATATATATATATGTATATGTATATATATATATATATATATTCAGAACAATGTATAAAATACAATACATAAATAAGCGATAGTTAAAGTTTTATGTGGACGCGTTGTTTTTTGCCGATAGTCGAACAATTATTAAGCGTTTGAAAAGAACAGGAAACTGAATTTTCTTTTAGAGAATTGAGTTTCCTGTCCTTCAGGTCGCGGTAAACAGCCAAATTTAAGTATCACCTTTCATATATTGTATTTTGTATAGACACAATGCAATGAAAGACTCCAAAATCTGCAGGCTGTTGTAATAAAAGAGAAGCAGCCAACATTAAATATGGTATCTTTCTCCATGTGGAACCGTACAGTGTAGTGTGTATAATAAAAGACACATATTAAAATTTTAGTTTGATCGTTTATATGAGATAACCTTGAGTTAGTGGAAACTGATTCCATCAAACTTGATAAAGCCGAAGTTAAAAGCCACAGGCGTCAATAGACGTAGAACAATCCTTGAAAACGAATGAAGTATCAATCGAACGTACTCGAGAAAAATAACTTATTTGAATGATTTAATATATATATATATGTGTGCATATATATATATATATATATATATATATATATATATATATATATATATATATATATATATATAAAAGGCAGGGTGTGCGTTGGTGTGTGTGTGTGCAACGAATACACGGCCGCAATTTTCGACGGATTTGCACCAAAATTTACATGCACATGCTCTAAGTTAGTACAAATTCCAAGACCGACCTCGCATTTCCCAACTTCCATCGATAGTGGAAATAACCGATTTTTACATGCTTCCACGGCAGTTTTCACGTAGTTTGCGGCCATTTTCTACTGGCCAGAGTGTGAGCCTATAGCTGGATGCCACGAATAGGCAGAAAGATTCTATTGGCTAGCGTGAGAGCCAACAGCTGACTGACACAAATGTTAACTAGCATGCAAAAAACATCAATAGCTGCATTCGTCACAAGTGGGAAAAATTTAAATCTGCATGGCACTTTACTCCAATTGGCTCATTCACTTGCTTAAACTCAACGTTGATTCTGATTCCGCAGAACTGGGTTGGGTGTGAAAATAAATTCTTTGTTAACATTCTTTTTTCATTCTGTTTTTCCACTTAGGAGTCCTTTTGTAAAGCTGATCATTTTGTGTTAATTTTGTTTAGTTCTTTTTAATTAATCAGATGTAATGTTTAGTATAGACCTTAGAAAAAATCTGCAGTGTGAGATAGGCCAGAAGTAAGGCATGTAGAAACATCAGCACGGCAAAGAGCACTCCTTTAAAGGCAAGGAAGGGCAAAAATATTTTAAGTCAAGTGATACCGATTGCTGTATGAGTCGTACAATTTTTGAATCAAGCACGGGTAACGCCGAGCCATGCTGCTAATCTCTGATAGGAAAGTGGACACTGAGATCAATACCGATCGGCTGTTGTCCTTTTTATGCTGAAACCCAAAGTTCCGGGTGTAGTGTTGTGCGTTTGTTCGACTATATGCACCATTGACCAAGATACATAAATAGTCAACTAGACACACAATACACATGACCTGAATTTTGCGTACAGGAATGAAACAGAGTGTCGACGATCAGTGTTGACCTCACTGTTAACACGCACACATACAGGCAGACGCACACATACAGATATGTGTGTGTGTGTGTCTGTGTGAAACCTGCAGTAAAATAAATACGTGTTGACATGTGTACGATGTGTTATTGTATGTATTTTGTTTTCATCAAGAATACTGTTTTGATTTAATTACTGGAAGTAGTAGAAATGACCTTTCTGAAGAAATATTCGTTTTTTTTTCTCGTACGTTCGCCCCAACGTCTTTCTTTGTTTTTCAGCATAATTTTTTATTTTTGGCAACCTCATAAATAAATGTACTTGAATCAAATATTTTTTCTTACTGCGTATCAACCATTTGTATATGTATCTTTCTATCTGAACGTTTACTGATACTATGGTTACATACATGCAGCCTATATATATATATATATATATATATATATATATATATATATATCTGTGTGTATGCAAATACATATATATATATGTGTAGGTGCAATTGCAAAATATAGAGATAGAGATAGAGATAACGACATAGTGAGAGAAAGATGTATAGTTAGATATTTAGAGACATATTACGTACCTCTGCTCTTTCCACCTTCTAGCCATCAACTGTAGACATTTCTCTTCCGGAGCGAGTCTTTTGTTTATTGTTTGATTAAAGAGTCTATTATTTGTGCTAACAATGTATCTATTGAAAATGTACTGATTTACTTAACGTACATATTGAAATAATGTTCACAATAGTCATGGATACAAGTCGAAAAATTTTTTTTTTTATCATTTATGCACACATAATATAAAATCCTAAGGGCAGCCATTCTACTTATATAATTGCATGATTTGATTTTTATGACTTATTAATTAGATATGTTATTTCAGCCAAGTCTCTTAACGTCTTCATAGTTTTAAACTGCAAGTTGTTATGGAATCTTTCGCCAAATCATAAACAATGTGTGATCACTACACCGATATGCTATAACTGGTGATAAACGATAATATTTTGCTTTAACCTATATTTTTTATAGCAATGAATTCCAGAAATTATATTCCCATTTCCACCCCTTCACCGTTGAAACTGTTAGATGTAGACGTCTCTTCTACTCCAATAGCTTCATGCCTCGCACATCTCACCTGTGGAACTACCTTCCTTATTCCTGTTTCCCTGACAAATATAATCTCCAACTATTTAAGTGTAACGTAAATCGACATCTCCAGTTGCCTTGATCTATCCACTTCCCTTCTCCACATCCTTTCCCCTTTCATTCCTATCTGCTCTCGCTCCAAATCTTTTGTAACCCCCTTGCCTTGATCGCTCCATTATCGTTCACCACATCCTCTCCTTTACCACTCCTATCTGCTCTTCCTCTAAACCTTCTGTAACCCCTTGCGTGCTAGTGAAAAGCTTAAAAAAAATATCTGGAAAATAATATCTGACTTTCTGAGACTCAAAGTAAACTTTCAAGGAAACTGTCAATTCCCTCACCCCCATATATATATATATATATATATATATATATATATATATATATATATATATATATATAGATATATATATATAGATATAGATATAGATATATAATTTAAATAAAACAGACCACTTTAAGGTTCCATGTAATAAATTATTTCACAACAGCCCTTTTAAAAGAGCGCGGATCATCGGACTTTACTTCCAAAGTTTGAAACAAAAAGTGAAAAGAAATTTACATATTTTTGACGGGCAGTACTAAGCATATGTAAATTAACGAAGTGAGGAAGTGAGAGGGTAGAGACATGATTGAGTTAGATGTAATTTAATATTTCTATTCTTTCATACTTAATATTACTTGAGGAGGTCT
Organism: Acanthosepion esculentum; assembly: GCA_964036315.1. Taxonomy (NCBI): domain Eukaryota; kingdom Metazoa; phylum Mollusca; class Cephalopoda; order Sepiida; family Sepiidae; genus Acanthosepion; species Acanthosepion esculentum. Next base: position 152,711,460 of record OZ038478.1, on the reverse strand, counting down.
AGACATTGACACATTTAATCGGCTAACTTAACGGAAGTTATATATTGATACAGAAGGAGGAGAAGAGAGAGAAAAAAACTAAAAAGAAAAAGAGAGAAGGAAGTCATGAGAGAAGGTGTCTACCAATACGAATTACCTAGTTTTTCATAAACTATATATATATATATATATATATATATATATATATATATATATATATATATATATATATATATATATATATGAAAAACTACACATCATTAAGTTTCTAAATAATGAAAAGTTATTAAACCATAGACAGGAGTTAACGATTTTTGCCGACATCAACAAATTTTCGCATTAAATAATTAAAAAAAAACAAAAAACAAAATATATATATATAAACAAATAAATTCTATAGTTTAATAAACGCCTTAAAAGCTCAGCCCAATCATTAAATAGAAAAACCCTTTGTGGAGTCGCCAAAATACAAAACAAATTCTCATCCATTTCAACACGTTTGTAAAAGAAAATAGCCATTTGAACAAACAAATAAATAAAGAGATTAATAGACAGATAATAATGAAACAGAATTCTCTCGACACTTAACGACATGGCGCGAGGCCATAAAATGCCTTTTTTGACCAACTAGACAGCGACAGCTACTATCAGACTTGAAATAGGGACCCCAACATAACCTAACATAAACCTTTCGAAGGGGACTGGTCTGTAGATAAAAATTAATTCTTAACTCTTAGACCACCTACCCAATATACCGACCCTAGCCGTTTCCATAGTAACTAATGTTGCAAGAGACCATATTTATAAACACGCGCAAATCACAAGATAGCTTATGCCCAAATTCTCGCTTGACGAGGAAGCGAGACCAGACACCTTAATTCAACTTAATTTTAAAAATTTTAATAAGAGTCTCGGCTCTCGCTTTTGAAACATGAGAACTCTTATGTAGCGAAGGAATCATATTTTAAAAAAATTATAATATATATATATATATATATATATATATATATATATATATATATATATATATATATATATATATACCGGTAGAGATTAAGATAAATACTACGTTGAAATTTCTTGATCTTTTAACATTTCTGATCATTAAATTGTAATTTGACGTGAAACAATTCATTAATCTGAAGGTCACTCATTTAGTGTATATACTGTCTATTTATTATATAATTATCCTAAATCCATGACCATTTGCTTTTTTGTATAAGCATAAGTGTTAGATAATACTATAAGGCAAAATTAGTGGTTGTTATTTTAATCAAGAAAAAAAATTGTTTCTCTTTCAATAAGTTGACATATTATTATGCCCCATATTTATACAAATCATTCTCTATTTCACCACTTATGGATTTTTCGCAACTTTTCCATATGCTTAAGACCAAAAAGAAAAGAAAATTCAACTTTTTCCGATAGCGTTTGACAGATCTATTTTCGCGATGTCAAAGTGAATTTTCTCTTTTTAATTTCAACATAAATTCATAGATAAAGAAATAAAAATTGTTTTCTGACCATATTTTCAATGTAAAACCAAGGCGATCGTTAAAACAGGCCTGGCAACCATGCAGCTGGTGTCCAGGACTGTGGGCGGACATGTAGAGATCTAAATTACTACTGAATAACAATTTCAGAGAATATCTTTTAGCAAGGAAGTTGTTAGTAATATCCAGTATTTAGTTAATTAGCAACTATATATAACATTAGAAATCGGCTTACAATTATTGTCTTATTTCCATAAATCCAAATGTACAAAGAAGGAACAGAAATAACCTCGTCTAACATAAAAATCAATTTATTCAACATAAATTAAAGATTTTCGATGATATTGTAAAAATAATGTGCTAATTTTTTTTATATCAACTGAATACAGAAAATATAAATCTGTACAATACAATCAGAAAGCAATTTCAATATTTTACAAAACTGTGTATCAACAAAATCTGAAAATACTTTACAAAAATATGAATTTCACAGAAACAATAATTTTGATAATCTTTACAATATTAATTGTGAATTCTGTTACATGTACAATGTTTCGCATAAGATGAAGAAACTACATATTTCGCTATGATGCAATAATTGATAATATCAGTATACATATTTTTAATAACTAAAATCAATTCACACCAAGAAGAACACTAAACTAATTAAAAGGTAATTTGCGGAGTTAACCACTTAAATACTATATATAAAAAGGTGGTAAATTGAAAATAAAAAAAAATATATCTGGTAAGTATTTCTCTGAATGAATATGTATGCTCACATTTTTAATGCTTCAAAAATATGAATGTTTATATCGATTGGGTAGTCTTAAAGAGAATTGTATAAACATTTTTATCTTATAAATAAAATTGTAAGATGATTTCAAAACGTTAAGTGCCGGTTCTTGAGTTGGCTTAGGGGAATCAAACAAACAATATTTTATTTAAAATATATATTTGACAATACAATACTTTGCTCTCTTTTCCTTTTGAAATGATACAATGAAATTAACAAACATTTTTGTCAAAGAATTTCTGCAAAATCTTCAATTTAACAAGACCAAACATTATTAATAGAAAAACTGAACTGTGGTATCCAGTGGACTTTTTAAATTGCCACAATGTATTTCTTTAAAAAAATATCCATATTCTTGAAAATAAAAACTGTTATTATTAAATATTTCCGCTTCTATAGGACAATATCTCTTATAACACAGCGTGCTGTATAGACAAGTGATATTTTAATATATTTAGGGTTCCTAGTTTGAAGGTCTGGTATGTTATAAAATGTCTGTCATGGCATTTCATCCAGAAAATTTTGAGCAATTATGGCCTCAAAGTTTTATTCTTTGGTATCAACGTTTAATTGAAGAACTAGTTTTGTGTTTTCAACATGGAATTAAACCATTGCATGTAGGTTAAATGGCTAAAGTAGTACTTCTTGTCAATAAGTTAATTCTTTTACCTTGCTTTCCTTCCATCCTTTTTGTTATTTTCCCAAATTGAAAAGAAATAACACATCTAAATCTGATAACACGTTCTTAAGTGAATCATCCCCATTTAACAATGGATGTATTTTAATGGCAGCTCTTGTTTGATCGCAAAAATCTCTTAAACAACGGAAAACATTTTGTCGCTGAAAAGATTTTGGGTAAACTACATCAGATAATTTCGGCAGCTTAATGAATTGAGTTTTTCTCACACCCAAAAATACCTTTCACAATTTCCCATTTTGCTGTCATTTTTCCCTTCAGAATAAAACAGTAATTCAGAAGTAGGCTCAATAATACTATTATTACGAATACTTTTAAAAAGTGGACATAATTAAAAAGAAAGTACAAGCCATTTTTAGTTATAAAAAGATTATTAAATACAGTGATAATTTCTTTTGAAAAAAAGATTAATGGGTCTTATTGTTGTCGCATAAAATTACAGTTAAATGACCATTTAATTGTTTGATTGCATCAACAATATATAAAATATTTTCATGTAAGAAAAGTTTCATTTAATTAAGTAAAAAAATTAGGTCCACTATTTAAACATTTTATCAAGATGCCCAATTCTGTTTTTACTAATACCTCAGAATGTTCAGCTAAACCAAATAAATTACTTCTATGATATTGTAGATAAATTTTGACATACACTTCATCAACTAAAAGATTACACTTTTTCTGATTTTCAGGAATTCTGCTAAAAATATCAACAAAAAAATTAAAGTCATTTAATTTTGAGACTTTTACTATGTAAGCTTATAATGTTCTCACACTGGGTAAATTAAAACCATCCTAAAGTCAGTTATATAATGACCACGATGTAGCAAAATATCCAAATGCCCTGATAAACATTAGAATCATAATGTTTTGTCCCAATACTTAGTGGTGATATAACATTAATATTTTCTTTTAAAATCTTTTTCTAAGTATCAATTTTTAAGTTGCTAAATAACAAATTCCTTCATTGATTTGTGAGCAGTGCTGCAACAAAGATATTCGAACTTTGAAGGAGAAAAATTCTTGTATATAAACCAGGATGGTACCATTCGAATCTCAAGTTTTTTAAAAATAATTAAAAACTTTGGAATACCCCCAGTGAAAAAATCAGTAGATTTGTTGAACAGTTGAATGTTTGATTCATAGCATGCTACTGCTAACACAAAATCCTGTTGATCTGATACAAATTTTAAAAAGTGAGGGTTTTGTCCTTTTCTAGAAACTCATAATGTTGCACATTTCACACAAACTGCTCTCTATTAACCACCACAGGGATCCATCCCTGCATCCCATTAGAATGTCTGAAGACCAACTTCTCGAGAGTTCCTCTCTGCGGCTGCTCGGTCTCACGCGGTCCGCTGACCTGAGATGGAGCAAATACATCGAGTCAATTGCTTCATCCACCGCAAGGAAAAGTTGGCTCCCTGTGCCGAGCCTTGAAAATTTTTCCCCCGGAATCGATCTTCCAAATCTATAAATCAATCATTGGCCCTTGCATGGAGTATTGCTGCCATATATGGTCTGGAGCCCCTGCTGTTTGCCTCAGGGTTCTTGATAAGATCCAGAGACGTATATACAATGTAATTGGCCCTGATCTGTCATCTCGTCTGCAGTCGCTCTCTCACAGACGCGCCGTTGCCTCTGTCTTTTTTACAAATACTTTCACGATAATTGCTCCGATGAGCTGCTTTCGCTGGTTCCCAGGCCTCATGAATTTAAGCGTCCTACGAGTCTAGCATCCCGTTTCCACCCCTTCACCGTTGAAACTGTTAGATGTAGACGTCTCTCCTACTCCACTAGCTTCATGTCTCGCACCTCTCGCCTGTGGAACTCCCTTCCTTATTCCTGTTTTCCTAACAACTATAATCTCCAACTATTTAAGTGTAACGTCAATCGACATCTCCAGTTGCCTTGATCTATCCACTTCCCTTCTCCACATCCTTTCCCCTTTCATTCCTATCTGCTCTCGCTCCAAATCTTCTGTAACCCCCTTGCCTTGATCGATCCACTAACTTTCTCCACATCCTCTCCTTTACCACTCCTATCTGCTCTTCCTCCAAACCTTCTGTAACCCCTTGGGTGCTAGGGGCTTCCAGCCTTGCTTGGGGTGAAAAGCTTTGAAAAAAAGAAAAAAGAAAAAGCAGAACTTTTATTTGTTGTTATTGGTTTTGGTAGTGAACTTGTTACCACTTGATTGTAAATGACCAAATATTGATGGCGAATTTCTGAGTCGTACTTTTCCACTAATAACCACTGTTTCATAATCAAGTGGAAAATTCCTGTCACAAACATCAGTGTTTTGTTTGTCAGGTATGGCATTTTAACCATCGCTCTTGCTCATGCTGATCTTGAAGAAGACGAGATACACGAATTATATTTTTATTTATATTTACCACGATAACCTATTTACACAAAAACATTTTGATTATTTTCAGAAAAGTGTTGGGGTAGTGAAATTATCAATTAACTAAACTATTATTTTGCAAAAATTACATGGTGCTCCACCAAAGTATATGGACCTTAAATAGATGATTTGCACTTCGGAATTCAGGTATTCAGAATTGAAAAATTAAAGTTTGTATGAATGTAAGAATCTTTTAGAGACTAACATGTATTAAAAAATGTCAAGACGAAGGAATTTGGGATTCAGACATGTGGTTTTTAGAGTTTGGAGAATAAAAGTTTGGATAATCGTTTTTTTACGTGGGGTGGAGTGGATCAATCACCTCCTCCCACTAAAAAATACAAATATCTAAACAAAATTAATTATATTTTACACTAACTTCTTAAGATTTTCTGCAAATATTTTATTTAACCGGTTAATTTTGTTTTACATTATTAACAGCAATTCAAGTAAAATTCAAAATGCAATTTTAAAAAACCGTAAATAATTATTTTTAAATGTTTTTAACTCAATATATTCGTTGTTATGAATAATAATAATAATAATAATAATAATAATAATAATAATAATAATAATAATAATAATAATAATAATAATAAAAAAATATACAATATATTTAATAAATTAAATTCTTTTCCGATGGACAAATTTCTTTATAGTAAAATAGGAAAATTTGCAGTGCAAAGTTACATTCATTTCTTGTTTTCTTACAAGACCGTATCAACATACTCCACGTGTTATAATATACATTATTCATTAAAAAATGAATTTTATTATTAAAATATTCCTTATTATAAACAATGATAGCACAAAGAAAAAATAAATTAACTTTTTGTGACAAAATTATTAATAATATCATCTTTTTGTGAATTTCACTGTTTAAATTTGAAAAATAATCGCAAATAAAGTAAAAGTGAGAAAGAACTTACTTAAAAGACAATGTTTTCTCTTTTACATTTTTGTTGTACATTTTTAAGAATAGCTGTAAAATATTAAATTTATTATGGAATTTAATTTTTGCCATTAACTTTGTGTAATAAATTCTTCAATAAGTTTCATTATTTATTAATTTTATAGTGAAAAACATTTTTTAATTTTTTAATGTCTTCTACTTATTTACGAAGGACAGAAATATTCAACATACTTTAACAAAATACTTGTTATATTAATGAAAAACAAATTATTAATAAGAAATTAATGCTATACGGTCATTGTTGATGAATAATAGAGAGAAACATTAAATTTAAATTAACTTTATGTGATAAAATTCTTAACACTTGTCACTTATGAATTTCGCACAGAAAAATCATGCTTAAGATTAAATATATAAATTTAATATAAAATAAATAAACATTATACTTACTTCAGTATCTTAAATAATAAACTTAATTTAATCCAAAAGTAAAACGTAAAAACTTCTTTAAAAAATAATTAATTTCTAATCTAATTCAAGTAAGGAACTTTCGCGTGTTAATTGTTAGCCTCCAGTCGCTCACTGGTCTAAACTCTGTGTTGAGGCCTAAGTTAAAGTTCCCGTTGGTTAAAACACATTTCATTAAGGGACATTTTAACATTCTTTTGTCCAAATGTAAGATACGCCATAATCCGAAAATATGACACCTAACTGAGCGTATTTTCCTCATTGAAGTGTCCAAGTCTTGAAGGAATTACGTTAAATCTGCTGCTGATGTAATATTCTATTGGTTACTTACCTGGTAATTACTCCTATATATTTATGAGTGGGTAAATCTGCATTTTTCATAAAGAAACTTTTGTGTGTTATCGGAACAGCAGCAGATAAAAACCCAAGGTTTTATCACATTGGCAAGCGTAAACTGCTAAGTTATCACGAGATATCACTTTCAATCTTTAATGCATTCTATATGACAGTGTCTCCCGATAAACCACTGGAATCTTTCTTCATTGTTTTAGGTATTAATTCTGATTTTCATTTGAGTTTCTTGTATATAAATAACATTTACTTCAACAAATTTATTGAAGCTTTGTGACAAAGATTACTTCCTTTTTCTGACAATTTGATTTCCCTTTGTTGCTCTCTGCAGTTCCTATTTTCAAGGAATATTAATTTCTTTTTTTTGCTTGTAGTTTATCCGTAATTTACCCACGCATAGTATGAACATTTCGTTTATTTTTGCACCAAATTGTAAACGTTATTGATAAAAAACAAACATTTTTTTGTAACGGGTCGTGTTACATATCCCTTCTCAAAGGACATTTATCATCGTTATTATTGTTTTAATTGATAACATGCTTTGTTGTCAGATAGACTTTTATACATCTAAAACATACACAAGCGTATATATACATGTGTCCCTTGCAGAGTAAAATATAACGTATATCTACACGGTAATCAGAGTGAAAGGAGAAATAAAACAGAATTGTCTTACATATTACTTATAATATGGAGATTCATCTGTGTTTCTAGAGAAGCTATGTTTAAAAATCCATATTTATCAAATCAATTTCTGGATATTTTCATCTTAGTAAATAGGTTTTCTTTTAATTTGGGGAGCCTATTTCAATCACAATTCTGCCAAGTATCGTTACGGTGGTCAACTAATGCATTTAATGTGTTGTTTTGTAAAATACTTCTTTTGTGTTCATATAATTTTATTTAAATTTCATGAGTTTTATTCGATGAATTCCTGGTGGCATTTTTTTGGTAACGTGTCGTGTTGCATATCCATTCTCGAAGGACATTTATCATCGTTATCATTGTTTTAATTGATAACTCTTAGTTGGAGTCATGTTTCCTTTCAATTCAACAAGTCCACAATTCATTAAAGATCGCAATCACTCATTTAACAACATAATAATTTCCATATTTAGTGATGGTATATATTTTAGAGATGCAAATAACAAAGCCATTCCGTATTGATTAACCACTGCTTGATCTGAAAATTCTATATCATTAACTAATTTAATCTCATTTTTCTGAGGTAAATTTCATTCTGCAATTAAACAAAAATTATTTTGTGTCATATCTGTGAATTTCTTTATTTCTGCAGAAAGAACATCCCCTGTGTTTAATGATTCAACATTTTATGGTTGATGTATATATATATATATATATATATATATATATATATATATATATATATATATATATGTGTGTGTGTATGTGTGTGTGTGTGTGTATGTGTGTGTGTATTTATGTTACTGTGTCAATATATATATATATATATATATATATATATATATATATATATATATATATATATATATATATATATATATATATATATATATATGCGTGTTTTATTCGTGTAATTTTTATTATCATTATTAAAAGTTTCTGGGAAATTATTAATTATCTCAACCGAAATGAATATCAATAAAATAGAAGCTTCGCTGCCATTACTTTTGGTAATTGCATTTACGATACTTAATGTGATATTAATCTGATTAGGTAGCTTTTAGAAAAGCATTAGATTTTAAAATTGGTCGGTATTGTTGTAGATTTTACTTTATTGTTCACAAGTGAATGACAGTAAAAGTGTCGAAATGAAAGTGTTGCCATTGAAGTGTTTAAGATAATGAAAGAGAAACGATTGATAGCTACCAAAGTAACTCTTCCAACGAAACAGTAATCAGCCAAATAGAATCGGATCTTTCCCTTTTTCTCGCCCCAACACAAAATTCACACACATACATATGAATATAGTCTAAAATTATCTATCTATCTATCTATCTATCTATCTATCTATCTATCTATCTATCTATCTATCTCAGGCCTTTTTATATCTATCTATCTATCTATCTATCTATCTATCTATCTATCTATCTATCTATCTATCTATCTATCTATCTATCTCCCTCTCTCTCTCTTTCTCTCTCCCTATATATATATATATATATATATATATATATATATATATATATATATATATATATATATATATATATATATATTACGCAAATCATTCATACGAAAAGCAGATAATGAATGGTATAACGAAGGATATATAATTGTTTATATTATCAAGAAAAATGTCAGCTTAAAAAGTATGACAACTCTATCCCAAATAAAACTGAATAGAATTTATCTAAATATAACGTAAATTTTTGTCACAGCTACGTCAAAACACTAAAAGATTTAATCGATGTAAAACAAAATAATAGGATTATGCTTGAAGGAGGAATTTACTCTATCACCTGTAATAATTGATACCAGGAATTCATCGAATAAAACTCAAGAAATTTAAGTAAAATTATATCAACACAAAAGAAGTATTTTGCAAAACAACACATTAAATGCATTAGTTGACCACCGTAACGATACGTGGCAGAATTGTGATTGAAATAAGCTCCCCTAATTAAAAGTAAACCTATTTACTAACATGAAATTATCCAGAAATTGATTTGATCGTTAGATCATTCACAGTTAGTTTGATTCCCGGTTCACATTTCACCATTCTCGGCAGATCTTCTATTATCAATGTCGGATATTTAATGACAAAAGTGATGGAAGCACAAACAAAACGAAAAAATAATCGGCATGAAATCGGATAGATTATATAACAAAATATATTTTTTTTAAATCATCTTAAAATTCAATATTCTTTTGAAAAGTGTCGTATTGCAAATCCCGTCTCGAGGGAGTTTTATTATCATTTTCATGGTTTTAATGTTTCCTTTCAATTTGTCACACCCAACAGTTGATTAAGACCTGCAATCACTACTTTAACTACATAATAATTTCCATGTTTCGGGATGGTATATTTTAGATATACAAATAACAGAGCGATTCCATATTTATTAGCCACTACTTGGTCTAATAATCTATATCATTAGATCATCTCTATCTATAAAAAAGCAGGATGTGTATGTGTGTTTGTGTAACGAATGCACGGCCGCAATTCTCCACGGATTTGCACCAAAATATACATGCACATGCTCCTAGTTAGTAAGAAGGCCAAGACTGACCTTGCATTTCCCAACTCCCATTGATAGTGAAAATAATCGATTCTTTCATGCTTCTACGGCAGTTTTCATGTAGTTTGCGGCCATTTTCTACTGGCCAATGTGAGAGCCTATAACAGGCTGCCACGAATAGGCAGAAAGATTCTATTGACCAGCGTGAGAACCAACAGCTGAATGACACGAATGTTAACTAGCATGCTAGCATACAAAAACAATCGATAGCTGCCTTCGTCACAAGTGCGAAAAATGTAAATCTGCATGGCACATTACTCCAATTGGTTCATTCGCTTGCTTAACCTCAACGATGAATCTGATTCCGCAGAACTGGGTTGGGTGTGAAAAAGGATTTGTTGTTAACATTCTTTTTTCATTTGGTTTTTCCAGTTACGAGTCCTTTTTTGAAGCTGATCGTTTTGTGTTCATTTTGTTTAGTTATATTTTCGTAACAGATTTAATGTTTAGTATAGGGCTTAGAAAAAATCCGCAGTGTGAGATTGGCAAGAAGTAAGGCATGTAGCAACACCAGCACGGCAAAGGGCACTCCTTTAAAGGCAAGGAAGTGCAAAAATATTTTAAGTCAAGTGATAGCGATTGCTGTATGAGTCGTGCAATTTTTGAATCAAGCACGGGCAATGCCGGGCCACGCTGCTCGTTTAATCTAATTTTTCTGAAATATATTTAATGAAAACAGGCACAGGAAAGTTATTTTGTCTTCTGGAGATTGTTTTGAATCATGAAACACACATTTGCCATTTGTTGTTGGCAGCAGTGTCGATTTTAATATTTACATATGCTCTATCTCTGATATTAAACACATTCACTCATAAATATAGCATGCAATAAAAGTATATTTTTATCATATATATATATATATATATATATATATATATATATATATATATATGTATATGAAGAAATATAGTCTTAAAGTGTGCTATATTTATGGGATAAAGTGCTCAATATCAGAGATATAGAGTGTATAAATATAAAAGTGAACATAGAAGTGAACACCTCGAGGCGACAGTCTATTTCATGCTAGATGCAATCGTCAGGCCACGAGTGCTGTTATTTTTCTCGGTTATTTATATATAGGGGTCAGTGGTTCATTGTGGTTCATTGTGGGTAGTCTATTTTGGCAGATATTTTACCGGAAGTCGTTTATTTGTTTATTTGTGTCAAATTATTTTGCTTGTTTTTATTCAATTTATTTTTGTTTTTTATATTTTTTTATATTTTATATTTATTTTATTTTTTTCATTTTTATTTGGATCGGTGTTTTTATTAACGTACTAAAAATTTGTTTATATAGCTTATTGTGGGTAGTCTATTATGGCGACTATTTTACCGGAAGTCGTTTATTTGTTTATTTATTTGGATCAAATTATTTTGCTTGTTTTTATGTATTTTATTTTTATATTTTATCTTATATATTTATTTATTTATTATTTTTATTTTGATCGGTGTTTTTATTAACGTAATAAAAATTTGTTTATATAGCTTATTTAATAGTTTTGTTTTTGGTTGGCAAGATAAAGATAAATTGTTGAATTTTGGGGTTGATTGTTGTGGTTTGTTGAATTCCGAAAAAGTGGGGTCTATACAATCAGTACCGTTTTAAAGTACAATCGAAACTTGGTCTGCAGCTGGTGCGCGATCTTCTCTTTGCAGATGATACCGCTCTATTACCACACAGTGTGGAAAGCATTCAAACTATCCTTGATAAATTCTCTGAAACAGCGAAAGGATTTGAACTCACTATCAACATAAAGAACACTGAGCTAATGTAGCAGCCAGTACTAGGCAATCAAATTTGATCTGACAATCTGGGAATCCGAAGCATCAAACTGAAAGAAGTGGCATAAAACATGTTTCATTAAGTTAAAGGGTTTTTGTAGAGAGCAGACTGAATCTCCGTGATCAGCTTCGTCAGGCTCTGAAGCAGAGACGCCATCAAAATCCTGCTTTAGCAAATTCATCCCTCAGTGTGGCTTTATCGCTCGCAGAAAGGCTGGGCTAGTATCAGACTTACGAAAGTAAAAATGAAATATAATTTCCTTTATCTAATTTTATGCAAAATAGCTCCTGCTAGCATACATTAGTGTAAAACAAAAGGAATCATCCAATGATTCCCTTCCTTTATCGTTCACAATAGCAGAGCCCAGCACACAGACACACATATATTAATATGTATATATATATATATATATATATATATATATATATATATATATATTAGATGATGTTTTGCGGGTGTCAAACATAAGACACTTCAACTTAAATTTGTAATGATCTTGGAACACATTCAATCTATATTAGGAACTTTCAGTCCCATCATAACTGAAAATATACCAATCTCCTCTTTTCTTATATCTTTATTTTTAGTTTTATCCCAGACCAAAGATCAGAGGGCCCTTGGAGTCCTTTCTAGCCATGGTTGCAATCCATATGTAAATCCGGCACTGTATATATATATATATATATATATATATATATATATATATATATATATATATATATATATATATAAAAGTGAACATAGAAGTCAAAACTTGGAGGAGATATAGTGCTGTTATTTTTCTCGGATTTTCTAGCCGAGAAAAATAACAGCACCTATGGACTGGCGATTGCGTCTAGAATGAAACAGACTGTCGCCTCTAAGTGTTGACTTCTATGTTCACTTTTATATCTACACACGCTCCATCTCTGATATTGCGCGCTTTATCCCATAAATATAGCACATCTTAAGACTATATTTCTTCATATATATATATATATATATATATATATATATATATATATATATATATATATATATCTGTGTATGTGTGTGTTTGAGTAACAAGTTTTCTTGTTTAGTGCTCATATGCAATATTTAATTTTTTATTAGTGAATTAATTATTATAAAATGTTGATTTTGATGTTCCAAAGTTGCATCTCCTTATTACAATGAAGATCATCTATTGTCTCGTCTCATTCACACAAACTGAAGAGGTGTTGATTGTAAGAATTCTAAAGGAAAATGAGTGAAATGTCTATCTGACTTTTCATTATCTTTGTTCTGTGGTATCAAGTTTTGCTCATATATATATATATATATATATATATATATATATATATATATATATATATATATATATATATATTTATATATATATATATAGAGAGAGAGAGAAAGACAGCGTGAGGGAGTGCAAGAGAGATAAAATAGTGATAGAATATGTGCGTTTGTCTGTTTATATATATATTTGTGTGTATGTGTATGGATAAAGAAAAAAATAATGATTTTGACACCCCAAAAAGTCTTTCTTACAATGTGCATATGCTACTCCCGTCTTATATATAGAATACATAATGGAACACATGGTCTGGAGATCGCTCGTAGCGATATATATATATATATATATATATATATATATATATATATATATATATATATATATATATATATACACAGTGTAACCTGGATATAAGAGAGTTGCCGGGACCAGAGAATAAGTCTCTTATATCTGTGTTTCTCTTATATCTGGGTTTGGTCTATTATATATACATTAATACAGGCTCTAATTTGGGACCAGAGAAAATCTTTCTTATATCCGGGTCTCTCTTATATCCGGACCTATCTTATATCCCGGTCTCTCTTATATCCGGGTCTCTTATATCCGGGTTACACTGTATATATTAACTGATTTAAAATATGGTTTTCGCTACACAGTAATAACCATGTTTCAGTAATGGAAACTAAAAACTTTAAATTTAATTATATAATTAAATTAAAAGCATTACTTCCTTTTCATCTTCAATCGAATGTTGCAATAACTTATTTTTAAATTTACTGAGTTTTAAACGTACATATAAATTCATAATTTCCTGTTTCCAAGGATACAGAGAAATCCAATCATTCAGAGAGGGGCGGTAGCATGTTCATTTTTATTAACTATTGTTGTATCAATTATGAGTTACATTCGAAAAAGAGGTTAAGTTTAGGGAGGATAGGCATGTATTTTTCAACGAATTCTGACATCCGTTAAATGCATGTCGTCTGGGTATTTTCTTTTATTATACACGGCAAAAAGTTTTTCGGCATTTTTTCTCTCTTGTATACGTAAAGGTTCTTTTTTAAAGTGTGTTTGTGTTAGAATAAGTTTTATTTAACTAAAATTTTAAAATATTTTTACTCTTAATTACTCATAGACTATATTTCTTTTAAAAAAACAAATAAATGTAATAGAATTACTTACATTATTTTATTTTTTTTTATATCAAATAAAAGTATGTATATTACCAGCTACCATTTTTTAAATTTTATTTTTAAATATTATTTAAGGAAAATTTTTGACAATGACGGCAAAAAATTGCTATTTCATTTCTCTGATTCAGTACATTTTTATTTTTTATAAACTTAGTAATATGTAGTTTCTCATGTATGCACAAAGGACATGGGTTATTTAATGTCCTACATATTCTAGCTTTTCTTATTAATTTCCATTTTACTGTAGGTGTTTTATTGGATTCTTTAAAGTGCCAGAAATACTTTGAAAGTGATGTCTGATTTCTATATTTATTTATCCTAAATGAAGTTTGATGTTTATTGAAACATTTTTTGAACTCATGGCTTGTGAAACCTATATAGCTTTTAATGTTTTGGGGATTCTAAATAGATGAGATATTGCATTGGTATACTAATGATATCGTAGGACATTTATTTTGGAGAGCACAGTTATGAGGATTTCTACAGTTACATAATTTTTGTTTATCTTCATCTCTTTTTATTTTTATTTTTATATTGTCTAAATTTCTTTGGTTTGGTCTAAGTGTTTATTCAAGATATTATTAGCATTATGTTTCTTAATAATTTTTTCTAAGTTTTCAGTACAGCTGTAAGTTAATTTTAGAGTATTGTTATTGAAAATCGTACTTAGTTTACTTTCTTTAGAAAAGTGCTTAACTATTAATGCAAGGAATTTTGTCCTAATTTGTTCTTTACCATTTGGTTTTATGAGTGTGTATACCAAATTACTTTTCTACTTCGGTTTTTTCTATGTTTTCCTTTTTTATGTAAGTTAGTTTTGGGATTTTGTAGCCACTATCTTTTAGAGCTTTATTATATATATATATATATATATATATATATATATATATATATATATATATATATATATATATATATATATATTAGCAAATTTGTAGGTGGTGGGGATTATAAAAGTAGGTCTTTTAATATAAAAATATTAAAAAGTTAAATCCATGATCTGAGATAAATGTCTAAATATATAGGGAGAGTAATAGAAATAAATAATAATACTTAAATATTCATCATATAATCTTGGAAAAACTGATTATTTTTCCTTTTTTGGTCAAGTTAATTTAATACAACAGCATTCTAAGACCAATAGCTAAAACATTTATTAGCGAGCGAAGCCGAATGATCTTTGCAAAAAATCATACAAACGAAGAACTGTGCCAAATACCAGAAACCCCATCTTCTGAGGACTACCGACATCAGTTACAACTAAAATGGATCGCACATGTAACTCGAAGAGAACATAATGACATAATCAAGATGCTGACGTTTCGCACTACTTGAAATAAAAAGTTAGGAAAGAAACCCCCCATTAAGTCTGGCCGGATTGTTTTGAGAGAAAGATTGTATGAATTTCAATGAATGCCAAATGTTTCCTTGTTTGCAAACAGCTAATATTAGCATTGCTATAATAGTAATATTCAGTTGGTCATTCCTTAACCAAATAGCAAACTTATTTGCAAATCGGGCATTTCACTACAACCTAGCTCAAAATATATTAATGTTTCAGATCTACCGTGTGAAAGAATCTTATTGCAGAAACAGCTGGATATATGTCCATCTTAATAAAATAACGGAATCTTGAGAGTTATAGAAAATCCAAATAATTTATAAATCGTTTTTGTCTCGAACATTTAAAACATGTTTAGAGTGAGCGACAAATATTATTGAAATGGTAGTGTAGTAGTGCACTTTTGCGATCCATTCTAGCAATCATACTATGATGAATTGCAAATCGACTGACAATGAATATTGCAGAATATTTAGCAAAGAAAATATTTCGTTAAAATATTAGATTTAGACAATGCAGAAAAATAGCATCCTGCCGTCAGGTCATTGCTTATTATGCAGGTTGGAAAAGAGAAAAAGAAGAAAAGTAAAAGCAAAAAACAAGGAGAAAGAGGATAAAAAGACTGCAGAGGGTATGGAAGGAGTGGGTTGCATTCTTTTGACGGGTCAGTGTACCAAAAAAGAATATAATGATACTAAAAATACAATGACTGTTGGATAGAGAAACAAATTTTGAGAATTTTGCTGGCGGGGGCTATGTGGTTAACTTATTGTGACCGTAGGCAAAAGTTGTGTGGTCTTGCATTTTATTATTATTATTATTACTAAAATTGTTGAAACCATTTTTTTTTCTCCCACCCATGACAAGTGTGGATGAACAAATCAATTCTTGAGTTTGGCTGGCTTGGCCGATCTGGATGGGCTCCGACTATCTGGTGAAATCCCTGGCTTTGGGAAATCAAGAGAGAGAGAGAGAGAGAGAGAGAGAGAGAGAGAGAGAGAGAGAGAGAGAGGGAGAGAGAGGGGGAGATATTAATTGCTGGAAACTCCTTTTTCGCCTATGCATTCTAATGTTTAAATTCGTCACAAAGACAGTTGTATCAGCATTTGGAAATGGGCTGACTGTGGATGCTAAGAAGGTTGAAGACGTGAGAGAGAGATTTGCACCACCTATATGGAGCGATGGTGCGATTTCAAAATAGAAGCCAGTTGAGTTTAAGTAAAAAGGGACTTAACAACCCCTAAATTTGAAAATTCCTCGAGTAAACATATTTTGAAAATATGAGATTTAAGAAAAAGTTTAAAGCTGTGGTTGGGAGATAACCGAATCACAGATCCTGGTTAACCCCGCATCTTCTAGACTCCATATAAGCTGGAGGTTTGGACAACTTAGTCCCCACACTACTGCTACTGGATTCCACATCGTTCTCCGAGACCTTCTGACCAAGACATTGTGCCAACCCTGAAAACAGAATTTAGAAATTTCAATTACTGCTTAGACAGGCTGGAAATTTCAAAAGGGGATGCCACTGACATTTGAACATAACAGTAGGAAGAAGGTTTAGAACCGCTGTATACAACGAATCACATATAAACCAAAAGTGTTGTTACATTTTTAACACGAGTTAATTTTTTATTCCAAAGATATATTTTTTGTGTAGCTTCTATCCGTCGACCGATTCTTCACTTCAATTTACTTCATCAGTAATTTTCTCATCCTCTGAGATCAAAAATACAAACGGAGTATAGGACTGAATAGATCGAGTGGTTGCGTGCTCATCATCATGAAACCAGCGACAAAACTACAACGCGTAGAAGAATGGAGCGTAAGGTAGATGGGAACCAAGGTGTTCTAAAGGAACCAACATGATAGTGAGTGGGTTAGAGTGTAATGTATAGCGGATTGGAATGAGAAAGCGGAGAGACGAGTTCAAATTCCAGTTAGGTTTGTTACATTCAATTACCCGAAAATACCCATTCGAAAAGTATGAATTCATCTCCCCCAGCTATGGTCAGATGGTAGGACTATTATCAGTAAAAGTACTTGTTCTTAAAAAAATGTTAATGCAATATTCACTCATGAAAAAATATACTCATTATCTAAAATATGTTTTGGTTTTAAATTACTACAAAGGGTTGAACAATCGTTAAAATCAAATCAATTATATTTCATTATATATAGGTATACTACAACACCGATACAGAGCACACTTTCGTCATAATTATATAATTATTTCACATTTCAATTAATTATGATTTATGCATCGGCGTAGAATTTATCATTTAAACAGAAATCTTCATTTTTACATAATATATCCCAAACCGCGAACAAGGAAGGTATGTTTTATATTTTTAAATGTTTCAAACATTTCCTGTTTCAGTACAGGGAACATAGATCCAGCTTTAGTGAATTTAATGATTACACCAATTTTTCAGGTACGTTTCAGAGTAAGAGACACATTTTATGCGAATATGTGAGTAAGACAACTGTTAAAACTAGACTTGAATTGGTTAAGATTGTAGTGATCGAGTAAATATCCTCTTGGGAGTTGGTTATACAAGCTCGAATTGAACTTATATCTCGCTACTGGAATGCAAAGTGAATGAGGGTGGTTCCTTAAAATGTACCTTGCATTGCGAGTCTTAGCCGCGACGGTTAAAACTATTTGAACTAAGAAATGCTGTTCTTCTGTACACGCTACATAGAAATAGCGATAAAATTGCGAGGCTTGCGACGTTTTATCTTTGGAGAAAGTGTTGCAGAGTCGTAAATATTTCATCCCCACGAGGACGCACAGATGCTTTTTGACTTTGCGAGACTGGAAAGTGAAGACTGGTCAGTTTCTGTCCATATATAATGGCAGTATTCCATTTTCGCTGTTATCTGGCCCTTGTAAAGGTAGAGAATAACAGGAGTCATATACTTACTGGAACGGTACAGAGAACCAACTATTTTTCCAATATCTAAAACAATGGAGCGTATGCATAGGGTGACCCCCTCCAAAAAAAACGGGAACTTTTTAACAATCCAATAAAACCAAGAGTGATGGAAGAAACATATTTAATTCATAGTAATTGAAACCTTAAAACATTCCATTTAAGAAACAATGATGGAATTTCCATTTTTTTTAAA
The DNA here is from genome assembly GCA_964036315.1 of Acanthosepion esculentum. NCBI lineage: Eukaryota > Metazoa > Mollusca > Cephalopoda > Sepiida > Sepiidae > Acanthosepion > Acanthosepion esculentum. The sequence goes on along the minus strand of OZ038478.1, from coordinate 152,692,427 downwards.
TGACGTCCTGTATATGGCGTCCTGCTGTACGAATGCATTCTTGAAATCTGCTGTTGAGATTCCTCATTGACTGCTGCAATATCTCAGCTGGGATACTGTGAATTTCATTCTCGTTACTAAAATGGCGAAATGTTTACTTGCTCAAAGTCACTGTCTCGCACTGATGCCACTTGCTCATGCCTGGCAATACGCACTTTCCCGTTTTTTTGGGTCACCCTGTATAAGTTCCTGTTGTGGTCTGGGTTGAGTTTAAGTCGCAAGGTATGGGGCGTTTTTTGAAAATAATTTTGAATGTATGGAAATAATGAATTATTCGTTTTTTCTGACTCTTTGATACAATTTTCGATTTTTCAAAAGATTTTTTAAAAATATACATTTTTAGAAATCTTTGGAAATCAGTTGTTTTTGTTCATAACATTTACAGCGGCTCAGAATTGAGAATAATTATATGTGTTGCCGAAAATTCGAGATCAAAAACTTTTGGACATTTATTATATACGTTGCATTCTGAGATGCGTTTCCAATTATAGATCAGGAAATTTTATGGAAGTGAGTGTAACAAACACATTATATATATATATATATATATATATATATATATATATATATAGCGAGAGATAGAGAAACAGAGAAAGATGGAGAGAGAGAGAGTAGACAGTGTATGGTTACCATCGTTTTCACAATATATAAGCGTATGTATGTGTGTTGGTGTGCGTGTTTAAAATTAGCGAATAGTACTTCTACTACGACTACTAATACTAATAATAATACATATTATAATTGAGTTTTTGAAAATTTCTTTTATCTTGAATTTATCAGTTTGGAATTGACATTTGAAAGGGAGGTCAAATCAATGGTGAACTGGAACACGTAATAGACTGTTATTTGTAACGTCTTCGAAACAAAATTACTTTGATTTAATCAGCAGTGGGAAAATTTTATGCCCGCAATAACTGATTACTGATGCTAACCTACACGAGAGAAACAAAGTCAGCCTTCTTTGTCTCACCTTTTTCATTCGTGGAGAGACGATATTGTATCAACTATTTCGTCTACTTAAAGGAAAGTTGATTAACTGTGTAATGGTTGAAAACTGTTCTCGTCACATTTAAAAATCTACAACTCGACCTTGCATTGAATACTCTTGCCTTATCCTGTTCGGTGCTCCTGCTGTATATCTCGAGATGCTTGAATAAATAGAAAGAAGGATTTATAATGTAATCAACCTGACCACGCATCACGACTCTTGTCACTTTCTCAGTAGACGTCGTTTCCTTCTCTCTCTCCTACAAACATTTTCATGGCTACTGTTCTGAAGAGCATTTTCCTCGTTTCTCCTACTACATGAATATTTGCATGCTACTAGATTATCAACTAGAACTTACCGTTTTAATATTAAAATAGCTAAATACAACCGCCACAAACTCTTAAACAATTTGTTTTCTCGCACTTCCCAGCTGTTGATCTCCCTTCTTTTCTTGCTTTCATGATAGGTACACTTTTTCAAACATTTAACTGCAACGTCAAACTCCACGTTTTGTCCTCTTATACCATATTCATTTTTTGTCTTACTCTGAAAACACGTTACTCTCATTTTTTTCATTCTCTTTCCTTTTCAATCCCAGTATCTTCTGCGTACTGGCGGCATTCCCGCTTTCCATTGAGTGTAATGTTTAAAAAAGGATTAAATATTTTGTTGCTTAAGGCGGTATTAAAAAAATACCATATCATTGGATAAATTAACTTTGAAAATATCAAGCCCCTGAGTCTTAGTACAAAGCAACATTCTTTTAATATTGTGTATTAGCGGTACACAATCACAGCTTTACGAAATATTAGAAATCACATCACATCAACTGTTATCGCTCTTTCCAGCATTCATGGTGGTTTCCTTGCTAAGCTTTATATTCTAAATTATATGGGATTTTGTCTAAATCTTGCTTATGTCATTCTTTTCTCTTCGAGTTCATATGTGCTATGCATTTTAGTTATTGCTATTGTTGATTGTCCTCAAATGATATTATTAGCATAACTCACTCCCCACACAATTACTACCACATCACAATTACCATTGCCATATTAGTCCACAATTATCATTACGTATCAGTCCACAATTATACTTACTTCTCCCTCCCCAGCATATATATATATATATATATATATATATATATATATATATATATATATATATAATAGTTTCTTAATTCTGATATATATATATATATATATATATATATATATATATATATATGTATAACATAATTAAAAATTAATCGAGGCCAAAACACACACACACACACATTTATATATACATATGTGTGTGTGTGTTTGTGTGTGTGTGTTTTGATAATATCAATTGTAGCAGCAAATAGTTATTGTTAAGTAGAAGAAGTGATCGTAGTAATGGTGGTGGAATGATAGTAACAATAATTGTAATTATTATGATGGTAGTTTGGACTAGAAAATAATTGATACTGTTATGGTATAGAGTGTTTTATAGGGTCAATGTCGGTTTATGTAGTGGTGTTTGTTGGTATTTATCTGTTTGGCATAAATTCTGATAATAGTTATTTTTTACATTTGGAAATTGTTTCGGATCTTATGTTTAGTAAATTCTTTTGTTGGGTATAAGAAATTATTGCTACCTTTTCGTGTAGGCAAAGCAGGTATTTCTTTGTAATGTTGTAGGCAGGTGCTTTTTTAAATATTTTCTAGCTTATTCATGTAATATTTCTGTCTTTTAGATGCCATATGTATGTCGATAGTGTAGTGCTGTTTGAGTATTTTCTGTTGGAGAATGAAAGGTGGTGTTTGTTTGTTCTCTTCTTGAATAGTCCCTTAGTGGCACCGATGTAGTACATTGTGCTGTTGTTTGCAGTTACCTTGGCTCTATATATTATATTCGTTTGTTGGCAATTTCCTTGGAGTGGACGTTGTTTGATTTCTGCAGCTGCATTGAGCTTCCTTGGTTGAATTATTGTAGGTTGTTATTTTTTTGTTGTGGCTTATTATTATTTGTGTTATATATTTGTGCATCTGTAACTGATTTTAACGTTATTTTTGTTGAATATTACTGCTAATCCGTTTAATTCAGGGAAGTGCTTTTTCTATTAAGTTTAGGAATGTCCTTCCTATGTTTGTTTTGACGGTTTTGTTGTATGGTGGGTTAAACCAGATAATATTTCTTTTTCTGTTTTTTTTGCAGCATTTCGTTTGTGGAGGTGTGTGTTGTAGTTGCTGTGTGTATTCATTTTCTTTTTGTGCTTCGTTGTATTGTGTTTTTTTGTTATTGAAAATGTCTATGTTAGATGAGATTTCAGATAATCTGCGGCTGATTGATATGGGTATTTGTTTGATGATTGAAGGTGGATGGTTGGAGGATGTGTGTCCGTAAATTGGTGTGTCATTATCTTTTTGTACGGTTCGTATGTATTACTGTTCAGGTTGACAGTGACGTCTAGGAAGTTTACTGTTCTTGTACCTGCATTTATTTCTATCTTTAGGGCGTTTAATATTTTTTCCTAAATCTGTCTAATATGGTGCCATTGGGTTCTCTTATCAGGATAAATCCATCATCTCTATGTAGTCCCGTGTCATTTTTTTTCTCTAGGATCCTGGCTAGGTATGAGATGATGTGTATGCTTTCTAATTACACTGTGCTTCATCGTAACTACCTATTGTTACATCAAATAAGTTGTGATTTTGTTTTTTTGCCGATGGTTCATTATTGTGAAACAACAGAGATTTACGACAATGCTTGATTATTTTAATATCCCCGTCTGAAATTTTTACATCGTTTTGTGTTAGTTGTGTTAGCGTCATTCAATATGTTTTCCGTGATGGATAGGTAGAAATCCACTATTTCATATTGGATGAAAGTAGCTTTGTTTTTGTTTGTTATTGCTATATATATATATATATATATATATATATATATATAAGTGAATATAGAAGTCAACACTGAGAGGCGACAGTCTGTTTCATGCTGGTGCAATCGTCAGGCAACTAGTGCTGTTATTTTTCTCGGTTATTTATATATAAGGGTCAGTGGTGCATTGTGGGTAATCTATTTTGGGGGATAGTTTTACCGGAAGTCGCTTATTTGTTTATTTATGTCAAATTATTTTGCTTGTTTTTTTGTTTTGTTTTTTTTTGTTCTTTTATCTTATATATTTATTTATTTATTTTTTGTTTTTATAAAAAATAAAAATGAAAAATAAATAAAAACAAGCAAAACAATTTGACCCAAATAAATAAGCAAATAAACGAGTACCGGTAAATGACCGCCATAATAGACTACGAACAATAAGCTATATAAACAAATTTTTACTACGTTAATAAAAAACACCGATTAAAACAAAAAATAAATAAATAAATATATAAGATAAAAAAAATAAAAAAACAAACAAAAAAAAACAGCAAAATAATTTGACATAAATAAACAAATAAGCGACTTCCGGTAACAGTAACCGCCAAAATAGATTACTCGCAATGCACCAATGACCATTATATATAAATAGCCGAGAAAAATAACAGCACTAGTCGCCTGACGATTGGACTAGCATGAAACAGACTGTCGCCTCTAAGTGTTGACTTCTATGTTTACTTTTATATTTACACACGCTCTATGTCTGATATTGAGCACTTTATCCCATAAATATAGCACACTTTAAGACTATATTTCTTCATATATATATATATATATATATATATATATATATATATATATATATATATATATATATTATGGTTCAGGTTAGGACCAAGGAAAAATAACTCGAACACAAGAGTAGAAATAACGAAGATATATTACACGGAATAATAATACAAGATATGGAAGGTGTTTGTATGACTGTCAATCTGGTTTGGAGTGAACTACTATCGGCTCGACTCGATTCGTCCCTGTCTCTTGAGAGGCGTAGTATGCATAGTGTTAGGAAGAGTTAATTCTCTAGTTATAGGTAAGGACCCATAACAATATATATATATATATATATATATATATATATATATATATATATATATATATATAATAAAATAGAATAAGTAACAAATAGGAAACGTTTATAAATTTAATATGTTTCCCTTTTATTTAAGCCCATCAGGAATTGTTAGAAGTATGTTGTGGAAAATGTTTCAACACATTTCAGTGTGTTCTATGTTATTTCGTTTTCATTGGTCAGATACATCTAACGTGTTTACTTCATGCAGTTTTATAGTGTGTGTCTATGTGCGTGATGTTTGTTTGTGAATTCGTGCCTATCAGGTAATATCGAGTGTTTAATTCCTGCAGATGGTAGTAGGGAGAAAAGGAGAATAGTTTGACTCTATGTGTATATCAAATTCCTGGTCTTGCGGAAGTAGCTGGCGTCGGGACGAGTGTTGACTGTTCGATGCACATTATTAAAGTTGGCGCAAATTCTACTCGAGGAAAAATCGTTTGTATCGAAAATTCTGGAAATATATATATATGTGTGTGTGTGTGCGTGTGTGTGTGTGTACATACACATACATATATATGAGTGTGTGTGTGTCTTCAAACTTAGACGGTTGAAACGGAATAAATATGATACTTGATATAATTATGACAATGTACAATGTAATACCCAGGGTAAATGTATACATTTTCCTCTGTGTATGTCTGTGCATGCATAAATAAGCATATGTTATTAGGTGTCTTCCAAAAAACAAATTTTACAATGAAAATTCTTAGTTGTCTAAAATAAATCTAAATTAAATGCTTCCTCATAATTTATATGTCTTCTGCAATTGTGGATACAGCACTTATGCATCCAAAGTTTACGAGAATGAAACAAAATGCACTCCAAAGATAATTGGCTTTTATTTCCTTCATATTAATGCCGTTTTAATTGCATCTAATATTAGTAATTATATATATATATATATATATATATATATATATATATATATATATTTATTTATTTATATCTATGTTTGTGTATATATATATTTATATATATGTGTGTATGTGTATATATATATGTGTGTGTGTATATGTGTATATATGTATATATATATATATATATATATATATATATATATATATATATATATATATATATTAAGGCTTAAGGGTGTGTGCTGGAGTATAATTAGTGCGTAATGATAATAATAATAATAATGAAAATAATAAAAATAATTATAATAATAAAGCAAATAATACTATAATAAACAGTAGAAGTTTATTTCTGATAATTACGATGTTCAAAATGGAAAACAAACCAAAATCCTGTAGTCTGCTAACAAATTATATATCTATTTTGCTGGTAGAATGTATCTCTCTCACTCTCTCTATCTCCTCTCTCTCTCTCTCTCTCTCTCTCTCTATATATATATATATATATATATATATATATATATATATAGAGAGAGAGAGAGAGAGAGAGAGAGAGAAAGAAAACTATGACTATATAGATCAATATATATAAGCAGGCACAAACACCGTTTGTATTTACATCTTCCTCTCCCTAATATACATATATAATTGTATTTATTTGGAAACAGGAAGAGCTTTTTTTAAGACAAAATGCATTACATGTAATTCTTTACTCTTTCACATTAGAATAAAAAAAAACACTACAACTGGAAGGATTTTGTGATCCTGAATGGGAAAATTCACCAGATCGTAAAAGTATCACAGGCTATTGCTTTAGATTGGCTAAAGATAATCCAATAATCGGCTGGAAATCTAAGAAACAGGGAATGATTTCACTTTTAACATGTGAGGCAGAATACGTTGCATTGTCGCAAGCAACACAAGAGGCTATTTTTCTTAAATTATTAATAAAAAAACAATTACAACACTGACAATAATTGAGCCTATAACTATTTACTGTGATAATCAGGCTAGTACTGCTTTGGCTAAAAGTCCAATAATACGTCAAAGATCAAAGCATATTGATATTACACATCAATTTGTTAGGGATCAGGTACAAAAGAAAATAGTACAAATTGAATATGTTCAATCGGAAAATAATGTATCGGATTTGTTTACAAAACCAATTACAAAATTGAAATTACGTGCTTTCATTCCTGTCATATTTGGTACTGACCTATAAGGTCCTTATTAGTCCTAGGTAGGATGTAAAACTGCATCCATTAGTTATTGTCTTAGGAGACGTCAGTTTTTGGTATGAATGTGAGTCCTTACTTTCGAGGTATAAACGTAAATAATCCTAATTCTAGCCCAATCCTCCTCCTGAAAGACACTCACAATCACTCTGACCCGGAATGATAGTCCCTGTTTTAATGGGTCACACCTATGGGTAAAATAACAACTTTTTCCACTTTTTTGTTATGATCACAACCCAAATTTATAATATTGTTTTTAAACTGAAGTACTTAACAGTGGACAAATGATATAACTAACTTTTGTGAATATTAATTAAAAAAAAAATTATGAATACTAAAAAAATAAAAAAATAAAAATTATGAATACTAAAGTATTTGTTCTATATGAATATTAACTTTACTAATATTTTGAAAGAAGATTCCATAATGTACCCAAAATGGGGGGTTGTTACAGTTTTTGAGTACTTTAATATACTAGTGAGACAAGCAAAATGAGCTGACTCATTTTATAGTTCACCAATAGAAGTCTTAACCAATCAGAAAGCTCAAAATATTCAATTGACGTGTATAAAGGCGGCCATTTTTTTCTCCGAATATTCACTACCAACTCCCGATATCGAAGACTGAAGAATTACTGAACAGCTGCTGCTAGTGGTATTGGGGTTGTTTCATTGAACAGATTACGTACTGCGCTGGATTCTATATTCATAGACTATGGCGAACATGATCAACAAAAAACAACTACTTGATGTAGATGAAGCTATTGATTCAATGTAATTATTCTATCTGACGTCAGCGGACAGTGTGAGACTAAACAGTCACAAAGAGGTGCTATTATAGAGTTGTCCATCAGACATTCTAATGGGAAGCAGAGAGGGTTCCCTGTAGTGGGTAATAGAGAGCAGTTTTGTTTTTGAGGCATTGACGATAACAAGCCATTCCCTGCCCCAGTCAGCAACCGATTAGAGATACTTTTTATGGACCAACGTCCAGGTTAGTTTTGTCAGCGATACCAGATTTGCTATTTAGGCAGGAGTAAATAGTGGTGTTGCCTGCATAAATGCTTACTTGGGAACTGATGACACGGGGAAGATCTTTAATGAAGATAAGGAACATTGTAGGACCCAGTATATATATATATATATATATATATATATATATATATATATATATATATATATATATATATATATATAGTTCCATAATGCATTTTAGGTGCATTAAAGGTAGTCTTCACTAATACACTGTCCTCATCGAAAATTTCGAGTTTTGCATCATATCGACTCAAACAACAACCTCAAACTGACTCGCGACATATCAGGCCGCAACTTTGGATGTATTGTGCTACGTCCCATGTCATTGCAAAAAGAGGCCGACATATGCAGGAAGTCCGACCGCTCTTATGGAACTACGTCTGTCAGTATCAGCCAATGAAAAACATGGCTTTTCACGCCCCCCTCCTATATAGTGGTGTCTTTTTACTTCCTCCAGTTTCTCTTTCTTGCATATATTACTCCAAGCTTTTGCTACGTTTTATATTACTAATCGCATAACGTTACTAACCCATTAACTAAACCTGTACGCGTACCCAACCTAAATCTATCATAAAAATATACTAGCACCTATGATTCGCCAAAAATTACTCTCTTAAAGAAGGGTTTTTAAAAAAGTATTCGCTATTCTTACTATCAGATTAATATTGAAGTTTACATTTACCTTATATGTTTAAGCAAACGAAATTCCACAAAAAATCATATACATATGACAAAGCTAAGCTGGTTCTAGAAAGATATACAAGTAATTTGGAGATTTAGACTAATTTTATATTAATTCGGCGAGCCTAGAATCCTCAACAGAATGCAGTGCTTTCTGTGATAGAGCGGCTAAGGATCAAAATAGTAGTCGTGCCTCTTGGGGCACAGGTTCCGAGGTTATTCGGGGACTCTAGATAACTCTGTATACTTGGATGGGTATCGGTGACCAGAACTGAGTGAGTAGCGGCTCTATATCGAGTCTAGTTTATGTCTTCTTCGTCACCGAGTCCCGTGGTACAGTTGATATGGGTTTTGCGTTGTATCGAAGCGATCCGGGTTCGATTCTCGGTAGTGGATGCGCACTGCTGATGAGTCTCAAATATAGGACGAAATGGCCGTCCAGTGCTTTCTGCATTCTGTTGAGGATACTAAGCTGGACGAACTACTATAATATATATATATTATAGTAGTTCGTGTGTGTGTGTATATATATATATATATATATATATATATATATATATGTGTGTGTGTGTGCCCCGGAAACGTTTTCTGTGAGGCAATTCATCCGTTAGGAATTCATCTGACTGGGTTTTATTGACGTTGACACGTCTATATATGTGCACGAAACCATTCAATGTCCTATTTCATTTCCAATACGAAACAAAAGGTCCATAAATTATTCCAAAATAAAAGACCTGTCTTCCAGATAAAACTAACGAAAAAAAAAATTCTACCCACTAACTCTATTGCAACTACAGCTGAAAAGAATTTAGCAAAACTCTACATAAAATTTGTCACTACTACATTTAAAACAATCAAAGAATTTATCAAATCAGCTAAAATATACACACGCATAAACAGTGTGTGTACTTTTTTGTTATCATGTGAGTGAAGTACCTGTGTATTTCCAACCCTCGAAACTCGTCGGTGATTAGAACGTATAAAAATTCAGGGATGCTGAGCTACATAACCAAGTTAATAATCCGTATAAAACAGGAAGCAGAATTAGATCTCAAATAGGTCTAGAACAATACAGCTTTGTCATGGACACTGGAGGAAGAAATGCTATATGTATGATCAGTTTTATCCTAGAGATCAATACAAAAGAGTAAATACATAATTGTATGTTTCATAGATTACGAAAAAACATGGGATACGTTAGAGTCCAAAGGTCTATTTTAATTGTTCGAAAAACTAGATCTATGTTAGAATAATTCACAATATATACTGGGTGTAAACCGTTTATTTGCTCAAAAAAAGAAAACCACCAATGTTTGTCGGAAGACAGAGGTGAATGAGGTCAGTTTATTGATTTTATCTTTCTAAATTTACAGAGACCTAAAATAGTTGACGTAAGCCAATATTATGATTTAAAATGTAAAATTTTCGTGTTAAAAATTATTTTTCCTGGGAAGTAAACATATGCGTATTTAAAAAAAATTGTTAAAGGCATATAAGCATTGAGAAAAACAATTTACATCAAACAAAAGCGTAGAGTTATTTTCATTGCCATTGTTCCCGATAAGGCAATACAGCGAAAACATGAATTGAAAAAATGCTGTTAAAAACGAAAATCGATAAATCAGTTCAAATTATCATAATATTATTTTTTTCAAAATAAAATTCATTTAAATCAAATATATAAGATATGTTTGCTGAATGATTCAGCACTGACAAGTTTAATATACAGGTAAAAGCTTTCACAGATTACAACGGAAGGTAATGTAGTATGTAAGAACGATTTGCTAGTTTTACTCGTCCGATCTCTCCTGTCAATCGCTGGTTCCTGAATCCAGTTCTTGTCCACTGTTCTTAATAATGTTTTTCCTCGGATTCTTTCGCTCTCGGTAAACCTTTTCCTCTTAATGGCTTCTTCGCCTGACTTTATATGAAAAAACAAAAAACATGTCACCTTTCTTAATAAAACTACTACTATTAAAATCAATAGCGATAAAAAAACAAACAAAGCGGAATGAAATCCGTTAGGTTGTGCGTCTACATACATCAGACACCTAAAAGCGAATTCATAGAGTTTCTATATCATATTATCCTATATATATATATATTGGGGAATAGGATATACAATATATATATATATATATATATATATATATATATATATATATATATATATATAATAATTTTTAAATATAGAAAAAAATATTTTACTCACTACAAAGATGCAACCTTGTTTCGGTGCATTTATTTGCGCCTCGACTGGTGGGAAGCAAAAAAAAATGGTCTAACATTGCAATCTTGCTAAACGTTCAAATCCATAGGAGTCGCTAACTGGGTGCCCTGTGATTAGATGAAAAACAACCAATCACAGGCTACCTTTTTAGATTTTTACCAAACCTCCACGAGAGCGGTTTTTACAAACTGTCATCCTCTTTTGCTCAGAGACAACACGTTCCCCGTCTGCACTCTGTCATCTAAACACCATGACACGTGCGAGGATTCCAACCTGCATCATATACGGAACCGTCATTTCGCGTGACGTGCCTTAACCGTTCGGCCACAGAGAAGCGTCGATTTTACTACCTTTAAACTTAAATCTTCCATGAATCTCTTCTATTCATATCTGCTCTTAGCGTATCAAATGTAAACAAATGACGTCATATATTTTGAATTGGACAAAAAATATGTATAGGTTGCACAAGCCATGAGTTCAAAAATAGATCCAACCAACATCAAAGTTCATTTAGGATAAATAAATATAGAAATCAAACATCTCTCTAAAAGTAATTCTGGCACCTAAAAGAATCCAATAAATCACCTACAGTAAAATGGATGTTAATAAGAAAAGCTAGAATATGTAGGTCATTAAATGACCCATGTACTTTGTGCATACATGATAAACTATATATTACTAAGTTTATAAAAATAGAAGTTTACTGAATCAGAGAAATAAATTAGCTATTTTACTTAAATAATATTTATATATAAAATAAAAAAAATGTGACCTGGTAACATACATACTTATACTTGATATGAAAAAATAATTTTACATACTGTAAGTAATTCTAATACATTTACTTAGTTTTAAAAAGAAATATAGTCTATTAAAAATTAAAAGGACATTTTTTGGAGTGTAGTTAAATAAAACGTATTCTAACCAAAATATGACCAAAAAATCTTTAAATATATAAATATTCAAATAGAAAAAATGACGTAAGTATTTTTGCCGTTAACAATAAAATTAAAAAAAAAACCCGACGACTTGCATTTAGCGGATGTCAGAATTCGTTGAAAAATACATCCCTACCCATCCCTAAACATGACCCCTTTTTCAAACGTAACTAATAACTGATACAACAAAAGTTAAAGAAAAATGAACACACTACAACCCCTTGTCTGGATGAGTGGATTTCTCTGTATCATTGGAAACAGCGAATTATGTATTTTTGCCGTGCCATTAAAACTCAGTAAATTTAAAAATAAGTTACTCCAAAATTTGCTTGAGGATGAAATGGAACTAATGTTTTTAATTTAATTACAAAATTAAATTCGAAGATTTTAGCTTCCATTTTTGAAACATGGTTATTACTGTGTAGCGAAAAAAAAAACATATTTTAAATCAGTAAAATTGTAAATTGACGTTGAGCACTATTTTGTAAAAATAAAAATATCTATAAGAATACCGGATACCCTTACAGTTCTTTCTTTAATATCTAACCCTTACAGTTCTTCATATATATATATATATATATATATATATATATATATATATATATATATATATATATATATATATATTATAATTTTATCATATAGACAAAGCCATTTTACTCACTACAAAGATCCACCTTGGTTTCAGTTCATTTCAACTGCACATCGACGGGTGATGTTCGAAAATGATTATGAACCATTCATAACCATTTTCGACCCTCACCCGTCGATGTGCAGTTGAAATGCACTGAAACCAAGTTGCATCTTTGTAGTGAGTAAAATGGTTTTGTCTATATGATAAAATTATAATAAATGAATAATTATCGCTCTACTATCGGTATCGAGCTCTTTTTTAATTAACCCTGCGAACGTTGGAATTTATATATTACTTTCGTTCTCATCGCATCGTATATATATATATATATATATATATATATATATATATATATATATATATATATATATATACTCTTTTGTCAGTCAAGAAAGAATTGGACTTTTCGCGGGGGAATGGAAACAAAGACTTTACACCCAGACGCACGCTTTTTTCCCACACAATATTGAAATACCAAAAAATAAAGGAAAAAAATGTGAATTCAGCCATAAACATCTGAACCCTCAGATTGACTGGACAATTGTAGGTTTTGCTCACACTCCTAATAATATTAAGGGTTGATGTAATCGATGTTAAGAAGTGCATATGTATATAATATTATTCGATAATCAAAGTATACTACGAAACCAAATGTCACCAAAGCAGTAGGTTTAAACTGATCTAAAATATTATTGATCTTCCTGAATCTGTTTTCATCTAACACATGTATAGTTATTTCTCACCCATTTCAAACCTATCTGATAACCTTCCACTAAATTACGAATTTTCTTTTCGTTACATTTTTCGGTAATTTATTTTACTGTAAAATTGTATATGTTAATTTTTTCTCTTACTGCTTTCTTATTATATTTTATCTTTATTTCATTTTCAATATTTTTATCTTCATAATTTTTATTATCATTATTGCTTTTTACCACTTTATATTTTTTTACCTTCATTACTTTCCATTTATCATATTGATCTTTTATTTTTATTATTATTATTATTATTATTATTATTATTATTATTATTATTATTATTTCCTTTGATTTCTGGCGTTTACACATTTTTCCGGGTCTCGCCCTGGGACCTAAGGTTAGAAATGGCATCAGTACACGTTTTTTTTTTTACAAATCAAGCAACATTTATTCAACTACTTATAATTGTTTGTAGAATTATATATTTCTACACTTGAAAATTAAAAAGAAATATATATAATTTGAAGAAGATACACATCCAGACAAAATATTGCTTAACATTGTCACAGATTTACTTATTCTCTTAAGTATTATTATTATTATTTATTTCCTTTGATATCTGGCGTTTACATATTTCTTTCCGGGTCCCGCCCAGGGACCTAAGGTTAGAAATGGTATCATGACACTTTCCACTGACAAAAAAAAAAATATTACATAGATAAAGCTCTTCGTAAAGTGTGGGCTGTATTTGTGAGAACAACATTTTGTATTTCTTTGAGGCATGGGTTTCCAGGAATCCCTTCAATTAGTCTACTGGAATGTTTTCCAAACAATCCGAGGGCTCCAACTGCAACAGGGATTGTTGATGTTCCCATGTGCCACATTTTTGAGATTTTTATTTCAAGGTCCTTGTATTTTGACAGCTTTTTGAATATATTCAAAGATACATTGCAGTCTGCAGGGACTGCCATATCAATAAGGAGGCACTTTTTTTGTTTGTGGTCTTTAATAACAATGTCTGGGCGGTTGGCTTTAATTGTTCTGTCACTGTGTATTGTGTAGTCCCATAGAATTGTAACAGAATATTTACATTATTTTTAGCAAGGCATTTCTTCGTAGCTTTTATAGTGTGCTTAGGGTCATTATCTTGTTAGGAGATCCAATCAGGAAGAAGTTCAAGATTTTCAACCGAAATCATTAAATTTGCTTCGAAAATACTTTGATATTTTACAGCATTCATTCTGCCATCTATTACTTATATGCTGACAGTACCTTTTGCAGAAAAACATCCCGAAACAATGATATACTACAATCATCAATTTCTCTGTTGGAACTAATTTCTTTCCTTTGAAAGCCTCGCCAACTTTCCGCGATTCATGATATCTAGAATGAAGTTCAAACAACTGAATTTTGGTTTTGTCGATACATAATATTCTTTCCCAATAAGATTTGTCTTTATTCCTTTGTTCACGAACGGATTTCAACCTAGCATCTCTGTAGTTTTTCAGTAAGAGTGGAGTTTTCGGAGGGGGCGTGACTTTAGATTGTTCCTGTGAATTTCATTGCTTATTGTTCGTTTTAGTGACACAAATTCCTGATGAAAACAAATTATCCAGCAACTATTAACGAGTAATCATTGAGTTTTGTTTAATTTGACGCATTATATTCCTTGAAGATCTTGAAGAATTCTTCCGTGGCGCACCTGTCTTCAACAGTTTTTCTTGTTTTTATACCTGGCAATGAATGAACTAATGGTAGTAAATGGAATAGTTGTGACACACCTGGCGTGACTTAGGGTCGATGTGTTGGTCGCGGCACCAATATGTGCCTCACACCGATCGTCGCAGCGGCAATATGTGACAACCACTGGAAGTCAAATCGTGGTTTACCACGGAACCAATATGGGACGCCCACTGGTGTGGTCGCGGTGGTCGCAGCGCTAATATGTAACGTCCACTGGTCACGTCGCCAATATGTGGCACTGCGCCGTCGGCCCGTGGTCAATTCCCAGTTGCGGTGCGAAGCTGTAAGGGTTCTTCCACCAGCGTTTTGGGGTTGACGCTTTGTCGCTGCCACCAGCCTGTGTCCTGGTGGATCTGGTCGTTTCCGGTTCGATATCAGCTTTGTTATTCCCAGCTCGCCTCCAACGCCTGGTTGCCGAAGTAACTGCTTTGATCTCCAGTCTAACCTACCCACGTTGTGATTTTGATCTTAGGTAGACGAAATCAATCAGGCGTCGGGCCGTAGTGCAAGCTGAATCCGGGGTAAAGGTGATACAGCACAAACATAAGTAAAAGAAAAATAATGAAACAAACTCAAGAGGTTCAAATATGTTGAGAAATAACAATTATCTTTATCTGCCTGTTGAATACAGGAGTGCGTTTCTCTCCCAGCCCGTTTCTATGAATTCGTGACACTTTTTGCGTTTCTTAAGCGATTTTTGGTATCTTAAGTCGTTCTTCAATAAAACTTGCTTTTGGTAGGAAGACTAAGTCGAAAGGCGTGGAATCTTGGTCACATCCTGTGAGGCGCTATTCTCCGAGCCCAACTTCCCTCGTACTCAACTGCCTGTGGAACTGACTGGAACGCCCGAGGACGTTCGTTTATATGGACGCCGACCAAAACCCGGTGTGGGGCCGGACGTGGTTTGGGTTCCTCGATAATTCTCGATTTCCAACAAGAATTCACTTTGTCCTCAGGACAGGAAAATTAATTACTTCCCATTTTTGGAAGATTAATCACTTTCCATTTCGGGGGGGGATCTCCCTCGTCTGTGAGGAGAGGTTGGAGGAAAATTATCCTCCTAGACTCTTACTTTCACATATTGGTATCTCATACCAACCCTCTCAGTGGGTGGTAACAACGTCCCCACCTTTCTCATACATTCACCTTCGTCTATCACTCACGCCACCACTTGGCAAATGATCGCTCGGCAGTGTGGGTGTGGCTAGACTGGCTCTCTTAAAATTATCTTCTAGAATCCTCTTCATCGGCCAAGATTTTTATGAATTCCACATTGCCATAATTAAATTTTTATCATATCTTATCCTTTTCCTGGGCCACCCAAAATCCACTTAGCAGAATCTCTACCGACTCACTAATCACTGTCAAAACCCGACACCTGGTTTCCCCGCTAGTCACCTTTTAACTGGGTGGTCGTGTTTACCTGAGAATGAAATTCTTTATTTTTCTCATGTCTTAAAATTCTCGTATCACCAGATGCTCACTTTTGTCGACGCTGTGTCTGTTGTCAACAGTTTGAATAAGTAATAATAATACTTTTTTTATTTACGCAATTCCCTTGTCATGCCAAGATCCGTACATATAACAGATGGATTTCTTCGTCGGGACCCAAGAATAAAAATTAAATGGTGTCTCTGAAATATTACTCATATTGATTTACTCTGCCTGTATGCAGTTGACCGAAGCCGAATTTTTTTATGACTGTCATGTGTGGTTGGCTTTGTCTTTCTTTCGCGAATTCTGTTTCCCTTGGCGCGTCACTCTCTTATCATGTCATTAATTAATTTTGAAAGAGTCTTAACTCTGGCTTTCTCTTACGGATTTTCTGTCTTTTGCGAAACGTAATCTTTCTTCGTAAATTAAATGAAATATTTTCCCATTTGTTTAAAAAAAAAGTCGCTTAGTCTGTCTTTCGATATAGCTCTTTCTCGCCTTACGTATTTCCCGCCCTTCTATGGTTAATTAGTCATCGAATTACCATAGCTAATTAGTGTCACATAGGTTGTTTGAGATTTTTCTGTAACTGTTTCCTTCTTTCCAAAATTTAACAATCATTTCTGTTTGCAATTTTGTTAATTCTTTACCTCTTGCCATGATGATAACCTTCTTGCACAAATATCAATTACAAAATGTTATGTTTGTATTTTTAGGCTAAAAAACCTATTGGTAACATTATTGAAACATTCTAGAATATTCCATTTAAATAATCTAGAGTATGAAAACAATTTAAACGTTTTAAAATCTTAAATTTGTATTGTACGAATACTTATTTCACCCATGAAAATGGATGAATGGAATTTATTACTATTAAATGCAAATTTATTCTGTTTTCTATGTATATGCAGTTATTATACATCTCTGCACAGTCAATTATATGAAAAGTATGTTTATTCATTAGTTGGGAATGCAATAAATTAAAAATGTTATGTAGACGAATATTTATTTCCTCTCACTGTATATACACACGCGCGTGCGCACACACACACACACACACACACACACACACACACACACACACACACATATATATATATATATATATATATATATTCATACAAATATGCTAAAAATAAACTACTAGCAGCAATCATTATAAATAAGGCTTTTAGAGTTATTCCTAATTCTTTTTCTCGTTATTCGCATACTACGTCATCATCTAGCACGAAAATATAGTATATATTAAAATGTAGAAAAATTCAAGAGATAGAAACACTTTTTTTACATATAATTTAAATAAAATTGTTTAATTTGGTAATTGTATTTCATGTAGTGCAGCATGATAAATACCGATACACTCGTGATATAGTATTTTCCTTTTACCGATGCAGACATTTTAATGCCAATGCCTGAATGCATGCAAGTTCAATTCTTCTCCCTGGCAATTCTTTTGAATATATATATATATATATATATATATATATATATATATATATATATATATATATATATATATATATATATATATATACAAATTACAAAATTCATATAAAAACTCACTTGAGTATTTGAAATTTTGCGTTGCGACTTGCACGTTCCTATATTATATAACCGTTAATAAATAACTCATTCTTAAAAAACATCTCTCGGTCTACAACACATTTATTTCGTCTTCAGGTTTTGATTTTAAAGGAAAACATTACAGCCTGATGATGAGGATATGAAGTTCTTGAAAGTACTTGTTGGTTTAAAAAATATACCAGATCAATCTGACAACAATTTTATACATAAGGATCGCATAATTCAGTGGATTGTTAGTAGTTTAATGCTTATATTAAATCTATTAGCGAAGAGATTTCGCCATTAATTGCATTAATATTGTTAATTGCTTCAATGTATGATATATACATATACATAAATATGAAACCTAATCTGTACTGCAATCCTTCTTGTAGGCAAGCCGTATGTGAATCGTCACTTCATTTTTTTCCATTTGTTTGAGAAGAAAAAATATACATAAAAAAAAGTTGACGGAGTGAAACCGTAGTGCTTGTTGATAGCAGTTTGGTGGAGAATGGATTGGGTGTTTAATCTTGACTGGTCTGTGGAGATTTTTTGGGGGCCGATGCCGGATTGTCCATAATCATTTTCGATTCTCACCCGTCGAAGTGCAGTTGAAATGCACTGAAACGAAGTTGCATTTTTGTAGTGAGTAAAATGGTTTTGTCTACATGATGAAATTATAATATATATATATATATATATATATATATATATATATATATATATGGGAGGGATGTATGAAAAAGAGGAAAAAGTTTTCAAGTGACGCATTTTCTTAATTTAGAACTTCATAGGAGTAAGTTCTTCTTTATAATTTAAATTTAAATTCCTAGTGTCTCTAATTCGTTCGCATGTATAGCCGCGACAACATAAAAAAATTAGTTCGATGTAGTCCAAAAGAACGAAACGTGGCAATCGAAATTTTTTCCCACTTATTCATTCACCTTTCCCCACAAAAAATTTATGTGTGCTTGTGTGTGAATCGTCTTTCACCTCAGTCTGGTTCCATAGATTCTAGGTATTTTGGGAAGCTATAAAAGAAGTTCTTTTTGCGAGTAACACCTATCGTTAGTTTCATTTCTGACTTTAGGAAATACATGATCGAAATAAGAGTAAAACTGAGGCGAAAATAAGGAAATGTGGCTAGAAGAAAGTCACGAATATTGACAGAATTATGAATGGAGCTTTTGAAAAAAATTCAAATGAACTGAAAAATATCCAACGCCAGAAGCCAGAGGGAGTTTTATATAAATTAGAAAAAAAATCTCCTTTCCTTTTAAATTCTTTGCTAATAAATAAATCGAAAATAACGAAAGAAAAAGTGTCTCTTATATTCACACAGGTCGTATATAAGATTTACAAAAAATCAATATTCAAAAAGTGAATGTTTGCATATGAGAAGAAGATGGCAGTTAATGGAACGTAAAGACGTTTTCCTATACAGTGTGTCTGAAAAACAAATTACTATATATATATATATATATATATATATATATATATATATATATATATATATATATATATATATGTTCGCATGCGTGGAGCTTGTAAGTGTGCTTTGGCTTTTTTCAATTAATATGCCCACATCGCTTTCTAACTTTGTATCCCAGCCTCAATCTCTATGTGTTTCACTTTCTACACACACACACACACACACACGCACACGGCACGCACACACACACACACGACACGCACACACGCACACATACACACACACACACATATATATATATATATACATATATACAACATACACATATATCTATAATATAATGTATAGAAACGCACATCTACTGTATATATACGAAATTATATGTTGTAGGTTGGCCTTATTTATAATTTAATATTCCCACATTTATGATCTTTTTCTTTCTCTCTCCTCTCTTACTTTCTCTCTCTCTCTCTCTCTCTCTCTCTCTATCTATATTGTGTGTGTACCTATATGCATGTCTTTGTAGACGCACATATATATGTATATAAAATGTGAGTGTATATGTAATTTTGTCTTTTTATTAATAACTAGACATGTTCTTTCTCACTATATATATGTATATACACACACGTGTGTGTGTATGTGCATACACACGCAAAAATATGTGTGTGTGCGTGTAAATTTTTAAATATTGCATTAAAAGTACTTTTACGCTGAAAAATATTCAAGACATGCAAGAAATTCTTTGAATTAAGCTTTTCGCTTTTTCTATTGATCGCTCGAATATAAAATGTCTAATAGAATTGAATCTTAAAAAAAATCAAAATATAAAATATATCAATTTTAAAATAATAAAATACCTATTTTTTCCCTGTCGAGGGTGAACCGATATAATTTATATATATCAAAACATTTATATCACCCACTTTCAGGGAATATCTATCTTTATTGAGGCATTAAAAACAAATTTTCAACACCGAGTTTAGAAAAAGAATCATGGGAAAATTTGCATGCACATATTTAAATAACATATAACGTCTTGTGACAGGCAACAACACTGTCAAATCTATAGGGTCACTTTGCTACTGAAATTGTAATAGCAACGATAGCGTGATGCGGGTGTGGCAATATATTCCACGTAAGAAGGATTCAGTTTACATAGTTTTTACGAAAATTTACTTTCAGAGGAATGAGCAATTCGTAGAAATTAACTTAAAAGAAGTCGTATTATGTGTTGAAATGTGTATTTTCCTTTAAATCAGCCAGCCTACTGTCGCTTTGCTAGTTTCTTGTGGTGGCGAGTGAAACGATGACATCGCCGCTGTCACTTAATTTTATATTGTTACTCCTTTAATTATTTAGAAAAATCAGTTTTTTATATTGCTTCGTGTGCTGATTAGTGCAATTTAATTCCCTCAACAGGGGTTACGATTTCTTCAGTTCTAAGCCATATCGAGCACTCTTTGATATATATATCTTATGAAATGGACAAATCCCGACAATTATTTAAAGACATTTTTTATGTTTATACATTCTTTTTATAGATACAAATATTTAAGTAAATGCTCTGTTTTATAATAAACAGTATTAAACAACATTTACCGGCCTAAATGTCCAAGAAATTTTCATAGAAAATATTCGTCCTCCGACAGGATTCGAACCTGTATCCTATACGGAACCGTCATACAGCCTGACGAGCTCTTATCTATATCCAAACCATTTTAGTAAGTGGGCTTCTTGATCCAGTCTATCGGCAGAATACAGTGGCCAATCTTATTCTTTTGAGGGGTGGACAGTCCGTACAAATATTTGTTATACTTATTTTTCCTTCTGTTACATTTTCAGTTTGTATTCTGGCTTCCTTCTCCCCATCATTTCATGATTGATGGACATTTTACGGACATTTTCAATTTGACAATTTTTTTTATCAAATTTTATGTAATGGGGTGTTTTGTAGGTCCCCCTGTGAATTTTCGGTATTGTGTTATATACAGAATTGAGAGGTGATGGACGACTTCTTGTGGTGAATGACTAAATTGTAATTATGAATGGGAAGATTCGTATTAATTAGGATTAGGACAACTAAAGAAGACAAGGTTTCCCAACTTCCATTTTGGCCTTGTGACAAAATTTTGAATTTTACAAGATAAATAAACAGAATATACAGAAAATGCAATAATATTAACATTATCTACAAAAATCTACGAACTCACTTATTCTTTTATTACTGTGTTTGTCGGAGTGGGGCAAAATCATCAAGGTCGAAAATTCTGTCCGGCATCTAGAAGAAACGGGTGGGACAAATCACCCTCTCTGCAACAAAACAAACAAAACACAGCTTGGGCTGCGAATAGGACCAAAAAGATAAGGATTATTATGCCTCAAAATGTACGAAATACAAATAGTATGTGAACAGGAATTAATTTTTAACCATTTTTAACCATTCCAGAGGCTTTAGATGCCGTAGCAATCAGGACAATTTCCCTGCTGATGTGAAAACGAGAAACTTGTTTGGGTCAGCAATGATACGATCGAAGAGGGTAAAAAATGCTGGCCAATCAGTCTTATACCATTTGGAACATTCTGCTGGTAACAGAAGATGAAACCAAGCAGCTGACTGACAGTCAACTAATTTATAAATCCGTTCGACTTCAAAGCGAATAGATGGGAACCAGAGCGACTAGTGTGAATGAACACGGGGTGCCGGCCGGCATTACTGCGGACCTGCTAGGCTAATATTATTTTCTAAATTTGGACTTCGAGGATGTTTCCTCGACTATGAGCAAGGTGGGTATTGCCACCACGGATTTTGTCTTGCAGGGGGGCAATGAACCGAAAATCATTGTCGGACATCCAAAACACACTTGGCATATCGACAGCAAGAGATGACGGCGACTCCACAGCTGAGCCTATGGCGCTACGGGGCAACTGTCTAAGGCGTGCCCTGGGAAGAAACCTGCGTCACAACCGCAGCCGGGAGCACCAACAGAAACAGTGAGGAACGAGAGATCTGATAGGACGCCCGAAGACCTCGGTGATTGTGGGGGGATGTTGTGAGAAAGGAGGCAAAGGCTGCAACCCATTCTCCCCAACAGGATGTCCCATAAGCCGGGAAGCAGCGACAGCAGGAGCAGCGGCACAAGTAGGAGCAGCGACAACAACAAGAGGAACAGTGACCTCAGCAAAAGTAACAAGGGCAGCAGCCTCTGAAGATGCAATATCAGGGGTGGTGGTCTCAGTATCAGAAACCAATACAAACGCAGCAGAAGCAACAACTGTCGAAAAATCAGATGCAGTTAAAATCTGATATGAGGCGGAGGAATCCTCCCCCCTCCACGGTACTCTTCCTTGAAAAGCGGGAGGGAAGAGGAATATGAAGAAGAAGGAATATGGTTAAGAAAAGAAGCTGGGTCAACCTTTGTCGTATTAACATTTCACACGAGGCATTGGTTCTTACTTGGGATTTGCCCGTCAAGGTGTTTGTCAACCAGTGGTAAACACATACCACGTCTGTATGTAGGTTTACCTTAAATTGCCATTGTAGTGCAAGTTAACGCCACTTATTATGGCATCGAGTCCCACCAGATTGATATGCTGAGCATCGTTTGTTGGATGAATCCATCATGTGTCCTCCAGAATAGCAGCATGTGTTTCCAACACCACACTCGTCGCAAGGGAGCTTGCGTCAACACATGCGGTAACTTGTTCGGTTACGCACCAGTCACCTCGAGCGGGATCATATTGGTGCACTTTGGTGATTGTGTCGGCTATCATTTGCTTGAGAGGGATGTCGTTCACTGTGTCATCCCATCTCTTTGTTACCAAAGTTGCTCGCATCTTCAGTACTCCAGTTGCTACACGAAGCCACCCACAGACAGGCAAATATCCTACCAACTTCCTGCAAGTGGGAAAGACGTTAAGGCGCTTAATTACGGCAGGGAGTTCCGAAACCTTACTCCCTCGAATCCAAAGTCGTGCTTCCCACGTAGAGTATCGTGCTTCCCCAGACTTCAAAAATACTTGTTAAATACTGCGTATTCTGGAATGGCATTCTGTAACGGCTCTGGTACATTATTCATGGCTGGGCATAGCCCAGGCTTTCTCTTTGTGGTCAAATGTAGCACAGAAGTCATGTTCGTCAATGAGGATTTCTGCACACGATTCTTTCTTTCTGCCGAGTTTCACATTTCCAGCTGGTGTAATTACAGTGTCGCCTAATGCTTGTATGGCATTAATTCCAATCAGCAGATCATAGCCAAGATGTTTTTCTTGAACGACCAGAACACCAACGTCAGCACGGTTACATTGTACTATGTGAATTGTAACAACTCCACCTCCACAGCGTGCTTGAGACACTCCGCCAATTGTTACACTGGTGCGCGCTAATTGTTGACCGGGAACATCCGGTGTCAACGTGTGCTAAACATTGGACGCCGACTACCGGTAATGGTACGTTTACTATCTTACAGGGGACAAGGTTGGCTACAATACCTTGTCCCCGGATCCATTTCCCCGAACAATTCCGCGCCACATGACCCAGCTTACTATATCGATAGCACCTCAGCTGTCTCTGTGCTCCCCGACTCGTGCTCCAATAGTTGATCAGCCGATAGTTCATCCGTTCTGTATGTTGCCCGCAAAAGCTGACTGACAACATTCGGTAATCCTGCTAAAAAGGTACACATGGCATAAAGACGTTGGTTAGATCCAGTGACAGGACCCAAAGAGTGTGAGTTCAATACCCGGTTAACGCAGTGGAGAACTTTCAGAGAGGAATTAACAGGAGATAACTGATAACTGACATCCATTATACATGATACGTGGAACTGGAACTGTCTACCCCAGTGAGCGAAATAAAGGGTTCAGTTCGACATTCCAACCAGCTGAAGAAGACCGAAGCGTACAACGGCCGAAACGTTGTAATAAATATGGCGGCAAAGATGAGGACAATAGTCCGAATAATGTAAATAATGTAAAAAGATACACTCCAGCATCCGGCCTACCCCAAAACAGCACAGAAGGTCATCGTCATCCGTTTCACCGGGGACTAGTCAGCACCCAGTAAAGCGCTGATATGCAATAAATGAGTTCGTTCTGAAGGCCGTATAAAGAGTCCGTTTTATCTCGTTAAATTCGTTTTTTTGTTCCTCTTTAAGTTGCTGGCACACGGCGTCGGTACACCAACGACATCCTCCAAGGAATGACTGTTGCTGCCTCTTTCAATGTTCATAGTCGAAAATGAGCTCTTCCTTCTCCACTCACTCAACATCAGATATGGCAGGAAAATCTGGTATCAACTTCAATTCGAATCCATCAATGTGTTAAGTACCTAAATAGCTTGTAGTAAGTTTCTTCGTGCTTGGAATAAAGTTCCCTAATCTGTTTTGTTCAGCAAACAGCGTAGCGTAAGTCTACCAATCCAGCACACGTGTCTTCTGTTCGCTACCACAGTCGAACTGCTCTGTTGCCTCGTTAAGCATGTTTTATCTATCGTTTCTCGTAAAGTCGCCATTTTCTTTTTGGGATACGTTACATGAGAGACACGCCCGAAACCGCTTTCTACCAGGAGGTAAGTCATTTTCTTTCGTGTTACATTATATTTCTATTTCACGTGTACAAGAGAGTATTTTATTTTTATCCGAGCGCTTTCGGCTAATCTATTCGACATCAAGGAGCTTTGTATCAAAATCTAGATTACGCAGGCCGATTTCTTTTAGTAAAAGAAAGGTTGTAATTCCCGAACACAGGATATGTGTGTGTTTGTGTGTTCGTATATATATGTATATGTGTATGTGGTAGGGTAATGGACAAATAGGAAAAGTTTATAAATTTAGCATGTTTAGCTTTTATTTAAGCTTCATCCGAAATATGGAGGAGAAAAAATCTGGTTTTATTTTCATTTTTGTGTTTGTTCTTGATTGTTTACGGAAATATCACGCGTTTTTGTCTTGTCGTTACCTGTGGGTTTGTGTATCATAACTCCATTTGGTTATTGTGGGATAGGGTTGATAATGTGTGTGCGCGTTCGTTTTGTGATTCTGCCAAATTCGAATCCATATTTAATCAATATTCATATATATATATATATATATATATATATATATATATATATATATATATATATATATATATATATATATATATATATACACGTCTGAGTGTGTGTGTTTGTGGCATATGCTGAGGTAAAATCAATGAACAGTTACTCCACAATTGTCTTCTTCGTAAGCTGTCATGTGGTTGGACAGTCCCACAAGCAACAGTAATACTTATTTTATGTAGACTTTATTTAATCTATAAATATGAGATGGGAGTGCTTAGCGTAAAACTTGTTTGTAAGTAACCCCCTCCCACTTTCACTCTAAACACGTGATTTAAAAAAAAATCATTTTAATTTTTTAACAATCATCAATGTAGATGCGTTTCTAAATCAGCGATTTAGATTTGCTTTCATTTTGCTTCATCCTCAAATACACACACACACGCGTACACACACGCAAATGTATATTTACTAAGGTAGCTATTATTAGAATAGTCGACGGTGAAAATTGATTTTCAATCATAAGGATTCTTCAGATTTGTTTTGACAGGTTCGTCCAAAGAGCGAGAGAAGAAGTGCCTGGAAACCCGAGAGAAAAGGTCTAAAAACTTGGGAACATCTTATACTGTAGCTTTGCGCCTTGTGGTCGGTTGTCATCCAGCGTAACTTGCTGATACTTGTCTCAACTTTGTATTATGAACCTCAAATTAACATCGACATTATATCTGATATCTTACAGAATATGGAAATTTGTTTGCATTGTAGTCGTATGAATCTTGTGTAAAATAAACTGTTTATCTTAGTTTCTGCAGTAGAAGACACTGTTTGTTATTTGGACATGAGCAGTGAATACTGGTACAAGGAAAAAATACAATTATAAAGTAACGATCAAAATGCAGCTGTGGGGGTGGATATATTTTTTTAAAATTCTTTTCCCAGGGAAATTTTCAATGACAAAAAAAAAAAAAAAATAGACTTTATGCAATGGAAACCATGCTATAAGCTAAGCAATGAGAATTATGCTGTTAGTAAAAGACATTTAAACCATTCTTTTATTCATTTCATCCCAAGCAATTCGACAAGGACACATCTGCATGGACTGTATTAAAATTACAGAACTAAAGTCGATTACAGATAGAGAAACTGTTCTCGTGTTGGTGTAAACGGTACACGAGAATCCATCAACCATTAACGAGAGCGGCAAGCATAGTCTGAATAGTCGGCCGTATCCGTGGCAATAATGGTTCTCCTCCAATCACTACAATTGAACAATGTTGAGCCGAGTAAGTATTTAGATGTGTACACGCTGGGGAAATACGCAACAGGACTAGCAAGCCGTCGTTGGATGTAAGCTCACTACTTATACTAATAGAAGATCACGATGTACTGATATGCTTCTGGACTTAGATGTCACAAAAACATACATGGAGTGGTGATTTCCATTGTGACATGTGTCATCATCATTGTAGTTATTATCAAAAGGTTTGTGAAGATTTGCCATCTGGCTTTATTCAGGTGTACATCGAGCCGGGTAGTATTCAGTGAATTTCGAATTGGACCCTCTATTTAATCGTCGAGTGTAAATATTTCTCGTTTCGTTGTCTATGTCTAGGGATATCTCTTGTCCTGTTTTAGTACTTTTTTCAGTTTTTTCTAGCTCTGTTTCCCTGAAATTCTCTCAAGTTTACATTGATTGACAGACAAGTGAGGAAAGCAGAAAGGGTACCGTTGTCGAAATGTTGTGATAACAATAAAGATGGCGACTTTATTCCGAAGGTAAATAATGTAAACAATATTTAGTCATTCTAGAAATTCAGAAAGACTCATTTTTCTATTTTTAAATTAAAATTCGTTTTTAAAATGGAATTAAATCTTGCCCAAGATCACATTCAATGAAGATCCAGATTTATTACTCACACATATAACTAAAAAATACTTAAATAGGACTAGTTAGATGCATATTGTTGCTATATGTAATCTGAATCGATCTTTAGACGTACTGGATTGTCTTCAGACCCAAAGCGCTAAGTAACTTCTATATTACAAGATTATTTTCGTGTTTTTGGAAACCTGTTTATAAAAAGAAAATTCAGTTTCAAAAAGAAAGGCACTCGAGGCAAAGGGAAAACAAAAATAAAAGAAAATCTAACAAAAAGACAAAGTAATTTTATTTTAGGACTGAATGAATTTTATTTCATTTCATACTGAAAACAAGGTAAACATTGGTAAAAATATGGTGGTTTAGAAATAGAACGTAAGAGATGTTCAATATGGCTTCCTAATGTTACGCATTATCGCGACTGCCTATGAAAAATCTAAATGGATTTCTTGTTATTAAGAATCCATTTACAAGTAGCCTAGAGACACTCATATCATGGTAATTTACAGATTTTAAGGAAAGAGGAATATGTGGAGAGTCATAATTGTATTAATCTTGAAGTGATATGATATTAAAAAGCAATAAGAATAATGAAACTTTTTTTAAAATTCTGGACAATACATATTTACCCAGTCCCGCCACTAATTAGATGCGTCGTCCACTGTCCGAAGATAGAGAGCCATGACAATCTGAGCCAGGCAGCAGACACTGGGCATAGCCTGGTCTGAGTTTCTCTCCGCCCGAAAGCAGAGAGGTCAACAAGCAGAGGATTGAAAAACACAGAGGTTTGGCGCACTCGGTATATACCGGAGCTCCCCACAGAGCGCGATGTGGCACAAGGCCGGTATTATATGGGTCTTTCCGAGCGATTGCGCACGGGCAAAAATTCCCCGTATATCCTGCATATGACGAGACGAGACTCTGCACCTAGGGACAGTCTCGTCTGGGTTCCTCTTGACCCAAAGACAGAGAGGTTGACAAACAGTATATTCTAAACTCAGAGGTTTGGCGCACTCAAAATTTGTTACCGTGAAAGAAAATAATTGTGGCCTAAGTTCTAAAAGGGAAGTGGGCTGAGGCTGGTCATCATTAACCACCTTATACCACGTTAATGGATCATATGAAAAGAGGAAACCGGGACTTACATTAACTAGGTACACAAGAAGAGTCTATCTTAACAATAGGAGGGTTCCACAGGTAAGTTAAAGCTCAGGGGTGCTGATGTAAATCGCAGCTGGCGACCAACACCAGAAAGAGCGCAAATCGTCCGCCGACAAGCTGAAACAGACACATAGCGGATCCTTATCGAACATGCTTTACTTATTCCTAATATAAGTCTCTCCGAGGCCGAGAAAGTTCACTAGACGGAGGAATGACCATCAAGGCGGATCGACATTTCAGGAGGAAATTTGACTTATCCCGGGGCTTACAACAGTGCTCAGCCCTAGAAAAGGTAAAGAGAGCGAAAGCGGCCCTCACACTCACATTCAAGATCGAGTCCGCTGTCAACATATGGCGTAGGAAAGCCAAGCTCGAAGCTTATCGGTGACTCGCCAAATGTGGCATTCCTAGCATGCCATGGCAGGGAAGTTGGGCACAGACATCTCTGTCGACGTGATACTTACGACCAACACACAAGAGGGTGGACAAAAAGCGTTCGATCTACTTACATTCCTTACAGTGTTGAATTACAAACAACTGGTAAAGCTCTACCTTTCAAGGACAACCGCCTTCGGTGCCAAATCTTGATGGACGAGTCAACCTTTGCCTCTACGTCTGAACAATGTTTCTCTAGCTGAAGTCCAGGCTCGAACTACACTCCGAGAACGTTGACGGGCCCGTCAGTCCAACTAAAGGGACCGGAAGATCACGTCCCTTCCATGCACCTAGCCAAAAGCCGAAAGACTTCTCGTGGTTAATCTTGGCACACGTGACATTTTCGTACCATACAAGCACCTTCAGCAACATCTCAATGTCATTACAAGACTGCACGAAAGTGAATACGTCATTGGCGAGCTCCAGGGACAGGGATTCCGCGTAGGGCTGGACAGCACACCATGTCCCTCAGCGGGCGAAGGAGATGTTTCAACCCCAGTACAATTGATATGACACAACATCAAATCCCGGAGACTTGCCACTGCAGACCTTCAACGCCAAGTAAACTTCGCCCACCGTGATCTCTTCGCATCTAGCCACTTTAGTCGGTGACCGCCGAGGAAAATGCAGCCAAATAGGTGCGAAACTCTTCGTCACAGAGAGCAGCTCCTCGGTAAAACGGCTCTCGAAATGCTGCCAAAACGCCTCTGGGATAACACACTTCCGAATGTATCGTTCAGAACCTAAATGGATCTCTTCCTTGCTCAATTGGGCGCCCACGTTCACGGCTTTGCCAGACATCTTATTTAACTTATGCTAAACTACCTAGCCAAGGTATCACTCGCTAGCTAGACAAATCTGTGGTCCGAATAGCCTAAGCAGTGGAACGTGGGACAATCTAACAGATCTACATCAGCGCTTCTGATTAAAATTCTTCAAAGAAGGTAGCTAGATACCTGGGTAGATGGCTACATAAGTGCTCACGCCCTCCTCTTCCCCACCGGGTGATCGACCCGGTATCTATCGACGGGACCAAACTCGCCGATCAGATCACTCAAGCTACGATCGCCCGGCCTTACGCTAGATCCTCGCCATCTGTATAATTTGGGGCTCAGGATGGCATTACAGTTCCTCATTAAGAGGAATCCACCAGGAACGGTCTAAGCTGACGACAAAAACGAGGCACGGTCTGCCTGGTCGTTGGGCGCATAAATCACAACAATTTGCAACGAATCTCTTTTGACACCGATGCATTTGATGTTTAATCGTTTCTTTTCGTTTTCCTTCACTACTTTCTGTAGGAGTTTTGTAGTTTCTTTCTGTGTATGCTTATCAATATCGTATCATCTGCATATCCTATGTTTTTGAGATTGTGGCCGCCAATAATGAATCTTGGTAGGACTTCTAATTCTACCAACATCGACTCACTGTATAGGCTGAATAAATCCAACGAAAAGGTCCATCCTTGTCTTAAACACTTTTCTATTTTTGCATGTCTGATGAACCCATATTCTATCCGCATGCAGGCGGTTTGCTGCCAGTTTTGATTCATCTTTATTATATATATTTATATCCTTCCCAATTATATCAAGATTGCTGAGCAGTTCCAACAGATCTTTGTGGCGTACTTTATGGAACGCCTTTGTGTAATCTATAAAGCACAGGTACTCGTTCTTCTGCATTTGTATTCCTCTTTCTGATAACATTATGAGCATAAAGATTGCATTACTTGTTCCAGTGTGTCTGTCAAACCTGCGCTGTTCCTGTGCTATTCTGGGTATGATTTTGCCACCCGCTCTATTAATCAGAATTTGGATGATAAGTTTCGTTATATGGATCATTAGGTAGATAGTCCTTTGGAGTTCACATTCGTTTGCACCAGGTTTCTTAGGTAGTGCTATGAAAATAGATCTACTCCGGTCTTCCGGTATATCACCGCCGTGATTGATTACATTTGTTATTTCTGTTATATTGTCTAACCGAAGTTGTCTAAGGCTATCGGCATCTCTATTACAATTCCGCCTGACCCTGCCGCTTTGTTTCTGTTCAATTTAGCTTGTAATGATTTCACTTGAGATTTTAATATTTTTACTCCGTCGATATTTCTGTGTATTGCTGTATGATGTTCTAATATATTAGTTCTTTGATGTATTTTTCTGTCTCTAATATCAGCGTTATGGCCTTGGATTTTATGCATCCTGTTGATGAGCAGGTTTTTGTTCTGGTAGTTCTCATCTTTTAGACATATATGATTTATTTCATTCTTTCTACTTCTGTATATTTTCCGTTGATCTATTCCTCTTTATCTGCTTACATTTATTAGCTATTTCTTTTTGTAGTGTCCAATATTCTGTTGCGTGTGTTGGCACAGTTTTTTTAACTTCTTTTCATCATGCCCAGAATTTTGTGTATCGTCCATTCATTTTTTTCTGAGATGATCCCGATTGCTGATGTTACCAAAGCTTCTCTTCAAGTGTCCTACGTCGATTTTCCATTTTTCTATTTTCCCCTTCGTATCTGCTTTTCACTCTGTCCATATATTTCTCTTGCAGATACGTGTCGTTCAAGAGTCTATCATATCACAATTTGTATGCTGCCTTAGACTTCTTCAACCATTGAACGAATTTTTATCAGCGTTCATTACGCGTTTCTAGTCCGATTTCGCCAAATATTTCATCACCCTTCTCGTTGCCAAATTTGTCTTTCTTTTCTGTGACAATTATAAATATTTGCAATTTGCAAAGGGCCTTGGCGCTGCATACTGTAGAGTAGAATTTATAAATTTATTCTTCGGTACATTGTGCTGCCTGTGCACTTGTGCAATTATAATGGATATGTTAAAAGATCCTCCTTTCCGTTTAATGACAAGAATTCATTCCGATAGTTGACAGTATCCCAGGACCCATTTCTTCATGTCTTGATCTAGTAACCAACATACTCGTCTTTCATTTTTCTCTCAGCCTGCGTATATGATCTTGTGTCTGTCACCGAAAACATGTCTATTGGTTGCCCTCGGCTTCGCATACACATAACATTGAAATTTAACCTGTCAATTTCCTGTTTTATATTTTCTAAATATGAACCACGTATAATGTTTTTATATCCCATGTCCCGAGAATTAAGTTTTGTTTGATGCGAACAATCGCCAGATGACACTTCCTCGGTGATGATAATAGGAGAGAGGTATATCTATTCATGTTTATTGGTTCACTTATGTATTCTTATTGTTAACTTTTAACTTACTAAAAGTCACGGTACCTCTTATTATCTTAAGAGAGAAAACAATAGAAAATTCATTTAAACTCGTCAAAGCAGTTTTTTACACATCTTTCTCCGTTTACCAAACAAAAAATTCTTTTCAATGACAAACACTCAACATTTATCACTATATTAATAAGCAAATAATCCGTACATACATATTAACACAAACCATAGCACGCATGAAAGCATCACAGTTCAAATACAAAATTCTAATTATATTAAAATATTATTCTAATCATAAGATGTAAACAAAAAATTAAAATTCAATATTCTGAAATCAGAATAAAAATCAAACAAAAAATCATCAAAACATGACAATATAACAATTCAAATACAATTTTCTAATATCTTATCTAATGTTAGCCTTCAATTGATTATAACATCTCTTTTGCCACATCCTGACAGAATGGTTGCTTCCATAAAGTGTGACATCATCCTCTTAAATACAAGTTTGGTTCCATTGCAGAGTCATGGTGGATTTAGATATATTAATAACATTATTCGAGTATCAAATTTGAGATCTAAATTTTGAGGTGGTACTCCAGATGGATTTAACGAGTTCAAAATCTCAATTGGATAATTTACTGAAGGATCTACAAATTTATCAATGGACTTATAAGTTTGTCACTATCCGGGGAGTATTTTTAAACGTTTAATCTTAATGGTGTTCCCAGTAATATTTTTGAGCTCAAATTGCTCTCTCACTTAAACACTTGTGCTTTTGATAGTGTACATTGATGTTAGGGTGCTTATTGGTGATTGGTTTAAGCAGCCTTTATTGTCAACAGGAGATTTACCTTCTCCAAGGAATAATACTGATTTGGAACTTCTTCAGACATTCGATCATTAGACAGAAGAGCTCTCATATCAGTTTTCAGTTTCATAGTCAGGAAGGTTTAATACACGCTTGAATTTCGTTCGGTTTTGTTCTTTCTGGTATAACTGGAAGGATTTGACAGAAATCTGATACAACTACAGTGACTAATCCCATCAGAGACTGACTGTTTCTTATATTTCTTAATATTCAATCAATTACCTCCAGAGCTCTAGTCTGCATAGTAGTGCCTTCATCAAACACAATGAAATGACATGTAAGAAGCTTTGCAAATGATGCACACTGGGGTTTAATTCCTATTAAGTTCAAGTAGATATTTGAATGAAGCCTTAGCAGTTCTACCCCACACAGTAGTAATGCGGAAGCAATTCCAGATGATGGTGCAGCAAGGATAATTCTGCATTCTTTTTTGAATTTGGGCAGTATAAAAATTGTTACAAAATTTTTCCCAGTTCCACCTGGAGGATCGAGATAAAATACTAAACAATCTTGCCATAACATCATACGACCTCTTTCCATTTTTGATTGCGAGTAAGGCTTATGACTACATCTGGGTGGCCATAAATCTAACATAAATCATTGCATCTTGTATTCTTTCATGCATATATCGTGGGCTTCCCATAAAACTGGATGGCAGATACAAAGTTAGCCTAATATTATTCCAGCAGAATCTTTATTGATTGTATCTTTCAAATGAGTAGACTCTTTAGATCTTAGTTATTTTTTTATTCCTCTTAATGTATGCTAATCTCTCTGATTCAATTTGCATGTAAGAAGAACAATTATTGACTTCCCTGTAGGTGATTGAATGGATTCGGATAGATTTTAAAATGGTAGGCATAGAAATCCATTGTAGAGATAGCCTTGTTTTTACAAGCTTCTGCCTCATTCTAGATTATATCTGTCCTCTCCACTCAAGAATAACAATGGATACTGCAAGGCATCATATGAGCAACGAACTTCATGTATTCTTTTTATCTTGTCTCCCCTATGGAATATAATGTCACGGTGGCTTCGAATCTCGTCACCTCTCATTCTTATAGCAACTTCATTACACTTGAGTCCATTATATCGCCGAGAATATTCTCCATAGGGTCTCTTTTCTGAATCAACTCTAAAACTTCTATGGTCTCTATTCACAAGAAGGTTCTTCAATAAATCTGGTAGTTACTCCCACACGATATCGAATGTTTTTTTCAGGCCCCATGACATGTTGAAGACATGTTTCTGCATTATTGATGTCTGCTGCATAAAACAAATATTTTAGGTACCCGCAAAGAGACAAATGCAATGGACTGAGGTCGGGTAAACGTGCACACTAGGGAAGCACTCCTCACCTTCCTAACTATCTTTCATGGTAGATGTCGCGAAAAATGTTAGCAAAATATGCTGGAGTCCCATCACACATGAACCACATGAATCTTTGTATTAGCAGGGCCAGCAGATCTGAAAGTGTGTTCGAAAGAAATCCTCTGCAGACAGCGCCTGTAAAACGTGCTGGGAGAACTTATGGACCTATTAGACAGTCAGCTATAATTCCAGCCCGCACATTAATCGTAAACCGATGCTGGTGTCTACCCTGTATTGTACAATGGGTTTGATTGTGTAAATTTGTTACTCTATCGATGCCAAATGTTGCCTCATCCGTAACCATGACTGAAGAGAAAATAACATATCATGTGTTCTACTGTGGTGAGCGATCAAAGGGTGAATGTTCTTGCAAACTCTGCAAATGATAAAGAGACAAGAGCTGCTCTTGAAGTACCCTCCACTTGACGTGTGCTGATACCTGTATTGTCTTTGACATCTGTATAATGTGTTCTTCGTGGTCAGGCGTATGAGCGAATCTCAGTCTTCCCCGATCCATAGTTTTTCCTGCTACGGAACCTGTTTCAGAAACGCGACGATAAACGGCAGCTCAGGCTGATTAACCCGGCTGTCTTCGGTCTGGAAACATAAACTTATACAGCTGTGCAACATCGCGTCCATTACCATTAGCGAGGCCGGATTCAAAAATCATATCTGCCTGTTTACGATATGAATATCCTGCCATTGTTACAGGGAACAATTCTTAGATTACTCTCTACTGCACACGTTATACTTTGAAGGCATATTAGATACAAATGTACACGAATGACAAATGTAACATTGTCTACATGATAACAGTGCCACCTACCGTAAATTTTATTTAAACTTAATAACTGAAACAACGATGTATTTGCGGACATATGTTGATATGGACATTAGTCATTGTTTTAGTGTGAGGAACCTGTCCCCAAAGTTGTAAAAATATTTTTATAAATCCTGTATATATATTTCTTCACATTGAGTAAACGCGGCATTAAACAATGAAAGCGGATATGCTGGAAAAAAAAAGAGAATAAACAAAATAAAAAAAAACAGAAGAAAGAAAAATAACTGAATAAATAAATATAGACTCTATGTAAATCAAAATTATAAACGGTATCGAAAGACACAAACCTTCAATTCATGACAGGTAATCATTTTGCTTCATAATCAATTACCGACTGAAAAGTGAGTTCAATACAAAGAAAAAACTACTGAACTGTTCCATAATATCAGTCCTCCTATATGGTAGTTTAGGCTGCAAAGTCTCCTCACAGATGACATGAGGCAGCAGAAATTTGCTTCTACAGGAGGATGCTGAGAATACCATGGACTGAACATATGAGATAAATAGCAAATAAAAGCATAGATAATCATACTTAATATCAGGAAGAGACAGTTGAAATTTCTAGGGCACATAATGAAGAAAGCGAGCTTCGAGAATCTGATACACACAGGGCAGATTGAAGGCAAGAGGGTCAGAAGAATACAAAGCATAAACTACATAGGGGGTTTGAGTAAAAGGATGGTGTAATAAGCTTTAGGAGAAATAAGAAAATTTATTAAGGGCTACAAAGGATAGAAAATTGTGGGATCTTATGATCTCCTACATCATGAAGTGACGCCACATGCTACATCTAATCAACGTTGAAAAGTCTTTTGGGACACTTTGGCGTGATGTAATGATTAGAAGGCTTGTCCCGCTAGATCAATAATGACTGAATAATGAGTTCGATCCTCACTGGGTACTCCATGCTTTCGGCTTCGTAACGGATCTATGTGGCACTTAGGAAATCATCATATCAGCAAATTTGTCTTGGTCAATGTTTTCGTTTTTGATACACAGTCACGGTTTTCTGAAAATTATCTAAAGAAGCGGGGTCATTCATATGTTGATATGGACCTTAGCCATTGTTTTAGTGTGAGGAAGGAACGCCTCCCCAAAGTCGTAAAAATATTTTTATAAATCCTGTATATATATTTCTTCACATCGAGTAAACGCGAAATTAATGTTGGGAAAATACGGGAAAATATGTCATAGAAATTGGAATAGCGAAAGATACGTTCCAAAGTCTAAACGAATAATTAAAAACAGGAATAATTTGAGAGAAACGTAATAAAAGAACGCTGTACGACTCTGTAAAAGTAGTCCTCTTCTGTGGCAGAGAATACTGGACAAAGACGAAGAGAAGGCTTGCCATAACAGAGATGTCGTTCTACAGAAGAATTGTGAGAATACCATGGATCGAACATGTGATCAACGAGTAAAATAGAGAGAGATACATTTTGTGGACACTTGATGAGGAAGGAAAACTTGGAAAGATAAAACCCAGAGA
The DNA here is from genome assembly GCA_964036315.1 of Acanthosepion esculentum. Taxonomy (NCBI): domain Eukaryota; kingdom Metazoa; phylum Mollusca; class Cephalopoda; order Sepiida; family Sepiidae; genus Acanthosepion; species Acanthosepion esculentum. The sequence continues at coordinate 152,655,651 of OZ038478.1, read as the reverse complement.
ACATAATGAAAGCAAGTGGGACAGAAGGAACATCGATCAACAACCTTGTTTGTGTTAATGGATAACATAACAGGGACTCTGATATATATTAAAGGGACAAATATTGCTTCGAAATATTTCGTTGCGGAGGGCCATGACATTTCGGGAAACGGCTTATATAAAATACTTAATTGGAAAATAAAATAATGGCACAAGATTTTTACGTTCCACACTTGTTATATATAAAGCCACGTGGTTAGATATATTCGGCTATAGTTTCCTAAAGTCAAGCCATTTTCAGATAGAAATCAAAATGGTTATAAAAAGCCAAAAAGATCTGGGTCGTAGAGATAGACTTGCTTTCTTCTATGCGCTGATTGCTTCAGAAGAAAAATGTGGAAGTCAGTTGATACTTGGTAAGAGATACGTGCAATGAAGAGTATGCATGATTTTGGCGAAGATCTTGACTTATTGGCCGTACGTGGGAAGCAAGCCAAAGTCCGAAATCTTGACGGAAATGTCTCTGAAGAATATTAATAATGGCGGAATGCCAAAATTCTTCTCAGAAATATATGTTCCCAAGCGAGGGAGATGCTTGGCTATGCTGAATAATTTTTTTACCAGGGGTCAAATATCCAGAAAACACAGGCAAAGGTAAGAATAAACCCCACTAAAATAATAGGAGAAAGTATGAAAGAAAATGTAACTGGAAGAAAAGAAAAATGTCAAGAAGAAAGACGTTTATGTATTAAACTCTTAATCTTTTTATTTGCTAAATATCTTTCCTATATATATATATATATATATATATATATATATATATATATATATATATATATATATATATACATACATACATATATATATATATATATATATATATATATATATATATATATATATATATATATATAAAAGTGAACATAGAAGTCAACACTTAGAGGTCACAGTCTATTTCATGCTAGATGCAATCGTCAGGCCACAAGTGCTGTTATTTTTCTTGACTATTTATATATACGGGTCAGAATAAAAATTAAAAATAAATAAAAACAAGCAAAATAATTTAACCCAAATAAATGACTTCCGGTAAAATAACAACCAAAATAGAATACCCACAATGCACCACTGACCCGTATATATAAATAGCCGAGAAAAATAACAGCACTCATGACCTGACGATTGCATCTAGCGTGAAACAGACGGTCGCCTCTAAGTGTTGACTTCTATGTTCACTTTTATATTTACACACGCTCTGTCTCTGATATTGAGCACTTTATCCCATAAATATAGCATATTTTAAGACTATATTTCTTATATATATATATATATATATATATATTTATAAAGGATTAATTATTTTAGTATTTAGATTCAAACAGAAAGGTGGATATAAATTTTGTCTAAGCATAACGATTGCAAGTAGTGTCACATATGTTTATTTTGTTTCTAGACACATAAATGAACCCTGCACATGATGTTTACATATGTTTGGGTACATCGACATGGCGTAATGGTTAGCAAGCCAGATTAATAAAGACCGAGTAGTGAGTTCCATCCACACTTTCTGTAATATACCGCATCTAAGTTACGCTTAGAAAAGCATTTGGGCACTTTGCCGTGATGTAATAATGGTTAGCTAGCTTGTACCGCTGAATAGTGCGTTCGATCTTCACTGGGATCATCATACTCTCAGACTAATGCTTAGAAAATCGCGATAGGCAGTTATTCTGCGAGTAACAAGAGAATTTAGCTACTAACGTCTGGAATGAAGTTGGTGATAGAGGTTTATCCTAATAATGATTCTATCACATTCATCTCCATAAATTACTGTTTATGACGGCGTTTTCCATACTCAGCCGTATGGCCTGGACATATACACAACTATACACATTTGTCAGGCAGATGTTCTCAGACTTTTTTCTTCCGTTCAGCCTGACACTGAAAAGAATGTGGCTTAAAATATATACAAGGTAACCAAATAAGTTCTGTCCGTTTTTTGATTAGTCATTGAATGAAGTTGAAATATATACGAAATGCGTGTAGCAATTGTTTTCAAATTCGGACAGTCAGAAGTAGAAACACCAGACGTTATAAAAAACACGGAGAGCTGTGAGAGAGATGGAAGTGTCTAGATATCTCGTTCGGGGCTGTTTGCTTTACGACTTCAAAGTGGGCTTATCAGCAGCTGCATCAAGTCGCCGCATATCTCAAGCGTTTGTGATAGTGCTGTGGATGAACGTACTGCAAGGCGTTGGTTTCGAAAATTCAAGTCGGGAGATTTGTCTCTCCATGATGAGCCTCGCAGTGGACGACCACAGGTCTTGAATGACGGAGTCCTGAAGGCGGCCATTGAAGAGGACAGTAGTCTAACGTGTAGTAAACTTTCCAGGCATTTCCCAGTTTCCGATGAAACAGTCAGACTTCACCTGCACCGCCTAGGTAAGACGTACAAACTGAGCAAGTGGGTTCCGCAAACGCTGTTGGAGGTCCACAAAGGACAACGAGTGGCAGCCTGCGTATCGCTGCTTTCTCGCCACTGTACCGCATCCTTATTCAATCGAGTGCTTACCAGTGATGAAAAGTGGGTTCTGTACGAAACTCCCAAGCGTTCCAGACATTGGTTGTCTCCTCAGGATTCTGTCCCTCACACCGCAAGACCGCCTATGCACCCACGCAAGATTATGCTTTGTGTCTGGTGGACAGGTCGTCAAGTGGTTCATTATGAACTGCTACCAACGGGCCAAACGGTCACTGGAGACCTATACTCACAGCAATTGAAACGTGTGCAACAGGCATTGCGCCAGAAAGAGCCAGCACTGGTGAATAGCAAAGGTGTGCTTTTCCTCCATGACAAGGCCAGGCCGCATGTCGCGCGAGTGGTCAGGGATACCATACAGCAACTTGGATGGGAGACTTTGTGTCATCCACCTTATTCACCTGACCTTGCCCCATCCCATTACCCCCTCTTCCATTCCCTGGATACTCATCTTCGTGGGAAATCTTTCATCAGTGAAGCAGACTTGCGCAAAGCCCTCACAGACTTCTTCGCGTCAACCCCCCCGAGTTCTACCGCAAGGGCATCGAACAGCTGGAGACACGTTGGCAGAAGGTGCTGATGCGCGCGAGTGGTCAGCTAATTTATCTTGCGTGTTGATTTTGGGAATGTGGATAATAAATTCTAGAGCAATCCATTTTATGTATTTTTCTCAGTCAATGGAATGATTAACTGCAATATCCATTGTCGTTTTTGAAGATGTATAGAAGGGGTAATATGTTAAGGTAGTTTATATTGTCTTCATGTGAATTTTAATTAGATTAATGTACTAGTAGTTGTTTTTAAAGTCAGTGCATTATATATGTTATTTATTGATTCTTCTTTTAAGTTCGTTTTTTCAACAGGAGATAGGCTATCATATTGACATGATGCAAATATATGGTTATCTACGTTCAGGACGAAGAGATAAAGCGAATAAGTCGATAAAATTACAGAACATAAGTGAATAAGATGTTAGAATAGAGAGACGAAATAAAAGGAAGTTAAATACACTAATATAAACACATACCTACACATAGAAGAGGAAAGCAATACTATATTTGAGTAAACGTGATCGATTAAATGAACTGGAAAAGAGACGTTTGTTTTAGATATGAAGTATTATCAAACTATGCTCAAAATACTGACGCGAAAAAAATTTTTTCTTCGCCATATTATTAAAATTAAAAGAAAAAAGTAACAGGAAGTAAAGATTCCATCTGTTTGAAATTTAATCTGAAAAATACAAAACCGTTTGCCGTCGTTTACTCAGAAACATTTTAGAGCAGAGTATTGTGACTGATTGATGAAAGTAGGACAATAGGCGAGACGGACAAATGTCATTTGCTTTTGTTGCGTATCATTCTTGTGTGTTTAAAATATTTTAGCTGAACAAGACAAAAAGTAAATGAATCATAATCTTTAAACTGAACATCATGTCACTTATACGACAAAAAGAATCAGTAGCTATAATTTATTAAAACATCTCAATTGAAACTACTAAACCACTACTGTGCTTCAAAAACTTCCTAAAAATAATTTTATATCAAAAACAGTGTAAAACAAAGGTCAGAAGTATTTAAGACGGTAGTCATTAATTGCCTATTGATAGAAAACTCTCATTAACGTAAGTGTTTTATAAACGTCTAATTAAGAGCAAATTATTTTAGACGCATAATAAATACTGTGTATACTCAAGTATAGTGCAAGTTTTATCATGTTTTTGACACAAAGACTAGGAATACACAGGTATTTATTCTAGTATTTAAAATTAATGCATTTTCGGTGACTGGTTGCATTATATACAGGCAATTTTTTTTGGAAAGTTTAAAATTCATGACAAAAAAATCAGCGGGTAGCACTATGCAAGAAGTCGACATATATACGAGTATACACAGGGATACACAGGTATTTATTCTAGTATTTAAAATTAATGCATTTTCGGTGACTGGTTGCATTATATACAGGCAATTTTTTTTGGAAAGTTTAAAATTCATGACAAAAAAATCAGCGGGTAGCACTATGCAAGAAGTCGACATATATACGAGTATATACCGTACAATATTTTCATAAAAGTACATAACTACTATTAACATAGAATTTTGATTTAGTTTTTATAATTAATACGGTTTTTACGGCGTACATTCATAAGTTGAATCTCTTATATTTTATGGTGTTTCGTGCTAACAATTGATATAGGAATAATCAATAATATATTTAAACATGAGTAACAATTTAAAAATTGGTAGTACACTAGATGTTTCGCCCTTGTAGAAGTGGATTCAGCCGAGTTAAGATTGTGTGATACAATAGGTAAAATGGTTGTGTAGCTGTGTTAGTCATTGGACGCGGGCATGATTTAGCATTATTTGAGTGAAGAATGTTTTTTTGAGACTGGAAATATGAGGCGTTCTTTCTTCACTGTGAGAACTAGATTTGTCTAGAGCAAATTTTCATGAGTATATAATTACCGACAGACACCAGCAGTACATAACACCGACGGGCACATAAAATAAATGTTTAAATGATCAGTCAACAGACCTTTCAAGTGTATTATTGCATTCCCTTATATTTCCTTTTTATGAAGCAATAAAAGCACCATTGTTCACATCCGTTCATTTTGTCATTAAAGCTTGGGATACTGGCTTGATATCATCTGGTTGGATACATTTGGTTGATTTAGTGGATTTCGTTTTGCGCCATATACCCCTCTTGGGTAATTTAATGACGATTTTTTTTTAAAAATGTGCGCTTCAGCTAAATAAATTTTCAACGCAATTATATTCCTTCAACTACAGATAAAATTTATTGTTGGTCATTTTTTCTATAAATTGTATTGTTGGTAATCCTACAATAAATTGTATTGCTTGATATTTTTCTTTAAAATATATTATTGGTCATTTAACTATAAATGTTCACTGTTGGTAATTATTACTATAAATATATAGTAATAGTTGTTAGTAATTTTATCATAAATATGTATTGCTGGTATTTTTTAATAAAATTGTCTTTAAAGTATAAAGACAAGTTTATTATGGTGTTTTGGGGGGATTTACTATTTGCCCATATCTAGGAAGCTAACGGGTGCTACCACCCTGGTTTAGATTGTACCTGAGAACAACAGAAATTAAGCGGTGGTTCCGCACTCTTCAAAATTCTCCAATCTTCAAATCAGAGGCTTTGTTACAAGATGTAGTTTATCGTCATACACAGGATAAGATTTGATAAGTCTTCAGTATAAAACTTCAAGGCATACAGACATAATCAATCTATGCATTGTATTCGCAAGACTATGAATCCAGACGCTCAGTAGGAAGGTGGACGTGTACCTGTTTGGAGGGTGCTTCTGTTAGAGCTCTCCGGGAACACACCTCAAATTCTAATGTCTTTTGAAAAGGTATAGTTATCTGTTTAGTTATTTCTAATTTATTTTGTTCATTCTTTTTCAAGGTATTTAATATATTGATTAATTTAATTTTCAACGTTTACTTATCGTATATTGTTTCAGCACTGATTTGATAAGAACGGGAGATAAACTGAAAAAATACCGTATATTATACGTGAGGACTCATAGATAGTGGCAATTTCAGTGCATCTTTTTCTGAAAAAAATGTTATTCTTCTTCTTTATTGTGTCCCTTTAGGCGTGGATGACCATGGCTCTCCACAACTTCCTAAAACTTACAAGTAGGAAAGAAGACATAAATAATACAAAATAATGCAAAAAATAAAAACTAGAAAGTATGTATATTTCAGTTATGAAATATATATTTACTAATAAATGATTTAAGCAAGCATTTTATGGGTAATAGCAAGATAGTTTGGGTGATCTATGCATGGAGGTTCGCCTGACTGAAAGAGCAACTCTGAATCCTTACCTAACTGATTTAATTTCGAGATTGCACCACATGTAGAAACACTGAAAGCTCTGTGTTAAATTTATTCAATGCTGTAATTCGGCGACTAACTTAATTAATTGAATTTAACTGATTTTATCTCGACCGGGAGCTACGTGTAGATGTTATGACTTGTTTCTGAGTCGCCAGTTTAATTCAAGTTAGAATAAAATCTCTCTCTCTCTCTCTCTCTCTCTCTCTCTCTCTCTCTCTCTCTATATATATATATATATATATATATATATATATATATATATATATATATATATATATATATATATTTGTCTCTCTCTGTATTGAATAGAAAATATTAAATATAGAAACAATAAAAAAACTTCCGGGATGTAGTGACACCTGGCCTGATGGTAAGCAAATCCGGTAATGCTCTTATGTAGTAAGGTGACATTCTACATACGAATCAAAGAACATCTAGTATCACGGTTAAGGCGAGATGCAGAGAGTCAGACGGAAAAGTTTTATCGCTAGCCAAAAGGAAGATATTGATGGAATAATCCATACTAACCTCTCACCCCTCCGGTATAATCACCTATCAAAAATCACCTATCAACCAATCAACACTCTAGTTTCAGCAAGTGTGACTTCTCATTGGCTCAAACCCTTAGAAGAGTAAAAAGTTCACGCGAAAATATCTTTTCGCGCCCAGCGCTCTGGAGCCTATTTTCTTGACAAAGACTCTATAAATTAAAGAAACTGAATCGACTCAAGCAGTCAGACTTTCACCCCTGGAGAAATGACAAACTAATCCACGCAAGTCAAAACCTTGACCAACTACACTTTTACCGCGCAAACTTCTCTGACTCAGCAAACAACAACCATGCTCTCTCAGGAACAATTTCTAGCAATTACTTACAATACTTAAAAAGTGATATTTACTCAATAAGTATTCGTAAACAACCAATCAAACATCCAAACAACTAAAGGTACACAACTCCTACCAATTTTGGACAATAACTTAAACAAACTTACGCACACACACTATAGATTGAACTCGCACAAAGGATATTTTTGTACATAACCAAATACTTAGTTTAATTTTACGAACAAATCTTAATAACAGCTTCACACACGCTGAAACTTCACACAAATACTCTACACAATCTAATTCAACCATCCTCATTTATCCAAAAATATTCAACCAAATTGTATATGTCAATTGTATATAAATCAATGTTATTGTTACACTTTTAATTATGTTTGTCTTCACTCTGAAATTTCTTGCATGATTTGTTTTCAATATTCCTTTTATCTCTTAATTTGTTGTGGACGAATGTTTAAGAACACCGACATCATAAATCCTTCTGATAACTAAATATACATTCACAAGTCTGCAACAATCTCATACCTACGTTTTACGAAGCAAAAATTTATCAAGTATTACTTACCTATTTCTCGACCGTGCCAGCTTCACTGAGCCATCAATAAAAAACATATCGGTACTAACAGACCCCTTGACTTCCCCTGAATGCAATATCACGTTTTGTTTCTTTGCTGAAAGTACACCAGATCATCCTCAGTTTTGTTCACATCGATTCAAACGGGATTCAGCCACGGCGTGGGACAGAAGCTAACCAACTGGTGAAAAACCGAAAGAGGGGTGAGGCGGTATGTTCACAATTAAAGGTAACCTTGTTAACCTGTCTTTCCAAGCAAAGCGCTAATACGGATTTTAACTAGGCTACGCCTGAAACTATTTTTGAAATGTCATTTATACACGGTCCATGTAAAAATATTTTCAGGCTTTAAAAACCTGTAAAGGTTTGATAAGCCGCAGAAAATGAATGAATGAATCAATCAATGCCTTTCACTGTTCGAATTTCTTTATAGCGACTTCATAGTCTGTTCTCAGTTCTGATTTAAGATTATCAATTGTCATCTTTTAAATTTCACAATCCTAATTTCTACATTCATTCAATGAAGATAAAGCGACAAGTTCCCTCAGTGATACAGCATTAAGATTAGAGATGAGGATATAATATTCAGAATAGCTTCAAATTCTCTCTGATTTGTTAGTTCAGGTGATATTTTTCAGGGTCTGGGCATTGTTTGAAACGCACCAATTATTATTATTATTTTTATTTTCTTTGATATCTGGTGTTTACACATTTCTTTTAGGGCCCCGACAAGGGACCTAAGGTTAGAAATGGCATCATGACACTTTCCATTCCAAAAAAAAAAAAAAAATGAAAAATAATTACATAGATAAAGCCCTTCGTAGAGTGTGGGCTGTACTTGTCAGAACATTTTTTTGTATCTCTTTGAGGATTGGACTTACAGGGATCCCTTCAATTAACCTACTGGAATCTTTTCCAAGCAGTCCAAGGGCTCCAACTACAACAGGGATTGTTGATGTTCCCATGCGCCACATTTTTATTATTGTTGTTGTTGTTGTTATGTTGTATACACATTTATTTTCAGGTTAAAACCAGAGACATAAAATCAGAAATGTCTTCATGACATTTCACACTGATCATTATATATATATATATATATATATATATATATATATATATATATATAATGATCAACAATCATAAACTAACCATACGTCAAAACAATCCTTATTCCCCCATAGCTGAACACTTTAATCAATCGAGACACTCATTAGACAACTGTAAATGTTTATTGATAGATTCCGATTTTAGTTCCACATACACACGCAGAAAAAAAATACTGGATTTTAAAATTAGACACATATAAACCAGGGTTAAACAAAGACTTGGGAATTTTAAATCTGTAGAAATATTTCAATAGTTAATTTTTTTTTTTTTTAGATATAGTTAAAAAAAAACCTTTTTAAACGACATCTAAAATATTATCGTTAGATTTACGTTAGAAATAGTCAAACACAGTTGCATTCCACATCACGTGACGTCCGCGTCTCGCGACGGACGCTACTTGTAAACAAACTTCCGAACACAGTTATTTAATTCATTTCTGACGAAAGATCGGTGATGATCTGAAATATCAAATATATATATATATAAAATATAAATAAATACTTTCACAAAAAAATCATTAATCTTTTTTTAATTTGCAACTTTTCAGTTGTTTTTTCCATATTATATATATATATATATATATATATATATACTTAACAACTATGATAACACACATTTTTCAATGATAAAGCCTTTCGTAAGGTCTGCTCTGTACTTGTAAGAATATGTTTTTGTATTTTTAAGGCATAGTCTACCAGGGATGACTTCATTGATTCTATCAGACAATTTTCTAATCAAACCGAGGGCTCCAGACACAACTGGAATTATTGGTGTATTCATGTTCCACTTCTGTGATATTTTCACTTCAAGATCATTGTATTTTGATAGAATTGTTGAAGATCTGTAAAGATATATTACAAAATGCAGGAAACCGTCATGTAAATAAGAAAGCACATTCTGTTTTTGAGGTCTTTGACCACGATTTCTGGGAGATTAGATTTGATTGTTCTGTGTATGTTGTTGTTTTTTGTTATTATTATTATTTTTCATTTGATTTCTGGTGTGTACACATTTTTTCCGGCATCGGCCCAGAGACCTAAGGTTAGGAATGACATCATAACATTTTCTACTAACCCTTTAAAAACACCCGCGCGCGCACCACCCAGCCCTTCGTAATGTGTGGGTTGTACTCGTGAGAACATTTTTTTGTATTTATTAAGGTATGGGCTTTTAGGAATCACTTCAATGTGTCTACTTGAAATCTTTTCCAACCAATCGGAGGGCTCCAACTACAACAGGGATTACTGATGTTCCTATGTGCTAAATTTTGAAAGATCGATTTCAAGGTCCTTTTCTTTTGATAACTTTTTGAAGATATTCAAAGATACATTGCAGTCTGCAGGGAATGCCGTATCAATGAGGAGACAATTTTTTGTTTACAGTCTCTGATAACAATATTATTATTATTGATATTATTATTATTGATATTATTATTATTATTTGAGGACGTATTATGTTCACTATTATTTATGTTAATAGTCACAATAGCTTGTCAATTTTTTTCATCAGTGATGTAATTAGGACAGTCATTATTAATGAAGATTTCTTTAATATTTTTAATTTAATATAGAAAATCTTTCTTGTTGAAGAGTTTGATATTGCACGGTTTACTAAGCTGCATATAATAGCAATTTTGTAATGGGAAAACTGACGATCAGTATTAGAGTAGGTCAATTATATGAAAAAGAATGCTACATAACCTTAAAGGACCACAAACCAGATTTCGAGGAAAATCTGACTACAAGGATAATTAATGCTACAAGACCTGATATCGGAAAAATTAGTAAAATGATCATTGAAAGGGTAAATAAACAAATTAAAGATAGAATAGGCCTGAAACTTTGGATAAATACCAAAGACGCGATAAAATGTTTTACTTGTATGAAAGGAAAAGAAAACAACTGTACACTAATGCAGTTCGATATTGAAAATTATTACCAATCAATATTTAAAGAACTGTTCATGAGTGCGTTGGACTTTGCCACCCAGTACACGGATATTACAGAAGAAAAGAACATTATTTTAAATGCGAAGAAATCGGTACTGATTCATAAAGGTGAGCAATGGATAAAGAATCCATATGACCACATTGGCATCACAATTGGATCACTAGTCTCAGCTGAGTCTTCTGATCTCATAGGTCTTTTTATATTATACAACCTTACAGCGCACCATGATATTGATTCAACAGACATTGGTTTATACAGGGACGATGGTCGTATGGTTAAACTCTACTAACTCCAAAATAGATAAAATTAGAAAGGTACTATATAAAGAATTTAAAAGCATGGGTTTAAAAATTACCCTCAGCACTAAATTAAAAAAAGTTAACTTCCTTGATATAACATTAGATTTAAAGAAAAATACATACACACCTTATAAAAAACTCAATACCAATCCTTTATATATACACCCTAAATCAAATCACCCCTCATCTATAATTAAACATATACCTTTATCTATCCGAAAAAAGAATTAGTACAAATTCAGCAAATGACAAGATTTTCGATAAACATATTAATTCCTATAATAAAGCTCTAAAAGATAGTGGCTACAAAAACCTAAAACTAACTTATATTAAAAATGAAAATGGTAAACATAGAAAAATCAGAAGTAGGAAAATAATTTGGTATACACCCCCATACAACCAAATGGTAAAAAACAAATTAGGACAAAAATTCCTCGCATTAATAGTCAAGCATTTTCCCAGTGAAAGTAAACAACGTACTATTTTCAATAGAAATACACTAAAATTAAGTTATAGCTGTACTGATAACCTGGAAAAATTATTAAGAAACATAATGCTAATATCTTAAATAAACATTTATACCAGAACCAAAAACATTTAGACAATGGGAAAATAAAAACAACAACTAATGAAGGTAAACAAAAATTATGTAATTGTAGAAACCCTCAAAATTGTCCCCTACAAAATAAATGTTGCACGAAATCATTAGTATACCAATGCAATATATCTTCTATTGAAAACCCTGAAAACATAAAGATATATATAGGTTACACTAGCCATCAGTTCAAAAAAGGTTCACCCAACATCAAAGTTCGTTTAGGATAAATAAATATAAAAATCAAACATCTCTCTCGAAGTACTTCTGGCACCTAAAAGAATCCAATAAAACACCTTCAATAAAATGGAAGTTAATAAAAAAGGCTAGAATATGTAGGTCATTAAATGACCAATGTGCTTTATGCATACATGGGAAACTATATATTACTAAGTTTATAAAAAATAAAAATCTACTGAATCAGAGAAATGAAATAGCTATTTTGGGCTGTCATTGTCAAAAAATTTCTTTAAATAATATTTAAAAATTAAATTTTAAAAAAAAGAAAAAAAAGTGACCTGATAATATGCATACTCATATTTGATGTGAATAAATAATTTTAAATACTGTAAGTAATTCTATTACATTTACTTGATTTTAAAAAAGTATAGCCGATGAAATTTAAAAGTTAAATTTAGAAGTAGAATTTTTTTTAAAATTAGTTTTAAAATTGTAATTAAATAAAACGTACTCTAACTTTAACACCTCTCTCAAAGCAATTCAAACACTTAAAATAATCCAATAGAACACCTAAAGTTAAATGAAATTAATATGATAAGTTAGAATATATAGGAGATTAAATGACCCAGGTCCTTTGTACATACATGGAAAATTTATATTACTAAATTTATAAAAATAAAAGTATACTGAATTAGTAAAATAATATAATCTGGTAATATACATACTTATACTCGATAAGAAAAAAGTTTTTCATACTCTAAGTAATTCTAATACATTTACTTGGTTTTAAAAAGAAATATAGTATATTAAATATTAAAATATTTTTAGAAATGTAGTTAAAACATATTCTAGCCTAAACAGTCCCCCAACATCTTTAAGTATACAAATAGAAAAAATACCATAAAAATCTTTGCCGTTAAAAATAAAAATTTTTATAAAAAACTCCAGACGACATACATTTAGCAGATGTCAGAATTTGTTGAAAAATACATCCCTACCCATCCCTAAACATAACCCCGCTTTCGAATGTAACTATTAACTGATACAATGAAAATTAAATAATTGAACACCCTACAACCCCTTGTCTAGATGAATGGATTTCTCGGTATCCTTGGAAACCCACAATAATGAATCTTTGCCGTGCCTTTGAAACCGTAAATTTAAAAAAAATAAGTTACTCCAAAATTCGCTTGACGAGGAAATGGAACTAATGTCTTTAGTTTAATAACAAAATTAAATTCAAGGGCTTTAGCTTCCATTTTTCAAACATGGTTATCACTGTGTAGCGAAAAAAACATATTTTAAATCAATTAATTTTTTTAAAAAAGCGTAAAAATCTTTGGACTGATGTCTCAGCCAGTCGCTCACAACACTTTTGACTTCATCGTCACTTTTAAACTTCGTGCCTCTCGTGAAAGCTTTCAAGGGACCAAACAGGTGAAAGTCTGAAGAGGCAAGATCTGGGCTGTAAGGGGGATGAGGGAGCAGTTCCCAGCCCAGCTCGTTGATGGTCTGCACCGTTTAGGCTGCTGTGTCAGGCCTTGCGTTGTCATGATGCAAGATGACTCCTCCTGGCTGATGACCCCTGGGTTTGTCCCAACATATAAGCTCAAAGTCTTTGCAATGTCATCCATTGTCACCCTTCTGTCAGACTGAATTAGATCATTGACTGATTCGATCACTTCAGTAGAGGCCTCCCAGGCCTGTCTTCATCCTCAACACTGCTCCGTCCTTCTTTAAACAATTTAGCCAACTTGTAGACATTTTTTGGCTGAAACATGTGGCACCATACACAGTTGACATTCTCCTATGAATTTCAACTGTTTTGCACCCTTCAGCAACCAAAAACTTGATAACTGACCGCTGTTCAATCCTGGAGCATGCATCTTGGTCGACCATCTTTGTTAATCGCCAAAACTCTCAAAGTTTCTTTTTAATCTGCAAAAGAAATTAAATCCATGTGAAAAAGAAGTAAAACAAAAAAAATAAAAAAGAGTAAGCTTCTATCTGTATTAGAAGTCCTTATACCGAAAAATTCACCTTATTCATTGAATGACACTACATTTGAATGATAATTCTAACATTTTTAGGCATTTAAAACAACATGCCTGGCCGCATACACAATTCCGGAAAATCCTCGTCGAAAACACAACTATACTTAAACATGAAAACAATAAACAAAGACTAAAAATTCTTGAAGGTATATACATAAAACAGTTGAAACCTAACCTGAACAAAATAAACTATGAAATCTCCACAAATATCCTTAAATGCCTATAATTAGTAACAGAAGCCATTGGTTCATACAAACGGCTTTCCATACTCAATACTCCTCGGATTCACTCTCGCATGGTCATGTGTGACGTCATGAGCTGTGGTGCGATTTTCGCTTTCAGCGTCTTATATGCACGTGTTTATCGTTGCTTGGAAATCATCCATGTAAACAAAAACAGACTATCATCAATTTCTTGTTCGTGTATTGCTTAATATATTGTGTAATTGTCATCTTTGATAATGGCTTATGTAAGCCGAAATTATTTATCAATATTGTGATTTTCTTTCATTGTTTAATGATAATGTTATTAATCTTATGAGACGATATGAAAAGAACTTACATAAAATATATAGAAAACACTTATCTATATTATTTAAAGAGACATGTGTGTATGAAAAAATGCTGCCTAAATACACACACATATATATATATATATATATATATATATATATATATATATATATGTAGAGAGAGAGAGAGAGAGAGAGAGAGAGAGAGAGAGAGAGAGAGAGAGAGAGGGGCGGAGAGATTTATGTATGCATAACCCTTGAAAATGGCTAAATCTATAGCCGAAAGCGCTCGGATAAAAAGAACATTCGGACAGTTTTCATATAATTTATCATCTGAAAAGAGAAACATTATTAGATCGCATGAGAAATTATATAAAAAAACTAAATAGAAGCAACTTGTCAGTCGTTTTTAATGAAATATATATATATATATATATATATATATATATATATATATATATATATATATATATATATATATATAAACAGACACGCATACGCACACACACACATATATATATACATATATATATATATATTTAATTCTTGTGATTGGGATATATATTCTTTAGCTGTCTTTCATTCATTCGAAAATTACTTTTCATTCCATTTTTTAAACCGTTCTCCAAACTGATCTTTCTCTTTCCTTTTGTTGAAGATAATCAGGTTCATTAGTCATGTTTTATTATAGTCCATGAAGCGACTACCCCAATGGCAATACGCCTAATTGTCAATTAGGACCCGTTGTCGCGGTCAAATGATTAATACTTAGAGTTGTCAGCAGTGATATCTGGTCGTACGACGCACAACGTGACACCCACACTTACGAATGGTGAAATTAGATTTTATATTGATGTTTATGGCACAGACAGAGAGAAATAAGATTATTAACAACTATGTTTTGCTGATATTTTTAAAAATACATATTACAATATATTGGTGCTATGCTTTTTCACTTTCCAGAAAACTGGTATTCTGGAATCAACCCTTTTGATTCTTGTGATTGGGATATATATTCTTTAGCTGTCTTTCATTCATTCGAAAATTACTTATAACCAAGAATATATGCATTTTCCGCTACCCAGTTGATTTTAAAGTAATCTTTGTTCTTGCTATAGTATTCATGCATGTGGTAAATCCACAATATCGGTTTGTCGGTATATTTTTTAATGTCAAGTAAGTAACCCAACTAACAAAATAACGTTCTTGCAACGCCTCTCCAACGTTACACGGAGAATTAGAAACCATTTTTGAAACGTTTCCTATACGTTGCTTGTAAGGATACATTAAGATAAAATGGATAATAAATCCTAAGATAGTATTAGAATGAGCATTCATCATGTAAGTGATTATCAGTTAAAAAATGACACGAAAATAATTTTATACCTTCTATACATACTCTGAAGTGAGTAAAAATGCGATCAGAGAAGTCAACAACGAGAAGGCTGACCGTTTGAGAATTACTAGCTGCTGTAAGCTTACATGTGCGGGTGGTGTAATTAATAACTTCTCGGAATTCGGAATCGGAGATACGATTTCAGTTCCAGTGGAGATCGTTATAGTCACTTACACGTAAATCGTCTTGGGAAAGGCATGAATCCACTTCTTCTAGTCGAAGCTATGGGTTAATTAATAAAACATCTATCAGTATATCATTATTATCTCCGTAAAATTCTTAAAATTTAAAAATATTTTCTAACTTTTAAATAACGTGTAAAAGATTGATAAGCCGTGAAAAACAATCGCTCAATCAATCCGATAACTGAGACATTTCCATGATATGGCGGCCCAAACTATCACTGATCCACCTCCATGGAAACAGCAGTTTAAACACACCATCTGTCACTGATGAAGACTTTATTGCAACCATTTCCCAAAGTCCTGAAATACAAGAAATATATTTCGAGCCAACTTTGCAGGAAGTATTGAATTCCATCAAACAAATGTGTCAGGCAAAGCACCTGAAAATGATGTTATTCACACCGAGTTTTACAATTATAAATAGTTAGTCAAAATGTAACAAAAGCTCTTCAAATAACATGGAGGGTTGGCAGTATTTCTCACGGCTACAACGATGACTTAATTCAACACCTTTAATTCAAAAGTAATAGAAATATTTGTGACAACTATCGTGGAATATATCTGCTGTCAATTGCATGTAAAGTATTTTCTATTATGATTCTGAAGAGGAATATCAATAAATGAGATTTACTCGGAAGCGCAGTGTGTGTTTCCACCCCCATTCGTGCCACTACTGACATGGTCTTCTTACTCCCTCGTATCACTCGAAAGAATTCCAGCTGTATATTGCGTGTGTTGGTCTTACCAAATTTTAAAATACACTCCTAATACTAACCCTAAAACAAATATCACATTATTAGTAAAAAACAAAACAAAAATACGCTTTTAAGTAGGCGCCCGAGGGGGTCGTCAGTGATGTTTTGACTTTGTTCATCAGGATGTTTCGGGTCTTTCAACATCATACTCCCCATCACCAAATCGCCGCAATCAGAGGAGATCAAACCCTGATTCCCCCTCACAGTGAATCGATGACAACTACTCTGGCCTTTTTAAAGAATTATACGAAGAAAGATCACGTATTCCGCACATCCGATTGGATGTTTGTACAACCAATCAGCTGCGCGAACTATCTTTTAAATGGCCCGCAACGGGGACTGGCTTCTTTCCTTTTGGTGGATAGCAGTTTCAATGGATAACCGAGTAGGTAATCTTAATATTCCTAAGTTTAATCCCTTCCCTAAGTATTGTATCGTTTACATATTTGCCGTTTGTATTTTATTTGTGCTTTTTTTTTTGGTTGGGGGGACTTAAACTCAACCCTACTAGCACATTTTATCGTTTAGCCCGATTCTTAAAATTTATTGCAGGTTAACTTTAAATGGATATATTCACTAAATTTAAATAAATCCATGAACATGGAGTATATTTCTTTCCCTGTAACACAGAAATAAAATTAAAAAGGAAAATAAAATAAAGTAAAATAAGCACCACAATATTCCTTAACATTGATTTAAAACTATTTACAAATTTAAAATCGTTTAAATACAATAGATTACGAAATACTCCTGGAATATATTAAGTATTGAACAAAAACAAAAGAAAACAAAAAACAAAAAAACAAAAAAGAAAGGAAATGAAACGAAAAAGATACTAATAGCCCAAAATAGGCTTACATAGGAGCGTTTTTTAAAACTACACAACATATCGCATTTGTTTATTATTACTTGGCTTGATAAAGTTAAATGATGAAATGCTTCCGCAAGGATAAAGATTTATTTCACGATTGACTATTTTATTCAATTTAGATTCTCTAGAGATTTATTCTGAGAAATTTAACATATATCTGTCTCTCTCTTTCTTTCTCTCTCTCTCTCTCTCTCTCTCTCTCTATATATATATATATATATATATATATATATATGTATGTATATGTATGTATATATATATAAATATATAATTATTTATTTAAAGATTATAACATAAATATGATATAAAATCACTAGAAAAATAGCCATTTTGTTTCAACACCTCCGGTGTCTTATCAAGTGATGATGTTGAATGTAGAATAAAGGGTTTTGAAAGTTTCAAATTAATTAAAGATCCTTCGCAAGGGGAAAACGCTGTTACATAAGCTTGAATGACCAATCAAAATACAAGTATACGAGAATTCAAAAAACTTGACAACGAAGTAAGGTTATAATAGCTATTAAAATCTTTAAAGTTGGGTTTATACTAAAATACAATTTATTAAATTATATGATAAAATTTGAAATTAAAATTAAAAGTAAGAAATTACCAATTTTAAAATCTACATTTAATCTCTATTAAGTTTAAAATTATAAAATTACTGAAGAAAAAAGAAAAAATACATATGTTATTCAATTTATTTTTTCATTGAAATTACGTTAGAATAGATGTTAAGATCGTCTTGGCTCCTTGACAAAATGGATACATTTTAAATCCAAGTATGTGAGTGGGGTGCTAACCTCTCGCGTAATCAATACAAAAACTCTTAAGGGGTCACCCCTTTTCACACAAATGGACTCACCCAAGGTATACATATACCACTGCCAGTGAATACCCGAGGAGTCGAGACGGAACGACAGAAGAGTAGTAGAGTTCAGTAGTAGAGTAAGTCACACACAGAGACGGGGGCAAGCGTCACAGTTATCGAGCACGTAGACTCAGTAAGGAGACATACCGCGATAATTCAATACCAAAACTGTATATGTATTAGTGCTACTAACCCGCATTCCTGGATCTACTAACCCGTATTACCAGTTTGTATTATTACGTTAATACATTTATTTTACTTATCCATTCCTGGCGTTTGTTATTCTTTCATATCGGATTTCATCCCGGAATCCATAACAAAAGCAAAAAACAAAAAAACGAACAAACACATATATTTACCATTAAATGTTCATGCATTTTCTATACACATAGACACCAATAAATGCATGTATACACATCCACATACACTGACCTAGACAGTCTGATACAACAACCAAGAAATATTCAAGACTGAAAGTATTATTAAACGGATTCACTTATTAAAATATAAAATATACGGGCAAATATACATAGATAAAACTGGTCAAATAGAACAGAAAAACAAAGAATAGGGAAAGAAAGGACATTAAAACAGATATATACGTTTAAAAATAACATTATCTAATATATAAAAAACGAAAATTCCAAACACACACACATATATAAAAATATATATTTCTATCATATAAGTCGATATACGCCTTATTATACATTAGGTGAAAGAAAATAAGAACTACCTACAGATATAAGTGTACAGTCAGACATATATACATATATACATGTGTATGTATGTGTGTGTTTGTTTTTTTTTTTTTCATAAAGGGCCGTGGAGATGTTTCCTGTCTCGTCACCTTTTTTGGAAAATTGAAACACGGTGTAAGGCATTAAGGAAGTTTGCTGATGTAAAACAACAAATAAAGAAACCCATTTTAACAAAAAAAACATAAGGAAAGAATATTGCAGTGGGCAAAAAATACATGAAAACTGATTTCAGTAAAGTGCAGAGTTTTACAGACTAATCAAGGATCACCCTCGATGGGCCCGATGGATGGGCTCGAGGATGGGTTTGCAAGCAACATGACTCCAGAAAATTTTTTAAACGAGCAATATTTCTTTGAATGGCTTGATAACCATTCTTTAGACAAGCGTAGATCTATGATCTTTATACAAGACAACGCACCAAGTCATGTATCAAAGTTTACTAAATCCTGGTTGAAAGGAAAGGGATTTGTTGAAGATTCTCTTATGGTCTGGCCTTAAAATATCTGTGACTTGAATCCTATTGAGAACGTGTGGAGCATTCTCAAGAGAGATATTTATTCTAATGGAAGGCAATTCAACAGCAAATATGACCTCTGGGAGGCAGTTAAACTTGCTGCAAAAAACTTACCAGCCGGTAAAATTGCAATTCTAACACCAGATGTTGATAATAGGGTGATAAAAGTTATCGAAAAGAAAGGAGCATTTGTGTAATAGATTTTAGGTGGTCCTTATTATTTTTTGGTAATATATCTTTTATTTTTTAAATAAAATGTTTTTTTTTAATGTTTTTCCTTTAAGAAATTGCCGAATTTGTTGTAAAATCTTTTCATATTATTTTTTACATTATTTTTACATGGTATAATAATGTAAATGTATTAAAATAAATAGTTGCAAATAAATAACTGACAGTCAAATTAGTCTGTTTTGTTAACTTAGTCAAATTTTTTCCAACCAAAAACAATAGTTTTCTCTATCACTATATATCTAAGTTAATAATATTGAGTCGAATCTAAACAACGCCATAATAGGACTTTTAACATTAAAGACGCAACTCTTTATACCAATTCATAACTTGCATATAATCTCTAGACACAGTTTATACGGACTTCAAAACCTGAAAGATAAAGATATGTGGTCTTTTATGTGAGTTTCTGTTCTCTTCTCTAAGGTTTAGCCTTCAGAGTTTTTCTTCTCTTAGTCTTGTTCCCCTCCCACAAGGTTGGGCAGCTATCCTATTTAATGCATTATTTGAATTTAAGTACATCTGTGCGTAAGTGAACACAAGACACTATCGGTAATTTGAACTCGGCTCAGCGATTTCATTAGCCAAGCAGATATCAGCTACACTATCCACACATCCTTCCGATACTGATACAACATATTTCACAAGACTGTATATCATTCTTGTTGCTAATCGTAATATTTTAATTCGTCAGTATCTATCTATCTATCTATCTATCTATCTATCTATCTATCTATCTATCTATCTATCTATATATCTATCTATCTCGGTCCTTTGCATATCTATCTATCTATCTATCTATCTATCCATCTTCCATCTATCTATCTATCTATCTATCTATCTATCTATCTATCTATCTATCGCGGTTTCTTTTCATATCTATCTATCTATCTATCTATCTATCTATCTATCTATCTATCTATCTCGGTCCTTTTCATATCTATCTATCTATCTATCTATCTATCTCGGTCCTTTTCATATCTATCTATCTATCTATCTATCTATCTATCTATCAGTAATTAATAAGGTGTTTTAATCCGAACTTATTTGTTATTTTAAACTGTTATATTCTAGGGGGTACATGCATTTGAGTAGACATCTTTGAAATAGGCTTATCTGATTCGACTATTCACTTTATGGTTTGTTTATATTCAATGAATGCTAGTCCAATGTGTGGTTTGTAAATCTTTGAACAGACAAGTATATAAATCGTTAAAACATATGATTTAAAAATAGTTAAAATCTTATTTCTAAAACATTTGCATTCAATATCAAGGGTCCATATAAGCCATGTGAATCACGTAATTTGTTCTTGCTAATTTAGATTTTGGTGGTTTTTTTCTGATGATACTAATTCATCGCCGAAATATTTCACAATAATCGTTTTTCAAAATGTCTTATATATTTGCCACATGTATAAACATTGTAGCTATGAATAAAAATGCTTTATAATTTTCCTGGTATATAATAGCAAATACAATTATTAGATTACGGAATGGTCTAGTCTTATTAAAGGAAATTTACCTTTCTTTGTGTTACTAGATAAGCTACTTTATGTTCGTTTTCTGGACACAAAACTGAAGTAATTTGTTCATCTAGGCTTCGTTTGTAGGCTTTAACCTATCAGATGTGCTTGATCGTGGTAAAATTTTCACTTGAAGAGTGCTGTGTATTTCGCCTAGTAGCATTCATCCGGTGAGAAATTTACAGAAATCATTCGTAAATAAGTGTTACTGGATATCCTGATGTCCTGACAACAAATAGCACCGAATGAACTTGCAGAGGCTAGTGACGTACGAAGGAAGAAAATCAAATCAAGCCGCAGTTATAATGATTGAAGAAACATTGGCAGACTAATTTTTACCCAAAGAAAAATTACGTTTTACACGAATCTAATAAGTCTTTTGCGAAAGTAATGAATAATAAATGAAGAAATGTACAACAAAACAGAAAAGGAGCCAAAGAATAGGAGTAAAACGCTGTTTCGATTGACATCCAACAAGATGAATAATGAGGAAGAAAAACGCTGAGTTGGAGCGACGGACGCTGAAGGAGGACGGAAGGAAATAAAATGTTAAAAATATCTTCTAACAAAAGGAAAACGATAAAAAATAAATCAAAGATGATATATGAATGTTAACTAGAAGTGAACGTCAAGAAAATTTTTGTTTGAGAAACAAAATCATTTTTTAGTCTGTTTGTTGGCTTGTTTCTTATAAACGAGGTAAACAAGTCACCGACAAACAATATTCTAATTGATTTGAGTAAAACTTTCGGTCTCTGAGTTATAGTGTTCTGATTATGGGAAAGGAATATTGTCATTATGTGCGATGGAAAAGCAGAAATCGTGTAAAAATTTGAAGTTCACATCGGAAACGGCAAGGAAATCATAGGAAAAGTAATCGTTACCCACCCGAGCATTGGAGTTCCCACTTAGAATAGGTTTATCCTTATGTTGGATTAGGGAGATGACATTACAGAGGTTTTTGTAGAAGCGATCTTTCTCTTGGCCAGTGTTGTCATTGTGGGTTCCTATAAACTGATAAGTGTAGCGCTTATATGGTCCTGCAGGTCAAGTGTCAGCATCATGATACTGTCTGATAGACCATTGTGAACGGAGCTCAGTTTCCTTGCAAAGTGAGATCATATTGAACAAATGACTGGTGGGCTACATTTGCGCTCTTACAAGAACAGAAAATACATAGCCTCCTCCTACTTCCTCAAGTTGAAATTAATCAGCGAGGCGGGTTTCAAAGACAACAGCTATGTCAAGTCTGTACCTATTCAGCTCAAAAGAAACTAATTCTGTTTTTCGTTCTGGTGCCGAATCACAGTCTTGGAGTGCGCGCGCACACACACACACACACACACACACACACACACACACATACATACACACACACACACACACACATGTATATATATATATATATATATATATATATATATATATATCTCACAGCAATAAACGTATGAAGCTTGATATTACTAGACATATTAAAAACGGGCGAAGCAACCGGTTTATCAGGCTTACAACGTTTTTAATATCTCTAGTAATATCAAGCTTCATACGTTTATTGCTGTGATAAAATTTTGTACCTTCAAAAATATCTTTAAATATATATATATATATATATATATATATATATATATATATATATATATATATATACAATGAAAAATAATAAACAAACTTTTCAGGCACATGAGGTGGTATATTAATATTTTTTGTTTTATTATTTCAATTATGCTCCTCGACGGGTTTTGGCCATCATGGCCATCATCACGAGAAAAAAATGCCTGCTTGTTAGTAGCAGTGAACTACAGGAGTGAATGGCTATTTCTGAAGAATGTGAACTTTATCTGTAGTTTTCATTTGTTTTTTTATCGTTAATTTTGGTCAGACCTTGTGCTGGTCAAACGGCCTCTTTCAAGTTGTTTTTAAAATAGAGGATGGGAGATTCCTGACTTTAAGAATTCCCACATTTTGACAGTTTTATTGTTTGCTGGGAATGGGTTGTGTGTGTTAAGTGTCTGTTATCTCTTAGTTCTTTGAGAGTGTGTGGGTTGTGTGTACGTGTATATATCCGTATGAGGGTCTGAATAAATGTGAAACCTCAACACCTCTGCAAGCATGTCTGTATTTTGTGGCTGAGAAATGTGGGTAGGACTTAATTTATGGGGTTATATATTAATTCTATGTTTTTAAATTTGTTGTTAAGCCCGTCTGGTCGAAGTGTTTTGAGGCGCAAAATTCATTTGTCTTCATGTTCTTCAAGGATTTTTCTACGGTTATCTTTTCTGCCTATTTCCATTTCTGCATTTATAGTGAATTTTGCATGGGTTTTAAAATCATGTTTTTCTAGGCGGGGATGTTTTTCTACAGGTAATAATCTTTCGTAGGGAGCCGACTTGATCCGATTCCGATCATTAATGCAGTGAAAGTCCATTCAGATTTTCCCACATGGCATAGTGTAAATTCTAATAGATAAATTATGTCATGACTTCTACAGTTAGAGTCGTGGTAGATTTTGAAAGTATATTTACTGACTGAGCTAGTGAACGAATTAGAGTGCCTAATGTGGTTACAACATAAGCTCTTTTTTGTTATATGCCTAGAAAATCCTATTGTTTTTATTTTTGGTCTATTACAGGTTACCTTATCTGAAATTTGGTTACTACCTGTAATTTCCCAAGGGTTCTTAGGGCTGCTATATGCTAGAAGGCCGGGTTCCTCAAACAAAGATTTTAGGTCTGGTTTGAGATGTAATGTTTCCCAGCCACTTTTGATTATCTGAGATAGTGGAGAAAGATTAGTGTTGAAAGTGTTTACTAGAGGGATGCGTTTGGATTTATTTTTTTAATTTTATATATTAGGGTGTCTTCTCTAGGTGTGGAAATTACCTTATTTATTTGTTCGCTGATTATGTGTTGATTATAGCCACGTATTGTGAATTTATGCTGGAATTTTTTAGTGTTTGCTTTGTTATTCATTGTTAGATCATATCCTTCTGTGTCTAAATGCTTGGGAATAATGAAGATTCTCCTTAAGGTCTATAGAGCGGGATGAGTTAAAGTGTAGATAGTTGTAGGTGTCGGTGATTTTAGACTGACGTGTTGTTTATAGTTTTCTAATTTTATCGATGTAGATGTAGGTGTCTGAAAATGTTACCTATCTTGATGAGTTTTCGTGGTCGAAGTTAATGGATACTTGGCCATTGTATGTTTAGGACCATAAGGTATTCAGTGAGATTCTCCTCCCTGCCCCTGTGTATGAAAAAGATATTATCGATATATCGTGTATAGACTATGCAGTCGTTTCAGATGAAGGGATAAATATGGGTCTCCTCAAATTTTCCCATGAAGATTGTGGCATATGATGCAGCTGCAACGGTGCTCATGGTACATGCTCTTACTTGTAGGTAGTGTTTCCCATTGAAATCGAAAGTATTGAATGTATGAGAATATTCCATAAGTTTTATGATTACCTCTATACGTGGAGGGGGGGTTGATTTTGTTTTCTTTCTAGTAAGTTCTTCTTTAAGGGCGGATAATCCATCGGTGTGTTTGATAAGGTGATCTTACGTCCATGGTTACTAGAGTAGTATTTTCTGGCATTGTTTGTATATGATTAATTTTGTCTTGTACGTCTGTTGTGCCTCTCATGTGGGATGTTACTTCTTTAGATATATGCTGTATGTAATGGTCGATGTATTTGGGTATTTTGGTCGTGTAGCAGTTAAATGATAAAATGACCGGCCTTCATAGGTGGTTGTTTTTGTTTATTTTTGGAGAGCAGATAGAAGCGGGCAGGTGTGATGTTTGTGGATGTATGTGTTGTGCATGTTTCCTTGTCAATTAGTTTGTTTTGAAATATCATGTTTAGCGAGCTTGTTATTTTTTTATTTTATTCAGGGAGAGGGTCTATGGGAAGGCTTTTGTAGGTGTTTATGTCGGATAGTAAATTATTGGCCTATTTAACGTATTCTTTGATTCCCCATATCACTTTTTAGCTAGGTTATGTGCTATTTACTCCTGTCCCTTTTGCCTTCAGTAAAATCTGTTAGCATCAAATTTTCCAAGCCTTCTTTCCTCAATATGTGCATTAGAAATTCTAACCTTCTCTTTCTGATGTTAACTATAAATGTCCTTTTTGTTTCTTTTTATCACTAAAACTTCGTCGTTTCTCGTGTTCAGTTCATGGTATTCTCAGAATCCTTCTGTAGAAACACATTTCTTTCACCTCAATTTTCTGTGCGGGGAAGATCATATATTCTCTGCCATATAGGAGGACGGATAAGACATAACAGTTCAGTTCGCTTTTCTTTGGTTCCAAATAGACTGTCTTAATTTTTAATAGTTCGCTTAACATTTGCAAGGTATATTTCGCTATCCTAATAGGCCGTCGAAATTCGGTGTCGCACTTCTATCCTCTGGTAAACACTTCCCTGATATTTAAATTCTTGTACTTGATTTTAATATTTTGTAACATTCATGTTGGGTTGTTCTATTTGCTGACAAGCATGCATTCTGTATTCTGGCCATTGATACCTTTTTCTTCTCGCTTTCCTTCACTGCATTCTGCAGCAGTTCTTGTAGCTTCCTTTCTGTTTCTGCTATCAACACTGTGTTATCTGTATATCTTACGTTGCTAAGATCGTGGCTGACAGGAATTAACGCGAATACGACTTGTAATTCTCTCAGAATTACTTCGCCGTGTAGTTTGACTAAGTCCGGTGCGAAGAGACATCATTGTCTTAATTTCCTTTCTACTATTGTATGTTTCCTGAATTCATCTTTTCCCGTGTGCAGTCGGCTTTCTGCCAGTATTTGTTGTAGGTTATTCTAATTTCCAAATATGTCAGGTTTGCCTAGAATTTCCGACATAATTTTGTGATTTACTTTATCAAAATCTTTTGAATACTCTATAAAGCGAAAGTATGCATTATTTTGCATATTTATTACCCTTTCTGATATCATTCTGAGAAAGAAACATTTCATTCCTTATTCCAGTGACTTTAACGAACCCGTACTGTTCTTGTCCTATTTCTAGTCTAATTCTGCTGCGCGATGTATTCATGAGAATTCGGATAATTTTGTTATGTCTCATTAAGCTGATTGTCCTATAGAGTTCAAATTAGTTTGTACCTAGTTTCTTATGCAGTGCTGTGAAAATAGATCTACTTAGCTCTTTGTGTATGTCCTCACAGTATTATGTTTCATTTATTATGTCTGTGTATTATGACGAAATCGTTTGCAGCTAACTGCATAACTTTTACAATTCCGCCTGGTTTTGCTGCTTTGTTTATTTTCATTTTGGCCAGTTATGATTTCACTTCAGGTTTTAATATTTTTGGTCCTTCAATATTTCTGTGTATGGTTGTCCGCTGCAGTTCTCCGAATTAGTCATTCCATATCTAAAGTATTTTTCTTTCCCTAATATCAGTATCCCGTCCTTGGATTTTATGCATCATGGGGATGACATTTGTTCTCTTATTTTTTTATGAATATCAGCTTTATCTGTAAAAGCAATTCTTTCATTTTCTTCACACTTTTTGTTGAGACAATCCTTTTTAGATTGCTTAAATTTGTTTCTAATTACTTCCTGCAATACTATATATTGTGTACTGTACTTCGCAATTCTTTTTTGGCTCCCATTTGATCTTGCCTAGAATTTAATCTGTCATCCATCCATTTATATTTGCATAGTGTTCTTTGTGGTGATCTTGATTTCTCATGTTACTAAAGCTTCTTTTAATACGCCCTACTTAGATTTTCCATACTCATTTTTTTCATTCTATCTGCCTTTAGCATTGTCCGTATATATATTCTTAACATCCATGTCATTCAGGAGTCTGCAATTTTCCTTGCATATACAACTGTGAGTGATATACTGTAAGTCTTCCCTTTCATTTTCCCTGCAAGAATTATGACAGATAGATGATACTATCCCAGAAGACATTTCTTCATGTCTTGGTCTAATATCAGTCCTACTCTCTCTCAGTTTTCTCTCCGGCTGCATAGATGAACATTTTTGTCACTGATGAAACTTCCATCGCTTATCCACCTCGTTTCACATATGCCAAACATATTAATATTTAACCTATTTCTCTCGTATTCTCGAACTGACAAAATTGATTTTGTCTTTTGATATTCCATGTCCCAAAAAGTATTTATTTTTGTTTGCTGCAAACAGTCGCTGAATGACGGTCCGGTGAAGCATGTCGCTCATGTTTTTTCTAGGGATCAGATTCTACTAAGCCTATTTAATATAAGTTGTTCCATAACAATAAAGTTTAAGTTCATTTTACAGAAGATAATGTTCGATTTTCAATGCAGTTTTAAGATTTTTTTTAAAAGTAAAATTATACAATTTTAAATTGGTCCTAAATTTATAGATCTAAAATATTTTTAATATAGGGTAAAAGTCATTAATAATTCATATTATGCGTTTTAATCTAATTTAATAATTAAAACTTGGGTTTGTAATAACTGATATTATGCCGTGTGTATAATCAAGTAATCAGAGATAAAATTATGTTCGTTGTAATTTAGAACAAGTCTTCGGATTCGCGGTTTTTTGTTGTTTTTTTACTTTTGTTTTCTTCGTTTTGGTCATTTCAACCCGCTTAGCTATTATAGAAATTTTACATACAGATTTTACACACACACACACACACACACATATATATATATATATACATATATTTTTTTGTCATCCACAGCTCATCGATGTGGGTAGACGTCCGGTTGCCTCTACCAACGATCGAAACCCGACTGAAGTGGCGTCAGTCGGAACTTCTACCACTAAGCCGTCGAAGGTGAATTTTAGCGTGCTTATTTTTAGATTTTAGATAAACACACAGTGACTGACTGTAACTCAATTCTGCCGAAGACTCATGCTATATTAGCTTTAATAGTCACTGTTTACAAACGTTTACAAACGCACACTCATATAAACGCATATATATATATATATATATATATATATATATATATATATATATATATATATATATATATATATATATATTAAAAAGTTATTATAGAATTTAATGAATTTATACCGTGAAATTTCCGCGCGGTAAAATTTTTCTCCCGGTGAACTTTCCTCAGGATGAATCTTCTTTTCTGTGAGTCTTCCACACGGTTAACTTTTCTCGCAATTATTTCATGAAGGTGAACTTACATATAAACTGTTTAAACCGTCGTGCAAATGTGTATTAAAGTAGTTAATATTTTCCTAGCCCTGACGCTACTCTCTTATGTGCAGTTTTGAACCGTTTCATATATTTAGATTAGTCTATTGATTCAACTGTAATTTTCGAAACAGTTTTTATTAGAATTCGTATTGTTAATGACTTCCCTCATAGATGAATTAGTTTTATATACTTTACTTTACCAAATGCTAGGCCCAAGAACAACTCAAACTAGAGTAATGTTGTGAGTTCGAAAAGAAGGAAGAGATATGAATATTATTATAAGGATAAGTAGGATAGATAATGGTTGAGCCTAGATATGTATGCTTTAAGATCGGGTAGCATCATTTGTTGAGTTTTGTCCGCAAAATAAATAATTTAGATTATTATCGGAGTTAGCTCCTCCTCAGTTCCTTAATCCTTCAACAGGGGTCTCTCTCCCCTTGCTATAAATACTGGCTGACCATTCGTGTCAACCGCTCTCTTTTCGACTCAGGCCTTGGGCCGCTACCTCACGCGGAGGTTAGGTAAAATCTCTCTCTTTTTCACTTAGACCAATATGGGACTTCTCACAGATACAGCGTTTCCCAAATTCTGGGAACGCGCTAAGAACAATACACGTACGTACGAACACTTACAACACACACATAATTTCTCCGTACAAACACTATGTAACTTTTCATGTCTTTGTGTATTAATATATATTTGTTTACCCATGTATATCGGTCTTGTTTGTTTTCTTTGTCTTCTTTGGACTTAATTAATGTCTGACTTTCTAATGTAGCTGGACCCACCAGCAGGCAAGTTTTAACCTTCGGATATCTCTTCACATCATCACCCCCCCGGTCCGCTACACTATAAGCTGAGGGGAACTTACTTCTTACTAATGCGATACGAAAGAGATAAGGATGAGTCAGCTCTGTACGTGTGATAGTAGGTTATAGTGGTAAATGTTTGGATTGGTAGAAAGGGCCAGGTACTTTCTAGAGTAGTAAAAAAAAATGTGTATTTTCCAGTGGTTCCAGTGGGAACTTCAAGCACTTACGCGAAACAGACACACAAACATCCATATACACACATAAATTAAAAAAAAATTTCCTATTTGGATTTTCTATTGAAACGCGCTAAATTAAATATTGGTGTAACCTTTTAACGCTTATCGCCGGCTATCATAATCTTTGTACAGATCAAATTAATTACATCGAAACAAACATTGAAATCTCTAACTTAGCTTCAGCTACCTATATATCAAATCATTCTTTCTTTTTACACTCACGCAGTGACATATGCACAAATACATACAAGATAAAAAAAACATCCATGTCCCACTAGGGTAAGTCAGTTTTAGAAGCCTGATATTACATTCAATTTGAAAGATGGGGTTTGACATGAAAATAATTAAGAAATATTTTCCAAATATTTACCGTTTTTCAAGAAATTAGTTTAAATATAATGTTTAGGTTCAAAATCGTATCGTTGGAATTTAATTCGGTTATCAGCGAAAGCCTTATAGCACAGACTTATAAAATATATAATTCATTGCAGCTTTAAGAATTGATACAAGTTTATTATTATTAAATCATTGTTCAATGAAATAAGACCTTCATTTATTTCAAAGGGAAATTATAGTATACAAATTAACTATATTATAATGTAAGATGATATTGCGTAATTCTTCAATAAACAATGCAAATTTAAAACATTTTTCTTCATTTTTTCACAATAGTATTATGGTGATATATACACTTTTACCTATTTTTAAAAATTAATTATGATCTAACAAATGATCTTGAATTCTTGAAATAGTAAGAACTTGAAATTAGTTAGTAAGCAAAAACCTACGGAAATTAGCTCTTTCTATACATTTTTTCAGACGACGTTTAAAACTAAATGCTAAAAAATTGATAAAACATATGAATCTAATTTTTAGTATCACATTTTAGCACATCCAACTTCAGCTTTCACACTGAGTGCCCTACGAAATCAAGCTGCCTCGTCGAGTTGTGAAAATCATTTATATTAGGTCCAAATTTTGATTACCCTCCTTGAAATGTTCTTTGTCAAATTTGTAGCATTAAATATGCAGAAACAATATTTTTATTACCTGTCATTTATTTTTGCCTAGCTGTCATTTTGTCTCTTTAAATGTATTCGCTTCTTTTATGAACGCCCGCGAAGCAGTGTCAGTGTCTAGAGAATGGCGTGTTTGTTTGATGAAATTGATTCTAAAAATATTCTGTGTTTACGGAGTATCAGGTTAATTATTCATAGCGTAAAGAATCACTTGCAACTCGTTAGATGCACAAGTTTAAAGTGTCTATATTTCGTTTCCTTATGTGTCATATGTATATAAATATTCTCTGATCTCATTTTATGGATGGAGATGCCGTTTCGCACAATACTTATAAAAAAGCATAGTAAAAATCGAAAGGAATATATGTGAGGAACTGAAGATGAGGTTATAAAGAATACTGGGTAAATTATTTGCAAAGTCTATTTCTAGACTGGCTGATTGTATTGTCGTTATAGACGGATTAAATACTTTTATAATTTTATACATAAAATACAAAAATTCACCTAACCTGCTTTTTTCCTATGAACCAAAAATCCGTGCCGATGGAATTTCACATGATATATATGTCTAAATAATAGGAAAATGTCCCGAACTAATATATGGCAGATAAACAAAACGTTCAGTTACATTCTTCTGAATATTTCTATCGTTTTCATATCATTTTCGTAAGTTTCTTTGGAGTTTTCTGTTTTCTTTAGACCGGAAGAACTTTTTCCGCCATATTTGTACGCGCTGTGTTTATATTCCTTATACCAATCTTCCATCTATTAATATAAATATACATAGGAAGAATTTCAATCGTAATATTTTAATGTTAGCTTAAATAAACCTTTAAATACAAAAAAAACCCTCAATATGTTATTTCTATCTGAAGTCATGAGGTGGGGTATTATAGTTATTTGCATGATTTATATTCGGAATAATTTTTTTAAATCTTTGTTGTCATTATCACAACGTTTCAGCCTTTCTAACCTCCAAACTTTTCCGTTTGTCTATTGATAACGGTAAATTTTCAGATTATTTTGAACTGACCCCTTTATTTATTTTTCGAATGAGCTTCCATCCAACTGTCCACGATCAGGGATATTTCATTCTGTTCTTACTTAGTATCAATGAGTTATATCTCGTTTGGTTTCAAATGAGTTTAAGCGTGAATAGATAAGGTAAAATCCTATGCAATTTTGTAATTCAATCGATTCACTTAATCCAATTCGTAAGTCCAGATCTACACACACTTAACCAAAACTGTCGAACCATTCTGACAGATAATCACTTGCTAGAAAAAAGTGAGACATTTTGGATAATGAACGTGGCATTTATTATCAGTTCCCTTGAAATATCCCGGAAGAGAGTGTGGAATTTTTAGTATAAGAAATGATAGGATAAAGAACAAAATGAAACGTTTATAAATCTAACAGGTTTCACTTACATTAAAACAACATCGGAGAATGAGATATGGTGAACAAGAAGACATATGGTATTTTTATTTTTTTGTTTGATTTTCATTGGCTAATCAAGTTGTACGTGTATTTGACTTGTTAGTATAATGTATGGAGTTATAAAGTCAAGGAGAGGCGTCACGCCATTTCGAAGCTCCGAGAAATCAACTGATTACAAGAATAGCTGAAAAATTGCTTGATGTGTGTAACTTTATGAAAATATATTTTGTCTAAATGGGAATCAGATGATAATGAAAATTGGTAAGTGTGTGTGTGTGTGTGTGTGTGTGTGTGTGTGTGTGTGTGTGTGTGTGTGTGTGTCTAGTAAAAATATGTTTGGTGTCTTTCGCATGTTAATTTTGGTACGTTTTTACACGAACACCGTTTATTTTAGATCAACATACATTAGTTCCTTTAAGATTTGGTTTGGTTTGGTTTGTTCTACGGCATATCAACCACAATGGTTATTTAATGCCGACAATGTTTATTTCTGGAAATCATTTCCTTCAAAATTATATTGCTGTTAATAATTTTCCTTCAAATTGTTTTTCTGCAAAAATCTATATCTGGTAATATTTTGCACCAAAATTTATCTCTGGTAATATTTTTGAAAACGTATAGATAGTAATATTTTTTTTCAAGTATGTATTGCTGGTAATAATGTATTGCTGGTAATAATGTATTGCTGGTAATAATGTATTGCTGGTAATAATTTTTACAAAGCATTTCTGGTATTATAACCTATTTTTACACTTTCATATTGTTTTGACCCCAGTTTGGAGGTTAACTATTTACCAATAGCTGGGACCCTAACAAGGTCTACCACCCCGGGAAACTAGTTTATCGTCATACCTAGGACGGGTTCTTTAAAAATCGATTCAATAAAGTTTGGTGATGTAATATATTTTTTCATGTGTGTTTATAGTTGGTAAAAATTTTTTTAGCAATACATCGAAGTACTTTAAAGGACTGTTTAGGTGTAAATGTTCGTAGATCCGGGTTTTTAGATTTTGAGATGTTTTGCTAATATATCTAATTTGACATTTAATGAGAAATCCACAGAAGAATTGCATCCATCTAAATGACAGCATTGTTAAAACAGTAAGTTACTAAACAAAATGTAGGAGTAACAAGAAGAGTGGAAACTTTTGTTTTTCATCCACAATAAAGCATGTGAACCACCCAAGCTAAGGGATCCCCGAATAAGATGTCTGGTCTGAATGTAAGATGTGAAGATTATGAGGATAAGGCTGATAGATAACGATGAGTCCTTGACCTGAAGATTTTATAATTGTAATCAACCATCTACCTGGGATTCTGGTCCACAAAGTAGCAGTTCTTAGGAAAAGCTGAAAGTTTATTATCAGTGGAAAACGCAGAGAATAAGGGTAATTCGATTTTGTCATGGCAGCATGGCGAGTCTAAGCTGATAAGTTTGAAACTGCAGAAAGGAGCTCATCTGAAATTCTGCTATGAAAATCGCGATAGAACAGCGATGGGCTTGCGATGTTGCATCTCTTGGAATAAACTGTAAAGTGAAAAATACTTTCACAAAGCCCCGTAAACGATTTTAAACACCTTGAATTAGGCTGGAAAGTGATGATAGATGAGTTACAGCCCATATAGGACTGTAATACTTTTTGGTCTTTATCGGGTTTTTGTAAAGATTAAACATAACATGGCAGTCAGGTAATTCCTGGAATATGACAAAGATTTTTGGAATCGTACGCATGATATCCAATTGAGGTATCGGTTTATTAGATTTGATTGAATCATTTTCACGTTTTTGCAGATTATTTAAAGCCAGAAATTGTTTTAGATTGTAAGAATGTTTTAAGATAATGATTTAGTGATCCAAGTCATACAAATTAACACATAGCAATGACGAAGAGGTGGATTCTTAGTTTTCCCAAGAATATATGTGCATAACTAAATGTAACGGACCCAATTGGAATTCGGCTTTCCTTTTAACAATTTCAAGTCATTATCTATTACACAATCCGGACACCCAAGCTCACAGCATCTGATATTCCCCAACTGTCACACATTATCAGGCTCGACGTTGCTTAACTTTGGTGATCGTATGGGAACTGGTGTTTCAATATCATATGGCAGCAAGCCCTTGAGGTATAGAGTGAAGCAGTCCCAACAGACGTTCAAATTTAGGATCCCCGTTGAGAATATAAACGAGAATGTAAAAGAGATAGATTGTGCTTTGAGTTATTTATGTCAGTTTTTCCATTGAGCTGTTGTATTAGGCTTAGAACATTATAATTTCTGGTGGTTCTTCTATAAGCATCTCCATAGATATTAATTAATGTTCTGGGAATATTTCTGTGCTGATAGTTAATAAAAGACAGAGAGAAAATACGGCCGAGGAAAGAGACAATTCCCGTTAAAATTCATTTATTATTTTTAAAAACAATTCGACGAATGCAAAATGTTAACAGTCTTTTGGGAATAGTTTATGGATTTAAGGAATTTTGAAAACCAGTTTCAAAGGGTGCATATGTTACAGACTCAATGGGATGATTACTGTGAAGACATTTGTAAAGGGCATATATATGAAGAAAACCTGAAGCTGATAGCACATAGCAGAAGCTACATCGAGATTTAAGAATGAGAATTTGAAGTTTGATAATTCACTAGGTAACAACTGTAGATCAGGAAGTATAAACAAATATAACATTATTTACGTGACGACCTTAGACTGAAATTTAATGCAGAAAACAATTATCAAAACTTTGCAGAAGAGAAAAGAAGCTATGAAAGTAAATTCACTAGCGTATTGTAATTCATTGCAAAGAAAAAAGCGAGACTGTAAAATATATCTCAAATAATTGAGAATAAAGCCAACATTAGCACTGATACTATTGACAGGTATATTGAAGAGTATATCAAGGTATAGAGGGTATTTAATAACACTTTAAAGCCCGGGATAGTCACTAGATATGCCTGCGGTGAATATACGAATGTTAAGTAGGTGATGTCCTTTTGGAAAAAATAAAATGCTTTATTTAATACATTGAAAAATAAAGACAAGTGTGACAGACGCTTACTGTTAAATTCATACAAATCTAATCTTAGTTTCCTAATCGAAGCGGGGGGATTTTGTTGACTACATTTTCAGACACTCGCGAATTTCGAACGATCAACTATTTTATTAAATTCTCACTTTTTCAAGCCTTTGAATGATTTTTCCGAACCGTTGTGCATTAAGACCTCTCCGTTTATTGCATGTTGAAAAATTTCCGCCATCTTAGTTATTACGATTTCTCCTTGTATTAGGCACAGAAGTGTAATTAACATCTAATTGCTATTTTTTGAGCATTCACCTTTTGGTCCAAATCCACAAACCTCTATAATGGACGTAATGATATTATGTCTACAATTAATTTTATTTTGATGTCAACTATTTGGTGGTCAAAGATTTTATTGAATTGAACATGAAAACCAAACTCTTTTCGAAAACGCCTTATAAAGATATTAAGTGTAAATATTAGCTGTAGTGTGTATAAAACATTTTTCCTGTATTTTGAAGGAACCCAGCCCTGATCTACCAAAACGTATAGCATGATTACTTAAAAAGGGAACATATGAAATCCGAGATATTATTAGGGTTTGAACACGGCATACCGGCGCTCTAAGTAGCCTTATTAGCGTTTCATCAACTATTCAAATTGTTGAGGGGTCTCCCTTTTTAAAAAAAATGGACTCACCCAGGGTATACATATACTACTGCCAGTGAATACCGGACAGTCGGACAGTAGTAGTAGTAGTACGTTGAGTCGGTCGGTAGAACGTTTGGACAGTCAGACGATGCAAGAGTAACAGTAAGCGAGCACATAGACTCAGTAAGAAGTCATACAGCAATACGTCGATATCAAAGACTATATATATATTTTTCTACTAACCCGCATTCCTGGAACTACTAACCTGTATTACCAGTTTGTATTATTACGTTAATACATTTATTTCCTATATTCATTCTTGGCGTTTGTTATTATTTTCTACCGGATTTCATCCCGGAATCCACAACACAAATGATCGGTTTGATGTAGATAAATATTTTGTAGAAATCGAACTGGCTACACACGAGCATGTTCTTCTCTCATATCTTGGATTATTCTACTTAGAAGAATTAAATGACTCACGAGAATTGTTGATTGCGAAGTGGTAGTATGCATATGCCCTTGGA
The DNA here is from genome assembly GCA_964036315.1 of Acanthosepion esculentum. Classification (NCBI taxonomy): domain Eukaryota; kingdom Metazoa; phylum Mollusca; class Cephalopoda; order Sepiida; family Sepiidae; genus Acanthosepion; species Acanthosepion esculentum. The sequence continues at coordinate 152,619,149 of OZ038478.1, read as the reverse complement.
TATGGGCACAATCGAGATATAAACAAACACGCTTCAACTTTGTCTACTGCACAAGCTGAAATTTCCTAAAATTCCTTGCGGGAATTAGCAATTAAAGTAAATTAACTGGGTTGATTGTTAATCAATGGAATATACTGACAAACAACTTCGACGGACGACTCGAGATCGATAGAACAATTCTTTATAGTTCATTATCAAATACGAATTTGCTTGGGCAATTTTGCTTCTTATTTGTTTTGAAAACCAGAAATAAGAACATTATTGCAAATTGTGAGAACTGAAAACCACTTACTTCGGGAAATTGATTTCATTAAAAATAAAGATATTTTTTATTAAAATTTGCATAAAGGGGAATTTTAAATCATTAAAAGGCAACAGTCATGTTCAAGAATTTATTGTATTTAAAGTTTAATTCAGTGTCCCACATTCCGCTTACGGCCACATCACACTGAGATGCCGGTTCCCGTACGATCACTGAAGGTCAGCAAGGTCAAATGTGGTCAGTATCTAGACGAGCGACCTCTTGGAAATAACATATGTAGTAAACTTGGAAGTGCATGTGGTCTAATGTCTAATGACACGGAATAGTTAAACGTAGATTCGAATTCCAATTCTTGAAATTCTTTCCTTTGATTTAAATTAAATTTAAATTTGAAAAATGGAATGACAACAGAAGATGGAGGTAAAATCAGAGGGATCAAAATTACACAATATGGACGTCAAGTTGATCAAGAAATCACCAATCAGTGGTACATATTTGTTGCGACAATTCAACTGCAATATTACTGTTGACATCTACTCATCAATTCATTCAATCAAGTATTGCATCAAATACATATCAAAGGACTCAGAGGTTTTTGCGCCCCACAGAGTCAATTTCCCTTTGGTTTAAATTAAATTAAAATTTGAACAAGGGAATGACTCTTATCCAAAACATAGAAGGAGAAAGCCAGAAGATGGAGGTCACATCGGCAAGATCATCGAGTAATATGAAAATGTATCATTTTTCTCCACAAATTACAACAATTATTTAAAATATGTGACACGCAGCAAGGCGTGGGTAATTCAGTACTGTATATAGTTGGCCTTGTTCGTGGGGCCTGTTGCCTATTCAACTCCTAACTAGGAAAATAGTATTTTCCTTTTTGTTTTTTCCCTCCCCTAGTTTTGGTATATTTAAACACAAGATGCTGTAAATAAATTTTCTTCTCAACCACTTAGATTTACTCGCTGACGATATTAGGTTTTTTGAAGATATGTCGATCAAAAGTTACCTAAAATTTTAATCGCTATGATATTTTTGTATTCTTTATTATGAATAAAATATGACCATTTTCTTGATCACCATTTTATCCTGGTGTGGCAATAATAATTTGATTAACTGCATCCAACAGCAAGGCTTCTGATCAGGAGGTTTTGAGGAGTGTGGAACCATCACTTAATTGCTGGTGTTCCCAGGTCCACCCTGACCCGGGGTAGTAGGACCTGTTAGGGTCCCAGCTATGGGCAAATAGTGAACTCCCAGTTTAGCTCGCGTCCTGGGTATGACGTTAAACAGCATCCGCGTCCATAGGTACGACGGTAAACTGCATCCGCGTCCATGGGTACGACAGTAAACTGTATCCGCGTCCTGGGTACGGCGATAAACTACATCCAACAGAAAGGCCGTTTTTGAAAAAATAAGGTTGTCGGCTATACGTTTTCGAAGGAATAATGTTCCCAGCAGTGCGTTTTTGAAAAACGATATTAGCAGCTATATGTTTTTGGAAAAATATTCCCGGCTGTACATTTTTGGAAAATAATATTACCAGCTATACGTTTAAAAAAAAAAAGAAAAATATTACCAGCTATACGTTTTTTAACAAAACCTTATTCAATGGAAATGCAACTGGGGTCAAAACACTATGAAAGTGTAAAAATAGGTTCTAATACCAGAAATTCTTTGTAAATAAAAAAGATTATTACCATCAATACATTTTCGAAAACTAAATTTTTGAAAAATAAATATTACCAACAATATATTATTGGAAAAACAAAAATATACATTACCAGCTGTATGTTCTTCGAAAAATACTATTACCAGCTATATATTTTTGAGGAAAGAAATATTGACAGAAATGGATTTCTTACAAAGCCAAAATATTATCGGGAAAAAAAAAGTTGTCGGCATTATATGATTATTGAAGGTGATATGCCGTAAAACAAAACAAATCAAAATCAAGTATTTTTGGAATAGGTATGGCCAAAATTTCACTAAGACCCTCAGTAATTCTATCCGGTTGAGGCAGGTTACAGTCCGTTTCTTATAAGTCTAGGTTTCGAATAGTTTTTCACAAAATTAGGTTATTTCTGGAAACAGTCCGTGGCGTATTTTCAAGGAGTAAGTGCCGCAATACTGTTGCTTAGTATTGAGCGAATTTTCCTTTAAGATGAAATCCTGTACTTTTCTGATGTACTCAACTCTGTGAGAGCCCAGTATTTGACAGTATGGGGTCTGGCACACATTATCTTTTCTTGATAAGATTCAGTTTTCTAAATATCTGTCTAACGGTGACGTTTTTGTTGGTAATAGGACCATAACTAGAAATTTAGCATATTTGAATTTCTTGATTAAAAAGAAATCTGGTTCTTACGTCTCTACGGTGAGGAATATTATTAATCTGTCCAATTATTGCCTGTCTAAATTTGATAAGTTGGTCCTGTCCCGAGGTTTGGAGTTTTGTAGTCCGCGTAGGAAAATTGAGAAAATCGAAGCATTTAGTGATTTTGAAAGGTTCTTTTTCCAGTTAGTTAATCATCTTCCTAATTCTGAGGAGCATTTGCTTCGTCTGAAAGCTCGTCTGAAAGACGTAGTTTATAATTTTGTTAACTCGTCTATCGATTTTCTTGCGTTCTCTTAGCAAAAGAACCATTTTAAAACAGCCAAATTTTTAAGAACTAAGACAGTTATATATATATATATATATATATATATATATATATATATATATATATATATATATACCCAAGTATAGGATTGGTATATACGGAATAAATTCCAATAACCAACAATTATTATTCTTACAAGAGTGCTCAATACAGAGTAGAGCAGATATAATTATTTATTTAAATATTATAACATGAATATGTTATAAATATGTTTATAACATATTTATGTCATAATATTTAAATAAATAATTATGTGTATATATATATATATATATATATATATATATATATATATATATATATATATATATATATATTACCAGGCGTATCAAAGTGGAAGATCTGGTCATATTAAATTATTCCGATTATGTCAATAAGAAAATTGTGTATTTTAAATAACAGTAGTAGATTTTGGAAATTAGGCGACGTCACTTATGTCGATACCTTGCCTTGAAAACGGAAGACCAATTACAGAGGAGATTGTTAGACCTTCATAGGGAAATGGTTTTGGCCAAGGAAAATTATAATCATATTCGTCCCGTTAGTTCCAAACGTCCTCGTATGTATGGGTTACCATAATTTCATAAAGTGGACGTTACACTTAGACCTACTGTGTCTATGGTGGGTTCTGCCCAGCATAGTGTGGCCAATTGGTTTATTGAAGTTCTTGATCCGGTTTTAATATTCTATTCGGAGTATTGTGTGTGTAACGCCTTTCAATTTGTTGCTCATATGCGCAAATTGCAGCCTAATCTCGAAACTGAGTATTTCGTGTCGTTCGATATATCTAGTTTGTTCACAAATGGCCCGCTTGGTGAAACAATTGATATTTGTGCAGACTTTTTGTATCGTGGCCCCATAAAGCCTCCTTCATTTGCTTAGGTTGTCTTTGTTGAGTTTATGGAGATGGCTATTAAGTCTGTCTCCTTTAGCCTTAACAATTGTATGTACCGACAGATAGATAGAGTGGCGATGGGTAGTCCATTGAGACCTCTGATGGTTAAAATTTATGTCGGCTTTCATGAGACCCAACAATTTGATAGGCTTGGTAAGACCTAGTGTTATTTCCGCTACGTCGATGATACATTTACATCGTTTTCTTCACATAGTAAAAGAGTTCTTTTCATAACTTAATAATCTCCACTCCCCTTTGAAATATACTATGGAGGTAGAAGAGAACAATCAGTTACCTTTCCTGGATGTGTTGCTTTCAGGCGAACTATTCTACTGAGTTCTTCTCTGTCTTGCACAGGTCACGGCCCAGACTCCACCTGGACATCTTGGAGTCTGAAGTTATTAATATACAACACCCTTCCCTCCGTAGCCAGAGAGAATTCAAACACAATTTGGCCTTGTTCGGGGAGCTGGTCGCCTATTCAATGCCTAAGTAAGAAAAGAGTATTTTTTGTCCCCACCTAGTTTTGGTATATTTTAACACCAGTTGTTGAAAATAATTTTTTCCTTTCAAATAGATTTACTTGACGAAAATACTATATTTTCTGAAGATGTGTCGGTCGAAAGGTACCTTAAATTTTAATCGCTGTGATACTTTTGTATCCTTTTTTATGAATTAAATATGGTCGCTTTCTTAAAGATCATATCTATAACTGTATATATATATAGAACTCTTCTAAAAAAAAAAATTACTACCTTACTAAAACATCGAAAACCGAAAAGAATAAATAGAAATATAGAAAATATTAATAAAAACAAGTAAGATAAATTAATCCAAATAAATAAACTACATAAATATACCTTAAAACTTCATATTTAGCTCCTGATTAATATTATAGCACTTTCGCTACATTTATGACAGGTTATGGATATAGAAAACCTCGACTACTCCCTAAAAACGCTAAAATTAATTGGAAAAAATAGATAGCTTCATAAAAAGAATGATGAAAAGCCCATTTCTTTTTAAACCAGAACCTTCACAATAATACTGCACTAAAGGAAAAATACGGCTTTAACCCTCCTCCAAATATTCCCTGCAAAAAAGAAAGATTTAACTAACTTAGTAAGAAACAAAACTAAAAGAAGATATAACCAAAATAAACAATTCAACAAAGGTATTTATCGCAGCAGACAAAACTAGAAATTTATATGAACCAGACCCCGCAACCCCTACAGACAATAAATTACACAAGGGCAACATAACTAAACATACAATAAAGCACAAAAAGCAATAAAACACGATATCAATAAGGAAGCTAAATCACCGAAAAATAGACCTAGACAATCGAATAAGTTGTATCGGTAAGGCGCAAGACTTTATCGCATTAAAAGACCACAAAGAAAATTTTAAAACTTACTTGGTATGCAGACTCATAAACCCAACCAAAAAGGGAACTAGGTAAAATAAGTAAAACAATAATAGAAAGAATTAATTCGGAGTAAGGAAGAATTTAGGAGTAAACAAGTGAAAAAACACAATTGCCACTACAGACTCGTTCCACAGCATAAAAAAACAAACAATTTCCAATTAATACAAGTAGACATAATAGAATTATAGCCGTCTATAACAAGTCCCCTGCTAGATAAGGCCATTACCTTAGCCCAGGAACAAATAAAGATAAACACTAAATAAATCGATATTAATGAACACTCCTGTAAATCACCACAATTCGACAACGAAGACGCATGGATAAAGAAAGAAGGGAACTTTGATACTACAACGCGAAGCTTTAATAATGCTGTAACAAGCGAAATCGTAGGTATATATTTTCTAGACGAACCAATCAAAATAATATATACAAATGATAAAATAACTGTATATTGACGACGGTCCCATAATCTTAAGAAACTATAACAAACAAAACACAGACAAAACTAGAAAAAAATATTAAAGATTTTCAAAAATACCGGATTCGTTAACACATAAAAACTAACCTAAACGAAGTAGATTTTCTCGATGTTAACTTCAATGTAAGAAAAGGTACATATCATTCATACAGAAAACCCAATGATAAACTACTGTATATACGTACATCTTCCAATAATCCACCATCTGTAATCAAACAGATACCAAAATCTATTAACGGCAGGCTTTCCGACAATTCTTCCAATGAAACCATATTTAACAAAGATAAGAAAGACTATGAAACAGACCTAAAAGATAGTGAATTCCAGGCAGCACTCACATACTCACCACAGAGCAAAGAAAGAGCTGAATAAAGAATGAATATTCCTTAAACGGTAATTGCTTACACAACAATGTAATATACCAAGTCATGGTAAAATCACCAGATAATATAGAAAAATATACGTAGGAGTAACTGAAAAACCCTGGAAAAGAAGAAAGTATGGACACAAAACAACTTTCGCAAATAGTAAATGCGCGAACAGCACAATGCTTTCTAAGTATATCTGGAAAATTAAACACAAAACGCAAATCTTTCCAAAAATATCATAGAAAATAAGGAAAAGAACATCAGCCTACAACAATCAATCCAAAAACTGAAAACTTTGCTTTAAGGAAAAATAGCTATTATTACCTTTCCAGACCAAAACACACTACAAAATAAACGATCAGAACCCATCTCAACATACAGACATGAAAACAAATTTTATTACGTTAATTAAAAATCGAAAACTGAAAAGAATAAATAAAAGTAAATAAAATGAAAAATAAAAAAAAACAAGTAAAACAAATTAATCCAATCAAACAATAAACAAATTAACAAAACCACTCACGCTATAACAACCGTTTGAATAGACTGAAAAGAATAAATAAAAATAAATAACAAAAAACAAGTAAAAAAAATCAATCCAAATAAATTAAGTAAATAATGAACAAATTAACAAAAACTCCCGACAAAATAACCGTTAGAATAGACTTAAAAGAATAAAAAAAAACAAGTAAAAATAATCAATCCAAATAAATAAATAAAGTAAATAATAAATAAATTAACAAACCACTCCCACCAAAATAACCGTTGGAATAGACTACAAGAATCAGTGCAAAAACAGGACGAATAAATAGTTTTAATTCCCAGACCAAAACAAACTACTAAACTATTAAAACTCATTTCAAAAAGTTTTTACAGCGTTACTAAAACAGTAAAATTGATAAACAAAAAATGAAATTATTTATGACTCAGTCTAATAAGGAGATTGCTTTTCGGTTATTCAATTTACTTTACGCTGAACACCGAGCACTTATGGCTATGATAGATATGCAACTATCTTAAGTAATATCAAAATATTTGAATAATAATAATAATAATAATAATAATAATAATAATAATAATAATAATAATAATAATGAAATTCTTATATTGGCTACAAATGCACTACGTTTTCTTGTAGATTGATTTATCACTTGTCGACAATGTGAAATTCGTGTACATAACGAGCACCATATCACAAACAACCAAAATACAACTGTCAACTAAAGATAAATATTAATATATAATACCAAAGATAGTACACAGTATTCACTGTAAGCAAAAAGTAATATATATATATATATATATATATATATATATATATATGTGTGTGTGTGTGTGTGTGTGTGTGTGTTTAGGCAGCATATCTTCATTCAAGCATGTTTCGTTGAATAGTATAGACATATGATGTCTAGTTATTATTTACACTGATCCTCTCCAGTTGTCTAATCCGTTTCTTGATGTTGAGATGAAGTCCATCGAGGTAGTCGCTATAGTTCGTTTTAGCAACATTACTTTGACCTTTATCAATATAATCTTTATCTTTAAATTAAAAAGACAAACATGCCGCTGTAACTAGCAAAAGTTTATATTAGTGGAAATTGGCAATACCGAAAACTATAATCGATTTAAGAAAGGTTATAGTGGTTTTTCTCACATCCCACACCAGGGAGAATGAAAAAATATGCACAGTGACAAAAAATGATACTTCTGACCAATGGTATATGAACACACATACACCTACACGCACACACATGCTTACATTCCTATTCTTTGTACTTAAGGAGGGTGGCTGGTAGGACTTAATGTACATTGATTCATAAACTTTGAAATGGTGCTGGTATTTATTCGAGTGTTCAGCTATCTCTGAATCCGATACAGTAACACACAAACAAACACACGCGTGTTTGAGAAAGAAGACCGTTAGAAATGTTGATAATATGTGTAACTTTTACAATCATTTTGTTAAATATTAAAGATTAATACATTTTTGTCTGCAACATGAACGCAATAAAATTAAATATTCACTTTTTTGTCCAAGAAATGTATGCTAAGTAAAAATATTTTTTTCGATTTTGTGCGGTGGTGAAAGTAAAGTAAATACCAAAGAAATAATTACATGTTTTCTGTGAATTTCAAAAAAAAGATATCCTAATTGTGAAATTCTGTTTATTTCTTTCTCTCAATGAAAAGAGCACTTGATAAATCTACAACGATTACGTATTGATCTGAAATAAACTCAAAGAACTCTGAAGAAACAAAACTCTTTCATCTGCTGTCTTCCATAACAATGTATCAAAGTTAAAATCATTCTAGAAAAGCTTCAATAAAGTTTTAAATAAAAAGACGATACCTTTACTTCATTCAATAAAACAAACAAACCTTCGTATAGAAATTCTGAGTTGGCAGTGGATGGGGTGCAGATAACGGCGACACATATGATAATATAGGATATAGGATTGCCATTATAAAGGTCTGTATCTGAAGGTCTGTGTGAATGCGTGTTTGTAATGCCGGGGTTACAGGTTAGGATGGCTAGCAGGCGCGTGTTTGGCATTCGATAGGATCGACTCGTAGCACTTAGAATACTGTGGCGGAAAAGACGTACGCGGCCTTATCATTGGCTGCTAGCCTTAGTGTAATGGCGATGATGGTCATAAGATTTACTTCGCTTTTGGCTGGTGGTGAAATAATCTGAATAATTAGGAGGTTCGAATATGGGAAAGAAGCCAAAAATGATTAGAGACGCAGCCGGATATAACACTTCCGTGTTGAAATGTTAGCCATGTTGAAATCTCCTGCTGCTGTCAACGTCCAGAGGCAAATCTTTTGCAGCGAAATGGAAAATTTATGATTATGGACAGGATTAATATCAGGAGCTCACTTGCAATATTCGAATTATGGTTGATAAACATACGTGCACGTGCACACACACACACACACACACACACGCACACACACACACACACACATATATATATATATAAATATATGTATATACATGTATGCATAATTGATATATGTATATATATGTCTCTCTCTCCCTCTCTCCCCTCTCTCTCTCTCTCTCTCTCTCTCTCTCTATATATATATATATATATGCGTGTGTGTATATTTAGCTAGCAATCCTTTTTTCACGCACATTTCATTAAAAACGACAGAAAAGTTGCTTTTATTTAGTTTTTTTATACAATTTCTCATGCGATCTAATAATGTGTTTCTTTTCAGATGATAAATTATATAAAAACTGTCCGAATGTTCTTTTTATCCGAGCGTTTTCGGCTATACATTTAGCCATTTTCAGGCATTATATTTTAACTGTTAAAATTAGAAAAATTATTAGATCACATGAGAAATTGTATAAAAAACTAAATAAAAGCACCTTGTCTGTCGTTTTTAATGAAATGTGCATATATATATATATATATATATATATATATATATATATATATATATCATCAATGCAAATATAATATTTTTCACTTAGTTGATTGGAAAAAAAACTCCATGTAATCGTTCGGTTCACTCGTCCGGAGGTTTCAGTAATTAGCTGCGGATTTTCTCATTTTCGTTATTTTTATATTTATGCGCTAATTTTGATTTGATTTTTTAAAATCCTTTTCTGTGTTTGTGGTTTTGTGTCTGTATATATTTGTGTGTGCACGCGTACGCATATGTGTGTATGCGTGTGCATATGTGTAGAATATACGGGTTATTTTTCCTTTTCATTATTTTCTTAACTCCTTATGCTCTCTCTCTCTCTCTCTCTCTCTCTCTATTTGTTTTCTTTTCCATTTTTCTTTATATTTATCACCTGAAGCGTTATTTTTAGTTGATACCTGTGTTTGACATAGACGCACAATGTTTTTATTTTAAACTAAACACCTCCACTAATTCGTTGAACGAAAACGCACAGTATGATGAAAAGAGGTTCCAAAACTTTGAGTCAAAATGTTTACATTATTATTAAGAGGAAAGACGAAATTATTCTTTTTTTGTTATTTTATTAAATTTTATAATTGTTTCTAGCACGTTCGAAATTTTTGCGAAATATATTCTTTTTTTTTTTTGCTGCGGTCGACCAAAGATAACTATGGGTGTTTTAGCGATTTTTTTTCGGTAAAAACACATTGGTTTGGAAATCTTTTGCAAAAATGAAATAATTGTCGGATTTTAATGAAACTTTCAGTCCGCATTCATAAATGAATGAAAGTATTTGTGAAATTATTTCTTTTATAAAATCTTGGTAAAAATATTTTTTTAAAATATGTTACCCCATATTACCTAATTTGATGAAATTAAAGTTTAATAATAAAATGAGTTTTAATAGTAAAAACAGGACTCCTTGGCGTATGTAAATTCAGTTTCTCATTTCAAGAAAATCTACTCTGAATTGTAAATGAAAAATTAAATAAAATTAAGACATTATTTTAGAAATTAAAATCTTTTAATTTATTTTAAAAATAAGATTTCCAAAGGACACTATTGACTTTTTGATAAAACATATTTGTTTCGATGAATGATTTATTTTTGCACGAATTATTTTCATTTTTAAAAATTTTAATTGTAGTAATTTATAAAGTTTCAAATCTTTGAAAATTTAAGTGATATTGTTAGTGAAAAGTTGAAAAGCTTAATGCAAATCATCACGCACCAAGATATTAAAAAAATATTCTTTTAGTGTTTAAACGTTAAGATTTTTGTAAATATGGGTGATCATACACGAAATTATCAGAACATAAGAGCGATGACAAGAATAAATTTAAAGTTAACATTACAAAAATTAAAATACGGAGATTATTTTCCAATTTTTTTAAGATTGCTGAGTACTTAATTATATAAAAAAGACACTCACGCCATTTTCTATGATTATGTTTTCTCGTTAGAACAACAATAAAGATATCTTCACCTTTGTTATCACTCACCAAATGCGTAAACATGACTATTATCGATTAAAGACAAGGTTACTGTTTGTTTAAAAATTTCAGTGTTATTTTATACAGAAAGTAAAATATATTTATTTCAAATCGGATTGATTATACTTCAAATCAGCTAATATTCCCCAAATAAAGTTTCAGAAAATATAGTTTATTTTTGGAAGAGTTTTAATAAAGAAGATTTATTGCTCTAATAAGCAATTCTAACAAGAAAAGCCTTTCTAGTCAATATAAATTAGTTTTAAATTAGTTTTTGAAATACAGGAAAGTATTTTGCTTGTTAGAAATATTAAATTTAATCTATTACCTTGAAATTAAAATTAAAATAAAAGTCCCAAAAAAGAATGTTCGCTTAAAAAATATTTATAAAAATTAGGTATCGTTTTATTCTCATGTTTTTAAGGGTACCTATTTTAAACAGTATGTATTACGTCTATCGACCTACTGTCTACGAATGACATATATATATATATATATATATATATATATATATATATATATATATATATATATATATATATATATATATATATATATATATATAAGACGTCTCGCTAAAGTAGGAATTATAGCTTTATTGGATAAAACCAACACGGTCCATCTAACAGTTTATACAGTTTTTCCTACTTATATTGGTGTCACATATTATTATGCATTTTCTTGACTCATGCTATTTATTTCACAACTCAAAAACTTGCGGAATAAACCTTGTCAAGATGGTTGACAACTGTGGTCTCAATTTGAGTTTTCCTTAAACGCTCTTTCAAGATTCTAGATTTTGTTTTAAGCTCGTCCATTACTGCAATTATTTCAATCCTCGTGTTGTATATCTTCTTCATGTCTCTCATCAGATCCCGGTAGTTTTTCAATCTTTCAATTTGTTTGGTGTCAATTGTTTTATCGTATGTAATAGCAAAATAAATCTACGAGAATAACGCTGTGTTTCCTCGTTCAATCATATGATCTGTTTGGACCGGGAAGTCATATAACACCTTTTGACTGTCCTTTTCTACTACTGTCTCTGGCTGCTATTCATAATATTCATAACATTCCCTTACCATTCCAATCATATCTTCATATCTGTGCTAACTTGGGACATTCACATAGTATGTAGCTATTATTATTATTATTATTATTATTATTATTATTATTATTATTATTATTCTTTCTCCCACCCTTACTTAGTTCGCACGGCCGTTACGCCTTGCCAATACAATAAATAATAGACTATTCCGTTTTTATCGAGAGAAAAGAAGGGGAAAATATTGCTGGGTTTCAGTGAGAAAATGAATGAAAGAAAGAAAGAAAGAAAGAAAGAAAGAAAGAAAGAAAGAAAGAAAGAAAGAAAGAAGCGAATCAGATTAAACTGATGAGAACAGATACTACACTTGGTATCTACTTGACCCCTCCAGTGAGTCAGGTTGTGACACCAGGTCGGTTTTTAACGTGGGGACCCGAGTGTTTCCACCCGCGCCTCTGGAGTTTGCTGGTCTTAGATGGTCATAGCTAGTCATAGCTGGTCTTGGCTGGTCTTAGCCGGTCCTAGCTTGTCCAAGCTGGTCAGAGCTGGTCAAAGCTGGTCATAGCTAGACGTAGCCGCGATACTACCAGCGCAGGGACGAATCCCTGTGCCAGGCATGTATCAGTGATCGAATCTCAGCCAAAAGGCGATCATTAAGCGAGCGATGTGAGAATAGATAATACACTTTGCTGTTAGCCAAAAGTCCGAGAAACGATTATATTTTCTTGTAAATTTTTGCTGCCCCACACTGGCAGGATGAGACAAAAGCACAGTTAAATATGGGGAGCCCAACCGCGTGTACCCTGTCCTGATCCAAAAATAACCTTGTCCACACAACCACCGTTTGCGCTGGCATTAGTGTTACAAAGAATCCCTTCTGTTTATTGCAACGAGGAAAGTATGGACGCGATAGCTGTTTCCGTTTGAAGACAGAGACGAAATAGAGAGATGAAATATAAGTTATATGCCGAGTGCAAATATTATACTTTAAGTAACCGAGAAAATAATACAATGACCAAACTATCATCTTTCCAAGCCAGGAAAAAATAACCCAATATGTTTCAAAGAAGAATAACATCATTACTAGAAAAAGGGATAAAAATTGAATTGTGACATATTAAATGTCTTAATAAAAATATTCAGCTATGAGTAGGACTTCCTGTTCCGCCAATGACTGCTGAGTATAGAACAACTTAAGAATTTGTAATCATTTTACCCCAAGTAAAGCGAAAATGTCACTAAAACACAGGTGGTGAAGAGGAAGAAAACAAGGGGTTACACGTAGTGAAAGTGAAGAACACAGGGGTTTGCAGGTAGTGAAAATGAAGAACACAGGGCGTTACAAGTAGTGAAAGAGAAGAACACAGGTGTTTATAGGTAGTGGAAATTAAGAACACAGGGGGTTAAAAGTAGTGAAAGTGAAGAACAGAGTGGTTTAAAGGTAGTGAAAATGAAGAACAGAGAGTTACACGAAGTGAAAATGAAGACCACATGGGTTTACAGGTTACGAAAATGAAGAACACAAAGGGTTACACATAGTGAAAGTGAAGAAAATAGGGGTTTACAGGTAGTGAAATTGAAGAACACAGGGGTTTACAGGTAGTGAAAATGAAGAACACAGGGGGTTAAAAGTAGTGAAAGTGAAGAACACAAGCGTATACACGTAGTGAAAATGAAGAACACGGGGGGTTACACGTAGTGAAAATGAAGTGGATTACACGTAGTGAAATTGAATAACAGACAGTTTAATTGTAGTTAACATAAAGATCACAGAGTTTACATGTAGTGAAAGTGAAGAACACAGGTGTGTAGAGGTAGTGAAAATGAAGTACACAGGGGCTTAATCCTAGTGAAAATGAAGAACAAAGGTGCTTACATGTAGTGAAAATGAAGAACACAGGAGTTTACACTTAGTGAAAGTAACGAACAGAAGGGTTTAATGTAGTGAAAATGAAGAACACAGGGCGTTACACGTAGTGAAACTGAAGAACACAGGGGTTTTACATGTATTGAAAATGAATGATACAGGGGTTTACAGGTATAAAAAATGACGAACACAGGGTTTTACAGGTGTTGAAAATGAAGAACACATGGGGGTACACGTAGTGAAATTGAAGAACACAGTGGTTTAGACGTAGTGAAAATGGAGAACACATGTGTTTACAGGTAGTGAGAATGAAGAACACGGGTGTTACACGGAGTGATAATTAAGATCACAGGCGTTTACAGGTAGTGAAAATGAAATACACAGGGTTTACACGTAGTGAATGTGAAGAACACAGGGTTTTACAGGTAGTGAAAATGAAGATCACAGGGGCTTACACATCGTGAAAATGTAGGACACAGGGGTTTACACGTAGAGAAAATTAAGAACACAGGGATGTACAGGTAGTGACATTGAAGAACGCCGGGGTTTAAACTTAGGGAATGTCAAGAACACAGGGTTTACTGGTAGTGAAAATGAAGAATACAGAGGGTTAAAAGTATTAAAAATGAGGGACACAGGTGTTTATACTTAGCGAAAATGAAGAACACACGCGGTTACACGTAGTGAAAATGAAGAGCAAAGGGGTTTACAGTTAGTGAAAATGAAGAACACGAGGTGTTTCACGTAATGAAAGTGAATAACACGGGGGTTTTAAGGTAGTGAAAATTAAGGACACAGGGGGTTACACGTAGTGAAAGTGAAGAATGCAGGATTTCACAGATAGTAAAAAGAAGAACACATGGGGTTACACGTAGTGAAAAGGAAGGACACATAGGTTAACACGTAGTGAAAATTAAGAACACAGGGGGTTACACGCAGTGAAATAGAAGAACACAGAGGTTTACAGTTAATGAAAATGTGTTAAACGTGGTGAAAGTGAAGAACACAGGTTTTACAGGTATTTGAAATGAAGAACAGAGTGGGTTACATGTAATGACAGTGAGGAACACATGGGTTTACACGTAGTGAACATGAAAAACACAGGTGTTTATACTTAGTGAAAGTGTAGAACACAGGGGTTTACAGGTAGTGAGTATGATGAACACAGTCGGTTACACGTAGTGAAAGTTAAGAACTCAGGGTTTTACACATCGTGAAAATGAAGAACTCAGGGGGTTACACGTATTGACGTAGTGAAAAGTGACGAACGGAGGGGTTTACAGGTAGTGAAATTAAGAACACGGGGGATACACGTTAGGAAAGTGAAGAACACAGGGGTTAACAGGTAGTGAATATGGAGAACACAGGGTGTTACACGTAGTGACATTGAAGAACAGAGGGGTTCACAGGTAGTGAAAATGAAGAAAACAGGATGTTACACGTATTGAAAGTTAAGAATACAGCGGTCTAGAAGTAGTGAAAAGAAAAACATTTTGGGTGACACGTAGTGAAAATGAAGAACACAGAGTTTTACACGTAGTGAAAATGAAGAACACAGAGTTTTACACGTAGTGAAAATGAAGAACACAGGCCGTTAAACGTAGTGAAGCTGAAGAACGCAGGGATTTACACGTAGAGAAAATAAAGGTCACAGGGGTTTAAACGTAGTGAAAATGAAGAACACACGTTGTTACATTTAGTGAAATTGAAGAACAAAGGGATTTAGAGGTAGTGAAAGTGTAGAACACAGGGGGTTACACGTAGTGAAATTGAAGAACACAGGTTGTTACACGTAGTGAAAGTGAAGAAAACATGGTTTTCCCGGTAGTGAAAATGAAGAACACAGCGGTTTACAGGTAGTGAAATTGAAGATCACAGTGGTTTACACATAGTAAAAATGTAGATCACAGGGGTTTAGAGGTAGTGAATGTAAAGAAAACAGAGGGTTACACGTAGTGAAAGTGAAGAAAACAGATGTTTACCCGTAGTTAAAATGTAGAATAAAGGGTGTTACACGTAGTGAAAATGATGAACACAGTGTGTTAATCTTAGCGAAATTGAAGAACACAGGAGTTTACAGGTAGTGAAAATGAAGAATACAGGGGGTTAAACGCAGTGAAATTGAAGAGAACAGGGATTTACAGTTATTTGAAATTATGAACACTGGGGATTACACGTAGTGAAATTGAAGAACACAGGTGTTTACAAGTACTGAAAATGAAGAACACAGTGGGTTACACGCAGTGAAAATGAAGAACACAGGGCTTTACACGTAGTGAAAGTGAATTTGACATGGTTTTACTGTTCGTGAAACTGAAGAACACATTCTTTTACACGTAATGAAATTGAAGAGGACAGCGTATTACAGGTAGCGAAATTGAAGAACACAGGGTGTTACACGTAGTGAAAGTGAAGAACAGAGTGTTTTACTGTGAGAATGAAGAACACTGCGGGTCACACGAAGTGAAATTTAAGAACACAGGGTGTGAAATTGAAGAATACTGGGGTTTACATTTAGTGAAAGTGAAGAACACAGGGATTTACACGTAGTAAACATAAAGAAGACATTGGGTTACACTTAGTGAAAGTGAAGAACACATGTGATTACACATAGTGAAATGAAAAACAGAGTGTGTTAGAGGTATTAAAAGTGAAGAACACAGGGGTTACACGTAGTCAAAGTGAAGAACAGAAGTGTATACAATTAGTGAAAATGCAGAACACAGTGCGTTACACTTAGTGAACATGAAGAAAGAGGGGGTGAAACGTAGTGAATGTAAGAACACAGGGTTTTACATGTCGTGAAAGTGAAGAATACAGGAGTTTACTCGTAGTGAAAATGAGAAACACACGTAGGTAAAATGAAGAACACATGTGGTTACACTTTGTGAAAGTGAAGAACACAGGGGTTTACAGGTAGTGAAATGATGAACACAGGGGGTTACACGTTGTGAAATTGAAGATCACAGGGCTTTTCAGGGAGTAAAATTGAAGAACACATTGTTTTGCAGGTAGTGAAAGTAAGGAACACAGTGGTTTACAGGTAGTGAAAATGATGAACACAAGGGGTTAAACGTAGTCAAAATGAAGAACACAGGTGGTTACAGATAGTGAATGTGAAGGACACAGGGATTTACAGGTATGGAGAACACAGGGGTTTAGCTGTACTGAAAATGAAGTACACCGGGTGTTTCACTTAGTGAAAATGAAGAACACAGTGTTTTCGCGTTTATAGTTTATAGTGAAGAATACAAGTGTTTACAAGTAGTGAAAATGAACAACACTGGGGGTTACACGTAGAGAAATTGAAGTACACAGGGGAATGTGACACCCAACCCTTTCCTCTGTCCTGGTCAGGGCACCGTTTGTGACAACCGAACTGGTCGCGGCGCACTTGTGACGTCGGTCCTTTGTGACGGGGTAACCCTGGGACATCGGTTTAAGTCTTGCTGGGTTCTAGCACCAACTTGTCGTACTCGGCTCGCTTCCAACGCCTGGTCACCGAAGCAACTGCTTTGATCTCGATTCAACCCACCCACGTTGTGATTTGATCTTAGGTTGACGAGATCAATCAAACGTCGGGCCGTAGTGCCAGCAGCATCCGGGTCAAGGTGATACTGCACAATAAATGTAGACAAAAAAACAAAAAACAAAAGCACAAACAACAACTTCAAGGCGAGCGACTGGTTAGGAATAGTGATTAATTTTATGTCGGTTTGTTGAGTTACAGGAGTGCGTCTCTCTCTTTCTCTCCCAGCCCGAAGAAAAAAAAAGTGGATTGTAACACCTTTGCGTTCCTTAACTAGTTCTGGATATCTGTATGGAGAATATAAGTCAGACTTCTATAAATTGTTCTTGGTTAGAAGTCTAATTCGGAAACTTGTTTTGGTGGAAAATCTAAAGTCGGACTTCAACAAGTCTGTTCTTGGTTAGAAGTCTAAGTCGGAAGGCATGAATCGTGCGGTCACCTGTGCGAGGCGCGTCTCTCTGTCTCGACTTTCCTCGACGAACTCAGCTCTACTCTGCGAACTCTACGAAACACCCGTAGATGTTTGCTTATATGGACGCCGATCAAAACCTGGCGTGGGGTCGGACGTGGTGTAGCCACCACGTTGATTTCAAATCCCCATTAAGGATTTTCTTTGTTTTCGGCCAAAAATAATTATCATTTTCCGTATTTGGAAATCTTATTCCACTCCCACCCTCTTCTGCTCTCATATGGGTATCTCACCATACTTTAGAGGGCGTCAACGGTTTTCCCACTTCCTCGCAGTAACATCTCATACCTACCCTCTCAATGGGCGGTGGCAGGCCTCCTCTCTGCGTCACATGATCATCTCCGCCTGGCTATTCGGCCAATAGGCGTCAACTGATAATCTCAATTTTTATCCAACTTCACGGGATATGTTTTTTTTCTCAACCAGGTTTATCCGTCAACATTAAGTAGACGATTCTTTTTTGGCGAAATTGGGTTAATTAAAATACCCTAACATAGCCTTCGTTATCACAAACGAACTTAAACAAAATGCAGATGTCCTGTGTGCGGTCGGCAGACGGCCCATCAACTACTGATAACGCAAGTTCGTCATCCTGACACAGCCAATGTTTTATCTACCCAGAGCTCTGGTATCCCTCAACTAATTTTCACGACAATGACCATCAGAATTTTCGTGGGTGGTCTTTTTTTCTTTTATCATCTAAGTTGTTAAGTCTTGTCCCTCTGTTTCTTTCTCTTTTTCCTTCCTTTGTCCTCGAAGAGAATTTGGCATATCTCAGCATCAAACTTCAGCGGGAAAGTAAAGTGGTTATCTTGAATTCGCACTTGAAAATAACAAAACAAAAAATCTTTTTTTTTTTTTCACCGATACTCTGTTTGGGAAAACAACAAAACAAAAAGAATATCGCTCAGTATGTCTTTCGTTATATCTATCGGTTTAAGTAATCGCTCAGTATGACTTTCGTTATATCTATCGGTGTAAGTAATCGCTCAGTATGTCTTTCGTTATATCTATCGGTTTAAGTATTCCCGTAATTAACTTCTGTGGTTAATTAATTGATTAATTAACCTTCCGTTACTAAATAGTGTTACAGGAATACACGTAGTGAAAATGGAGTACACAAGGGTTTACACGTAAAAATCAAGAACACATGGTGTTACACGGAGTGAAAGTGAAGAACACAGAGGTTTACAATTAGTGAAAATTAAGAACACAGGGTGTCACACTTAGTGAAAATGAAGAACTCAGTGGATTTACAGGTAGGTAAAATGAAGAACACAGGTGTTTACTAGGAGTAAAAGTGAAGGACACAGGGGTTTACATTTACTGAAGTGAAGAACAAAGGGTGTTACAGTTAGTGAAATTGAAGAACATAGTGGCTTGAATGTAGTGAAATTGAAGAACACAGTGTTTTACAGGTAGTGGAAATGAAGAAACAGGTGGTTACACGTAGTGAAAATGGAGAATCCAGGGGGTTACACGTCGTGAAACTGAAGGACACAGGGGTTTACAGGTTATAAAAAGATAGAAAACAGTAGTTTACACGTAGTGAAAGTGAAGATCACAGGGGTTTACAGGTAATGAAAGTGAAGAACACAGGTCTTTACACGTAGTGAAAATGAAAAACACAGGGTTTTAGACGTAATTAAAATGATCAACTGAGGAGTTTACAGTAGTGAAAGTGAAGAAATCAAGTGTTTACAGGTAGTGAAAATGAAGAACACAGGGGGTTAATGTAGTGAGAAATGAAGAACACAAGGATTTACACATAGGGAGTATGAAGAACACAGGAGTTTACACGTAGTGAAAATAAAGAACTCCTCGGTTTACAGGTAGGGAAAATGAAGAACACAGTCTTTTACAGGTAGTGAAAGTGAAGAACACAGGGTTTTACAGGTCGTTGAATTAAAGAACCCAGTGGATTTACAGGTAGAGAAAGCGAAGAACACAAGTGTTTACACGTGGTAAAATTGTAGAACACAGGGTTTTACAAGTAGTGAAAAGGAAGAACACAGGGTTTTACACGTATTGAAATTGAAGCACACAGGGATTTACACGTAGTGAATGTGAAGAACACATGGTGTTACAGGTAGTGAAAATGAAGAACACGGGGTGTTGCACGTAGTGAAATTTAAGAACACAGGGGTTTACACGTAGTTAAAATGAAGAACCCGGGTGTTTCCACATGGTGAAAGGGAAGAACACAGTTGTTTACAGGTATTAAAATTGAAGAACGCAAGGCTTTACAGGTAGTGAAATTTAAGAACACAGGGGCTTACGCGTAGTGAAAGTGGAGAACACAGGGCGTTGCACGTAGTGAAAGTGAAGAACATAGTGTTTACAGGTAGTGAAATTGAAGAACTCAGGGTTTTTCAGGTATGAATATGAGAGTGGCAGAAAAGTGGTAAGGATCAGGGTACACGTAAACGGAAAATTACGATTGACTTTGAACTTCAAATTTGGAATCTTTATTTATCAGGGAAGTAAGAAATCAGAAGGAAATTCTGCTGATGCGAAATGTGAGAAAAGAAACTTTTGAAGTTGAAGTGGCGGTTGTATGTGACGAGTTCTGCAGTAAAACTGTGGAACCTAGTTGCCATTACATAAGGCTCGCTTAAATACATGTCAATACCCCACGGAAAAAGTTCATCAAAACATTTCCCATGAAAAAAACCCGTAGAAAAGACAGAAACAATACACGTCACATCGGTGATAAATTAGCGGAAGTCGAGATGGCTGGTCGGGGCTGATTACATTACAGACCATACTTTGGATTTCGTCTAAAATTCCGCGATATAGATCAGGAGCGCCAGAAGAGATATAGCACAACTATTAATGCACGCGTAGTTGGTAGAATTATAAATGTGCAAGATGGATCCGAGGAGAGAGAATTTCCGGCATGACACAGAACTACATTCCTTGCAGTAGGCATAGCAATTGTCCTCAAGGACACATGGCACAATGGATAAAGGCGTTAGATAGATCCAGTGAACAGTTTAATACCAGGTTAAGGCGGTGGAGATCTTGGGGATGGCAATTAGCATGAGATAACTGATAACTGACATCCATTTTACATGGCACGTGGAACTAGAATAGTCTACCCCAGCGAGCGAAATAAAGAGTTCAGTTCGACATTCCGACCACCTGAAGAAGGTCGGAGCGTACAACGTTGTGATAAATATGGCAACAAAGATGAGGACAATAGTCCGAATAATTTAAATCGTGTACATAATACATCATCTCAGAAATATAGAAAGATACGTAGCAATTGATTCGGTATAGTCGCTCCACTTGGTGGACAATGGAAAACGTGAGGGCAATTCAACCCTTGCCATTACATATCATTTGTTGCTTTTTATTTTATTTTATGGTCCTTATTCCTCCATCAGTTTACAGAAACTTATCAAGCATTCTTTTCCTCATTATATGTCCCAAAATGGTTTAGCTATCAATTTTAGATGGTCAGCGAGACATACTTTGAGGTTCATATTCTAAATATTAAGAATTCCTTATCTCTATGGTATAAAGAATACCACTTCAACCTTATGATTCTACTGTGTGGAAATTTATAGCATTCTCTGCCTTATAGGAGATCAAAAAATACATTTCAGTCTACTACTCTTTTCATTGATTTAATGGAATTTTTTCTTGCAATACCAGGCGTTTTTCGACTCTTGTGTGCCACTTTTCGCCGTTTATGAATATATTAATTTGACAGTTGAATTTAAGCACCTGCTTGATTTCGACGTTTCCGATACATTACTTACACCCTTGAGCATTCTATCATCTTTAAATTAATGGTTATCTGTCATCGTCTACTCCAACTAATAGATCTTTCTGTTTGACTTCCGAATGTGCCAACACATTTTGTGGCGTTGCGTCTGCTTATAGGTTTTACCTCTACAGATGATCAAACTTGGCAAGTTTCCATATTCTCTTAGAATCATCTTAGATTATACAAGTTAGTTATATTCTGTGGGTAAATAGATTTATTGCACGCGTATTTCTCTTTTGTTGAATACACTTAAAACCTGCTCTGTTCATATTCAAGTCAGTTATTCTCAACACTGGTCACGTATTGTTTCTACAGATTTGTACATAGTTGCAGATAGTGTACTAGGAAATAGTTTTCGAGTGCCCATTTAAAAACGAGTTTTGATTTTTATGTAAACAAGAGTTTAGAGCTCATCACTAATAAGCTTTTCTTTGTTTGGAAAGAGGTTATTCTGAAAAGGGGATAATACCACAATGGTTAAAAATCCCATAACAGCATATACATATAATGAACCCTATGCTATTACTAAAACTTTGAAGAAAAGAAAGAAAAGAGAAAGAAAGTTCTAACATTAATAATAATTAAATGAAATATATAAATATAAATAAATATGACTTGCACATTCTTCGCCTAATTCATATGAAGTGCAATTTATTGAATCAATTCCTAGGTCTACTGTTAGTAAAATTCGTCCCCTTTCTCGTGCCAGACAATTATGTCATGTCAGAATCAATCTTGCAGATTTGTAAATCCACCATTCGTCCGTGCATTGAATGTTGCTGCCATATCTGCTCTGCTTCTCCTGCTGTATATTTCGAGACTTTTGACAAAGTTCAAAGAAGTTTCTGTAACTTAATCGATCTTGACCAGGCAATCTCGACATCAGTAAATCCCCGTCACCCATGACGTGGGTTCCCTCTTTCTTTACGACAAATATTTTCATGGCAATTTTTCTGATGAGCTTTCCTCCGTGGTGCCTCGACTCTCTCAATTTGCCAACTAGGTCTCGTCGTTTTATTGATAAGCTGGATAAGATAGATGCAACCGTATGTTTCTTTCTAACAGTTTCTTTTCCTACACTTCTTACCCGTGGAACTCCGTTCCGGTTTCTGGCTTCCCAGCCATATACAATAAAAGAAAGAAACGCCAGTTACCCTCCTTTACCTATCCGAGCTCTTTCTCCTCAGCAAAATCATCTCATTCTCTTTCACGCTTAGTAAATCCTTGCGTCTTGCTTTGCTGAAATGATAAAAAATCCAGAGTTAATGACTATGAATAACATTATGAATTTCATTTTATTCAATTGGCACACTTTGCGCCGCTATCGTCCCTACTCAACGCCATCTCCCAATTGTATTTCATCTTGAAATTCAAAGCAGAATAGTGTAATGGCTTGTCGGTTAATTTTTCATCAGGATGTTGAGCTCAAACCATCCCAAATCCAAAATGTGGAATTATTTTTTAAGTTACCTTCTTCTATCCTTTTCCTAAAGAGTTAGGACCTACATGACAGCATATGGTTTGAAATCAGAGTTTCCTTCTCCTAGAGTGGTTGCCATCCAAGGCTATATTATCCAGTCTGTCCTGTAATTATGAATGTTATGCATTAAACGTAAAAAACAACAAAAAACAAAACAACAAAAAAACTGGGAAGAATCTGTTTCCATTTCTTTCATTCTCTTTAATTTTAGAGACTCCCAAAAGAGAATAGTGCCATTTTATGCAAAGACCGCATTGTGTCATGAAACTGATAATCGCCATGCAATGTTGGTGCCGATTAAGAGCGTCCATTTATTTCCTATATCCAAATTGCGTTCTATTTTAACATTTTCCAATGTACAAATCTCATTGATTAACATTTCCTAATGTAGAAATCTTATTGATTTGTTCAAACATTGTGGTATCTATGCAAATAGTCCTAACATTAATCTCACTTGTAACGGTAAAATCACCAAAAGAGCGGTTTTGAACAATTTGTAAAGTACTTGAATGAATTCACGCTTCTATTCGGCACCTATTTCTGACAATGATTCCTTTTTTTTTTTTGGTTTGTTGCCAAGCAGTCTGTATGACAGTGAATAGGTTTTTCCTGACGAAGACGTATTACCACAATGGAAAAAGTTTAATGCTTTGTCACGCACTCAGCGAAACACGCATGATCAGCTGTTCAAATATATATCAATGTAAGAATAAACAGACATATGCAGAAAAGCAGTGAAGGCAGTGATTTTGGCTCCATGATCAGTAAAAGAATCGGTACGTTAGCAAAAATAGATCGATAGATCTATCTATCTATTAAAGCTGAATATAAACACATATTCGATATACACCAAACATTAATGATTATGAGAAATATTTATTATTTCTTAATGTTTATGTAATATGTATATACATATATGGTGGCCTGACGATTGCATCTAGCATGAAACAGACTGTTGCCTCTAAGTGTTGACTTCTATGTTCACTTTTATATTTACACACGCTCTATCTCTGATATTGAGCACTTTATCCCATAAATATCGAACACTTTAAGACTATATTTTTTCATATATATATATATATATATATATATATATATATATATATATATATGATAATAATCAATTTGTCTATTTACTTTCTCTAAGCAACTTGCAAATATTCGCACACACAAAAAGTGATTATATATATATATATATATATGTATATATATATTTAAACATATTGTGTTGAATGTTAAAGACAGCATCGTCCTGCATATTTTCTTTTGAATTTTCTCATATTTTCTAATGAGACTTTTTATTTGAAAATGATATCGAAATAAATATTGTCCGTACGATAACCTAGTACTTTCGAACATCATTGTTCATCGTCAGGGTCAAAATTTCTTTAGTCCAAATTTTTGAAAAACATTTGCCAATATATATATATATATATATATATATATATATATATATATATATATATATATATATATATATATAGTTGCTGTAACAGACTGTTGACTGCTGTCAAACTCTCCACCTCGGCGGAGAGGAACTCGGCCGAAGCTTTGTCGCAGGGCAAAGTTTCGTCCGGGGAGGTAGACAGTCCCTGAACCCGTTATTACGGGTTCACAGGGTATATTTTTGGCCGAGCCTACGAACTCGGAGTACCCACTATAATCCGGCCTTGTGCCACATACACCCTTGTGGGGGGCTGTTAAATATTAACAGCAAAACTATTCAAATCCTGTAAATTGTCCAATTGTTAGATTGAGCTTTGAACCGTTGTATCTTAGAAATGATTAAAGATACCTTACTCATCGACTCAAGTTTGAACAATAATAATGTATAATTACTCTCTAAACCCAACAGAAGAATCGTGATGCAATCGACCATGCTCATCATTAATTAATTATAGCTAAGAGTAGGAAGCTCATGAGGTATAGAAAAGAAATTCAAATATTCCAGGATAATTTCTAACTTTTTCAAGATGATTTTCGCCCTCTCTAACCTTCTAACTTTCTGTCCTGGAGTAACAAATTGCCTCAGAGGTTTCATGCACGATTTCATATTTAGCCGTTTTTTCACTCCTCCTTAAACTGCCGTGGCTGAAAATCTACTTTACCTTGTCTAAATTCTTATGGATTGAACTGAATATTTTCTAATTTTCTGATGATCCCTCTCATTGTTGTGACTTCCTGATTCAGTTTTTCTCTTTACTCTTCCCTCTATTTAAAACTTAATTACCGTTCTCTTGATGTTTCTTGAATGGACTTTGAAGATAGAAGCCAGAGTATGAATTTTGCTACGATTACTGAAGGCCTACATGATATTTTTTCTCTTACCATTGCTCATTTGGAAAGATTGTGAGGCTGACGAAAAAGGACTTTAACCTGTTCTCTTTTTAGCTGTATAAATGAAAGGGGTTTACAGTGATTTTTACAGAAAATGGTTTCAAGATGTCTAAACGTCTTATCTACGTACCTCCACTTGGTCGCGTACAAAACAGCATAGCATGATGAAAAAAGGACCCAAACTCAATAAAAAGAAAGCTTTTTTATTACAATGTTTATATTATTATCAAGAGGAAAAAAATTTTTTTATTATTTTTTGAAAGTTTTAACTCCTTTGTAGTATGTTGTAAATTTAGCTTAATTTTTTTTTACATCAGCGGCGGACCAAAAACACTGATTTGGAAATTCTTGCAAAATTCAAATAATTGTCGGATTCTAATAAAACTTTCAGGACCTATCCAGAAATGATTGAAATTGTTTTTGAATTTTTTTATTTTTTAGGAAATCTTGGGAAAATATTTTTTACATATGTTACCACCCACTGACTTAATTTCATGAAATTTCGAGAAATTAAACTTTTAGGACAGAGATTTTTTATTAGTTAAAAACAGGACTCTTTGGAGAAAGGAAATCATCAATTATTTTGTAAAACAGTTGTTTCATCGAAAATCTGCGCTGAATTGTAAGATAAAATTGCAATAAAACTATGACATTATTTAATTAAAAAAGCTTTTAATTGCTTTTACAAATAAAACGTATTAAGGACACTATTGTCTGAAGAAACAATTTTTTTCGATGAATAATGAATTTTTTCAAGGATCTTTTTCATTTTTAAAAAATTTAAATTATAATAATTTATAATAGTTCTAAAATCGTTTACAATTCCTGCTTGCTTTCAAGACGGCGGTTTGGTGATATCTTTAAATAAAAAATACATTTACGAATCAAAATTTGAAAAGTTCATAACAGTCGTTTGTATCCAAATATTATTTTAAAAATTAAAAATAATTTTTATTGAAAAAACAGTTCCTAATTTCTAACTATGGGAATCTATACATTACATAATCCTTAAAAAAGTTCACGTGATTTAAGTGTCGTCTGACACACTGTAATTATTTCATTTTTAATATTCAGTTTTGTTTCATCATTAAAGTATTTGCATCCCTTCAAAATATAAAAAAAATGTTTTCCTTTTTTAATTGCTATTTTATTAAATATTTGTATTTTATGTATTTATTTTAGTTTGGATCATACTTCAATTAATTATATTTTTGTTTAAGATTATAAACCTAAGAACCTACAGGCGAAATGCATATTTCATAATGCTTCTTGAACCCTAACTACAAGTCAATAAAATATTAAATAATGGCTGAAAATATATAATTCGTAAAAAAATACTAGCTAGTTAAAAACGAGAAAAAATGCTTTCATTTGATTTCGTAAATTTATGTCAATTCTGGTCATCCATACTAGCTGTCATCACCTCATATCTTATCTATACGTCAATAATTATCGAAGAAAATCAGGATCCATTGTTAACAAATGCTTGTATATTACTTTTTATGCAGTAAGTTATATTTATTTCAAATTAGATTATTTTAACTTTGCATTTTCTAATTTTCATCCAATAACGTGTCACAAACCTATAATTCAATTTTGGAAGATTTTTAAAACCGATAAATTTGTTTGTTAAATGGACGCTTTTAAAAATCGAGCAATGGTATGACATTCCAATATAAAGAATTTCTATCTGAAAAACACCAGAATATTTTACTTACTGAAAATAATACATTTAATCATTTAGCTTTTAATTAAATCTAAAATGAAATCTTCAAGAATGCTTTTACATTTTAAAAATTTAATTTTAAAACTTAAGGATCGAAGATTCAGTGGACGTACCTAATCTTAAGTGAAAACCTGAAAAAAGAAGCTCAGTTACTTTTAGTGGTGTTTTAGATATTAAAATCCTTTTGTAGGATGGATAATTAGGCTGTTATACCCGGCATATTTATTTTCAGCCTGCTGAGAGACTTTGTGTGTGTGTGTGTGTGTGTGTGTGTGTGTGTGTTTGGAACCGTACAAAGTTCAATAATAATAATAATAATAATAATAATAATAATAATAATGTTAATAATAATAATAATTACATTAATATTTACCCACTAACCGACTCAGGGATTGAGAAACGGCAGCATGTCTTCAACCGCAGCAACCTCAATCAAAATATGACATACAGACAACAGCAGCAGCAGCAGCTATTGCAACGTAATCCTCACTCTGGTTCGGGTTAAAGATCAACGCTCACAAGAGCAAATTACCCTAACGGTTTAAAGCGTTGATTTCTGAATGAAGTGATATAGTTCTATCGCTAGGTCGTACTCAGTAGAAACAGGCGAGCAATAACTGACCCATACTAAATAAAAAAAGAACTAGTCGATATCCCCAGACAGAAGCATTAAACGAAAATCAGTCTACCCCCGTCCCGTATATTAACGGAAGGTTTCCGTTCAGAATTCTCTGTTTCTCTTTAGGTTACCCCGATCGATATACACTTGAGGAAGGCCGGGTGGTAGAATGAAACGTTGTGATAACGACAGGAAATTATAGGACAATAATCCGAATAAAAACTTTCTATATAAGAACATATTATTGTCTAGACGAAGAAAAACTAAGGCAGTTCTAAAGGCACAAGGGGGTTGGTTTGTTTTTGTTTAGTGGTATATCAATCTGTAATTTTTATTTAATATTAACGTAATTTCATTGTTTCATTTGTACGTAATTTTATACTTTCAGGGGAAACGTAGTTTTGAGGATTATCCTATTGTAGGTGTTATAATATTTTTGTGTAAACCCATTTGTTTACGGTAGGACATTATGTTGACAGTTTCAATATGTTCAGATGTATCTCTCATTTGTTTTCCTTGTAGTATTGATGTGGACTCGAAGAAGGGGCCACGGAAGGAAAACACGGAACACGGGTTAGAGGTAAGAAAGATATATTAAACAGAAAAATTACAAAGAATAGTGTAAGCAGAGCTTACTATCCAGTGGTGTCCGGTATTGGTATCGTACGCGGCTGCGCATTACTGGTGCTTCTCCTCCCATGATACTACCTTTCACATAATAATATAGTACTGGGAGAGCCCATTATGTAGGGAAGTATTGGTCTCACAACAATATATGTCTTATAGGTGCTAATAATTCAGTTAAAATATATTTCATCGTAAGTACATCTTGGCTTATTGTACATATCGATTGATCTTCATTCTTCAGCAAGTATGAATGGATGAGATTTGTGTGACCTTTTTTAGTCCATCTAGCGTTACTTCTTTTCTATATTTTCTAGGGATATTTTATATTCAATATTTTATTTTTTAAGTTTATTATGTGTTGTGGGTTCAACGCATTTTCTCGTTCTGTTTAATGCAACAGTATGTTTCACATTTCAAGTCCGTGTATCGGATCCTGAAATTATCATCAGGTATTTCGTTATAGGCAGACACAAGGGAATAGCACTCGGTACTAGAGGAATATATCTAATAAAGTGACTAATGTGCTTATCTAATTTTAAAGGTAGCTTATTATTTATAAGCCGTTACTTCTGCGAAAGTATTCATCGATATGTATGCTGAAAAACGGTTGGCTCCCCTTACACTGCCAGTAAGTACCTTATTTAGGCAGAGTCTTGTCTAGTGAGGTAGACAATGCCGACAAACCCGTATATGTGGGTTCTACGGGAAATTTTTACCGTGGCTTATGGGCTCGAATTTGCACCACATAAAAACCGGCCTGGTTCTAAATCTTGGCTCGTGGGGAGATCAGGGCAATACCGGCTCTTCTTCCGGGATGCACTGGCGGAAGCTACCTCAAAGTAAGTTGCAGTTGACTTCGGCATTCGTGGGGAGAAAACACTCCATCCTGTTTGTTGTTTTTTTCCCTCTCACACGTTTTCCATCTTTTCTTGAAAATATGCGTTTTCCAACTCAGCTAGAATTCTCTTTCTATGCTATTCTTTCCATTCGCGGCTGTCTGGCGATCAGCTAATCTCCTGCCTTACTGTTCAGCAATCCTTTTCAATTCTTGTTTATTTACAAATATCAGTTTTGTTAATTCTTAACACGCCGCATTCTGGTGTGGTTTCTGGCTCATCGCCATTGTTTTTGTATATCGCCATTTCCGGCATGTTCAATTTTTTCCTCCACCAATTCTTACTTGGTGGAAAAACACAGCGTTCGATCATATCTGCGCATATCAGGTTTCCTGTTCAATACTAATCGTCCTTGCTCACCAAAACCTATTTTTCTGTGAAGCTCGGCATTTCCGGCATGTACGATTGATTTCGCGCCAAAATTTTGGTCAAAATGCTGACACTTAGAATGCATTTGTTATGGATTATACTTTATCATCCACAATTCAAGAATTTTAAATGATTTCTTTCGCGCTCTATCACCGAACATTGGTTCATCCTTCCTCGACAATATATTATCTCAAAAATACAGAATTGATTTACTGTTCCTCTCCAAGGATTAATCTACTTGTATAGATTTAATCTACTTGTATAGATATTAAACTCAAAGAGTATTACTACAAAAACTATTCCCTTTTGTCCAGGACCATATTTGCGTTGTCCTTCAACGAAATTACTCGGTCAACAACGTCTATGAGTTTTCACTGCAACCTTGCTATTATCCCTGACGAAAGAAGCTAACTCAAATTTTCATCGACGTTAATTAGGTACAAAAATCACAGAGTTTCAAACAAAAACCTCCATCTTTTGTTCAAGAAACTATATCAAATACACGAACACTTCCTAAGGAACTTTTGCAGTGCATTTTTTTATACATCGTATTTCAAGGACTACTAAATTATTCATTTGCATGAACAAGCTTCACCCCTTGGAAGACTTCTTAGCGTTGTATGAAATTTTCGGTACATTCCCGAAATCATTTATCCTTTACCTGTAACTGTATTGCATTTAGTTGTTGCCAAAAGCTTAGACAGGATTAAACAAACATGTATCAATATGGTAATTTTCTTTCGTTTTTCAATGATAATGTTATTAAGCTTATCAGACAATATGAAAGAAATTTGCTTAAAATAAATAGGTAAAACTTGTCTATATTATTTAATGAAACATGCATCAATATATATATATATATATATATATATACTCTCTCTCGCTACACACACACACAGATATATATATATATATATATATATATATATATATATATATATATATATTCTTTCCCTCGCCGTTACGATTACAGGTGAACAGTAATCAATTATTCGGTTAATCTTATGAATATATTACATTTCT
Organism: Acanthosepion esculentum; assembly: GCA_964036315.1. NCBI lineage: Eukaryota > Metazoa > Mollusca > Cephalopoda > Sepiida > Sepiidae > Acanthosepion > Acanthosepion esculentum. The sequence goes on along the minus strand of OZ038478.1, from coordinate 152,588,379 downwards.
CTCTGGCATATGCTGCAAAGGTATTAATATATTTTAATTCTTCCTTCCACTTCAGCTGCATCTTCGACTATACAACTCATAAGCAGTGTGAAACAAAGATCGGTTTTCGTTCGCTTGTTGTCATTTCTGATGTTCAAATAGAAACAAGTAGAGGTTTTTCAGAGGTAAAGAAAAATTTACTGATATATTTTAAACCTACTTTACATTCTAATAAGTATGTCTACTTTAAATTTATTTTTAACCTTGTCAGAATGTCTGTGAGCGAGAAGGCATTCATTTAAATTATCAATATTTCTTTGCGTATATCTAAAATATCCAAAGGATTACATGCAAAATACGACGGAAAACCGATTATAATCAGTAGTTAAACAATCCTCTATTTGGCGGCAGAGAACTTCATGACTTCAAGTCAGCTACGACTCAAAATATTTGAAAGTTCATTTACATTATATATACATATACATAGATATATATATATGATATACAAATATACACACGTACATAAATCAATATATATATATATATATATATATATATATATATATATATATATATAAAAGTGGACATGGAAGTCAGAACTTAGAGGCGACAGTCTGTTTCATGCTAGTGTAATCGTCATTGTATCTAGCATGAAACAGACTGTCGCCTCTAAGTGTTGACTTCTATGTTCACTTTTATATTTACCACGCTCTATCTCTGATATTGAGCACTTTATCCCCTGACGTTACTTTCGTACTTCTTCGAGCCTTCAATTCAACTCTGCTCACTTTCAATCTCCAACATCTCTCCACCCAGCTCGACTGCACTCGACGACAGATGAGCCGAAAGCAACCACTCCGCCTCTCCCGTCTGCCTCTTCTGTCTGCTCTTCTTCAGCATAACTACGCGTTTATATAGATAAATCTGGTTGTTCATAATCGACCTTTGGCCCTCACGCGATATCACGAGTGCTGCTGTCAACCTCAAATCATATGAATTCTAAAGGTCCTCCTTGCTTACTCTAGCTCTATTTCAATTTTTAACTGATACAAATTATTTCGATCATTTCATTGTCTTTTCTAATGAGCCAATTCCAAATGGCCTAGATCAGATTTCACATCAGTAAACAAAAATGCTCTGATCTAATTTCGCTACTCAGATCTCCACCAATTTCAATAAAAATATACGTGTGTGTGTGTGTGTGTGTGTATGTTTCCTTGACTCTCTTCTCTGTCAGACTACTAAATTTTCCAATTGATTCTTGTTGCTGAACACACTATTTTGCTGACAACTTCCCCAGTTGTAAATGCATTAGAGACATTTCCCGATACTCCTCATTTTGAAGGCAGTTTATGATTTCATTTTAAACGAAATCCCCTTCAAGTGACTGGTTTTCTGATCGCAGTTTCGCAAATTCACACTATTTAGCGACCTGTTTTAAACGAATAGCATGAACTTAGCTAGTTTTTTCTTGGGTACTATGTTTTTCACTATTAGTTGATTTATATTGTCAAACAGCATTTCATGGAACTGTCTTTAGTGACCAATTGCCGATAATCTTATAATGGCCCCACAAGTAGCACTTGCAAAGAAGATACCAGTTATTTGGTTTTCACCTCTGACTGATTTTAGATACTTCAGCTTTTTATTTTATATTTAGCTGCTAGTATCCAGCGCCAAGCATGTGTGTATTCATAATTATCCAGTGATAATTGTTCATTCGCTTCGTTAGATATCTGGAAGTAGTAAACACTCAACTGCCTCATGGGTGACACTTGTATCTATTTATAGTCTTTGTGACTTCAAATGTAAATGAGTCATCTCAGTGGTTATCCCCGATAGTGTGTGACTGGACAATGAGGGCAAACGGAAACAAGCACCATTTTAATAAACGTTATTTTCCCTTTAGAGAGCTAGTCAAGCTGCATATGGGTCAAGGGGTGCAGATAGCCCATGACAATGCTACACACACACACACACACACACACACACACACACACACACACACACACACACAACAAACACACACACATTTCGAATTCAAGGCGAGACATTTATGTCCTCTTCGCAAAGATATTCAAGATATTCTTGGAAATTCTATGGATCCTTTTTTTCTCTCCCAGCTAAAGATCAAATAGCAGATCTCTCTCGCTTTTTATGATAGCGAGTATTGCAGAATCGGGACACCACTCTTTTAACTTTTCATTTTCTTTTTTCCAAGTGTCACACATCACAGATATTAAAAAGGAAATGGAAAACTGATATTAAAAAGAAAAAGAAATCTGTTGTGAGCCATGGAAATCGGCGTCCTGAACTAACAACGCATTAAAATCAGAACTTATCGACTGGATACATATGCATATACTTATGTACCCAATGATTCACTGACATGTAGTATAAGATGTATACTTACCTATCGTCGTCGGCATCCGTCCGTCTCGAGACACGATGGAATAGCGCGGTGCGCTACAAGCCTGTGTGTGATATACGGAGAACTAGGTCTACCCCTCTCGGCTTTGCTAGCAGAGTCCAAAGGAGAGGATATTTTGGTACCAGCGCAGCAGTTGCAGGCAGGTAGCACAAAGTGCCGTCTATCCGCCTTCGGGGCTCCACTTCGGGTTTGAAATCAGAGCTGTTCTTCTGCTAGACCAGTTGCTATCCAAGGCTATAGCTGGAGGGAGAAGAAGAGGATTCACACCCTTCCTAAGGGCATTAGCACGTAAGTGAATGTCATGGATTCGACTGGAATTCGAACTCAGCTCTCCGATTTCCCAATCCAAGCCGATATCCATTACTCCACCGTGTCTCAATATTTACCTATAATTAAATTATTTATAGCCTAAAAATCATTCAAATTTCTAATAACAATAATAATATTCTCTGCTTTTGGAAAAATGTTTACCTATTTTCCATTTTTTCCACCAAGAAATCATTAAATATTGATCCAAGTTCGTCTTTACAGTTGATTTAATTATTAATCTTAGATAGATACGGATGTAGGGAAAAGTCCTAGCGCTCGTGTCACGTTAGTTTATTCCTTTGACAAATGTTCGTATTGATATTCGATATCGTTGATCGGACCAATCACATTAACATAACTTTCGATTTGACTAGATGATAGAAGACATCAGAAACACCGTGGAAGTTATATGAAGATTTTCTTTTTGTTATCTATGATTATCACATATACATGTATGTTTATTGTTATTTATAGAATTAAAAATTTTCATTCATAATCTAAGTGACCTATATTCTTTCTTAATTGATAAACATAACAAAAGTATTTGACGCAGTGTCAATAGACCTACTAAAGCAATGCTGGAGACTAATCCAAGTGGCTTTTCTGAAATATTAATTCCGGTGATTAAAAGATGTGTTTCTTTTAGAGCTTTTCAATTGTTTGATTCATTGATACCGGTGAAATACAAATGTCATCTGCAAAATTCAAATTATTAATAACAACTGCAACTACTTTTGCTTTCTATTCAGCAAAATACATAACCGGTTCATTACCGTAGAACTACGATTATAATATATGCATTTATTCATACTAATATTTACTCTATAAAAGGCCCAAGGGTCACTCGAGGTAGTGGTTACTGAAGGCGGTTGTTGTGTTAGCAGTAACACTTAGGGTACGGTTTATGCGAATCTGTGTAAAAGATAATGGTTAACTTCAAACTTGAAGAAGTAAAGATTGTAGTGTTCGGGAAAGCATCTTCCTGAGATTCTTTTCCACAAAGCACCAGTTCTTGAGAAAAACTATCCGAGTGGAACTTATTCATTACTAAATGAATCTGAATGCGATGTACGCGTCGCAGCGGGCCTTACCTGGGAGGATTAGCGTTGGTGGAACTAAGGAGTATAGTTACTCTGAACATTTTCCGTTGAAATAGCGATACGCTCGCAACATTTATTCTGTTGGAATGGGGTTGTAAGATGGAAAATATGTCATCACTCACAAAGCTGCGTATACGCTTTTGGACTCTATCCCGCCTGGAAAATGTTTGGTCTTTTTTTTTTTTTTTTTTTAAGCGAATCACCCCGAGCAAGGCCGGTGGCCACTATCACGCAAGGGGTTACAGAAGGGTTGGAGGAAGAGCAGATAGGAGTGGTAAAGGAAGGGTTGTGGAGAAAGAGAAGGACGGAGGGCCGATCGAGGTGGGGAGGTTACGGGAGATATAGAGCGAGAGCAGATAGGAATGGAAGATTTCAGGAAGTGGATAGATCAAGGCAACTGGAGATGACGATTGACGCTACACTTAAACCGTTGGAGATTGTATTTGTCAGGGAAACAGTAACGGGGAAGGGAGTTCCATAGGCGAGATGTGCGAGACATGAAGCTATTGGAGTAGAAAAGACGTCTACACCTAACAGTTTCTACGGTGAAGGGGTGGGAACGGGATGCCAGCCTCGTAGGACGCTTGAATTCACGAGGCTTAGGGACAAGTGAGAGCAACTCCTCAGAGCAATTACCGTGGAAGTACTTGTAGAAAAGGCAGAGTGATGCAACATTCCGTCTGTGAGAGAGCGACTGCAGACGAGATGACAGATCAGGGCCAATCACATTGCATATCCGTCTCTGGATCTTATCAAGAACCCCGAGGCAACACGCAGGGGCCCCAGACCATAAATGGCAGCAATACTCCATGCAAGGTCGAATGGTAGACTTATAGACCTGGAGGATCGATTCAGGGGAGAAGAATTTCCTGGCTCGGCACAGGGAACCAACTTTTCTAGCGGTGGATGATGCAATTGACTCGATGTATTTGTTCCATCTCAGATCAGCGGACAGCGTGAGACCGAGCAGCCGCAGAGAGGAACTCTCGAGAAGTTGGTCCTCAGACATTCTGATGGGATGCAGGGATGGGTCCTTGTGGTGGTTAATGGAGAGCAATTTTGTTTTAGAGGCATTAAAGTTGACCATCCATTTCTCTCCCCAGTCCACAACCGATTGGAGGTCCTTTTCAATTTGAGCTGCCAGGTTAATTTTGTCCGCCTCGGTAGATTTGTGCTTGAGGCAGGAGTAAATGGTAGTGTCGTCAGCGTAGATACCGACTTGGGAGTCTATGGCGTCAGGAAGGTCATTTATAAATATGAGGAACAGAGTAGGGCCAAGGATGGAGCCTTGAGGAACACCAGCAGTAGTGGGATAGGAGTTGGAGAAGGATCCATTGAGAACAACCTTCAAATCCCGGTTTGATAGGAACGATTGAATTAGGTCAAACAATCGACCTGTGATACCATAACCCCGGAGCTTGCGAAGGAGGCCGGCATGCCAAACCCTATCGAATGCCTTGGAGATGTCAAGGGCCACGGCACGGGCTTCACCGTTACTATGGATAGCTTGGTAGACAAATTCAGTGATGGCCGTAAGCACATCGGCAGTAGACCGGGCAAAGCGGAAACCATACTGCTTGTCTGAGAGCAGATCGTGGGATATCAGGTGAGTAGTCACTTCGGCGTTGATAATGGCCTCGAAGACTTTGCCGAAGATGGGAAGGAGACTGATAGGATGGTAATTAGAAGGGTTGGAGGGGTCGCCAGAGTTCTTAAAGACAGGAACAATGGTAGAGGACTTCCAGCAGTCAGGAAAACAGGAGTCCTTGAGGCAGCGGTTGTACAATTTAGAGAGGGCAGGTGCCAGTTCAGGTGCGCATTTCTTCAGGACAATGGCTGGTATTCCGTCGCCGCCGGTAGCCTTGTGGGGATCTAAGTTAGAAATAATTCCCAGTACCGACGACGGGGTTATGTGCAAGCCGTCCAGTAGGGCCTCAGTTCTGGGAGGGAAGTCAGGCAAGGGTACCCCAGAGGAGTCAAGCATAGAATTGGAAGAAAACTTTCGAGCGAAGCATTCGGCCTTGTCGGTAGAGGTGGTCAGGACCTCAAACTGATTGAACAGTGGAGGAATGGAGGGTTTGTTACTATTCAGAACGCTCTTGCAGAGGCACCAATAGTCCTTGGAACCAAATTTGCGGGATGCAATACGTTCCTTCATCCAAGCTGCAAATAGTGCCTTGGCATTGTCGAGGGTACGCTTACACTCATTGCGTGCAGAGGTAAATAGACGTCTGTTGAAGTCGGACATGTCACTACGAAAACGGTGGAAGAAGTGGTTCCTATGGGCAATGGCGGCTGAGCAAGCAGCTGTGAACCAGGGGGAGGAGCGCGGTTTGACCTTGTATTTCCTGGAGGGGATGAAAGCTTCAATATCGGCTTTGATCCAGGAGGAGAACTCAGAAGCACAGTCATGAGTGGGGAGCTTAAATACAGCATCCCAGGGGACATCGCGGAGGAAGTCCCGAAATGAGTCCCAGTCAGCCCGTTGGTAGCAGAAAGTGTTTCTGGTGGTAGGAGGTTCTTTGCAGGGGGAGGGGCTGAAGGATATACTGACAGACACGACAGCATGATCGGAGTTACCGATAGGACAGAGCTGCGTGGCACTACACGACTCAGGGATGGAGGTAAAACACAGGTCGAGGAGTGAGGGCTTACAGTCACGATTGTAGGAAAAACGCGTGGGGAAATCGATTATCTGGGTGAGGGATTGAGAGATTGAAAAGTTAAGAGTATGAACGCCAGCGAGGTCAGTGGTAGCGTTCTGTAGCCACTGGTTGTGATGGGCGTTGAAATCACCAAACACAAATATGTGAGCGGACGGATGGACAGAGAGGGCCTTATCAACGCTGTCAGAAATGACATCGAGTATCCCGCAGTCCTGAGAGGATGGAGAGCGGTAGAGGAAGAAAAGATAGCTTACAGCATTGAGAAGAGATAGACGGAGACATAAGTAGGAATGATCCGGCGATTCGAGAGAGGTCTCTCTAGCCAGAGGGAGATGGTCCTTGACGTAGACACCCAGACCATGCATGTGGGTTAGAGAGTCTTTTCTGAGGAGTGGGAGGTATCCAGGGATCGAGAGATCGGAGGAAGGGATAGAGGAGTTAAGATTGGTCTCACACAGGGCGAGTATATCCGGGCACTTAGCTATGAGGAAAGACTCAACGCTGCAGAAGTTGGTTCTAATGCCGCGGATGTTAGAGAAGGAGATATTTAGAGGTTTGGATGATTTTTGGAAGGCTGGTTTAGGTTTGTATTTCAGTTTTTTGTTATTCATGTTGGTAATTGGTTTTGGAAAGAGGGAGAAGGCCTGAGTTAAAGGAAGCCGACGGTTGATACCCATGACGCGAACAGAGAGGGGGATTGGCACAGCAAGATTCATAATGTGGCCTCAGGGTTGCCCACCGGAAATGACTGCAGGGACACCTATCCATGCGCGACATGGCACTACAGACATCCCGATATTATGCAACTGTTGATCAGAGCGGCCGCTCAAGACGCTACGCAAGAGTTAGGGCTCCTAACTACCAGTCGGAAACAGCAACCAGGTAACTGTCAACCGTGTACCCTCAGAATGAACAGGCAATGCCACAGACTGCGCGCATCATGGGAGGAACACAGCGACACCAGTACAGAGGCCAGTAAGTGGGAGAAAGAGATCCGGGAACCCCTTCCTAAACACGAAACAAGGTTTGGGCCTCTACTCGCGTTCAATAGAAGAGGGAGGAGTGTTGACCGGGCGGTAGGAGAGCCTACCTTCTCCAATTACATAAAACATATACAACGATGACAGAACAAAGGGCATATACAAGTCGAGGGTACTGGGGGATAGGAAAGACATATGATACTAAGTTTTAACTTAGTATTATTCCCAGTGGTCTATATTAAAAACAAACAAAATTGGACAAGGGGAAAAAGAGGTTAGCAGGCGTTAGTTTTTAGCAAGAAAAGAAAGAAAAAAAATAAAAATAAATAAATAAATAAATTAAATTAAAAATAATTATTAATAAAGTATTTACTCACTGGGATTCAGTTTTAATATCGACGACATACTTCGCAAAAGACACAAGCGATAGTAGGCGGCACGCTCGATTCCCCGAGCTTCAAGTTACAAAGAACGCAGTGTTGGTGGCAGTGGGGGGGGGGTCGTACGACCGCTATTCCACCACCACAACAGTGGGCCGGGGGGAAGGGCTTTTTGTAGGAGAAAGTCCAAAACAAAAACAAAATGGCACCCATTCTGACCAGCAGAACTTTTCGAGCCGAACGAGTTTCTAACGAGGCAGTTGACGATAGAAAGAAACTGAAAATCTCAAACATTGGCTATTAAGTGGGCTAACAGATTATATTCCCAGTGGTCTATATTAAAAACAAACAAAATTGGACAAGGGGAAAAAGAGGTTAGCAGGCGTTAGTTTTTAGCAAGAAAAGAAAGAAAAAAAATCTAATTCTTGTAAAGGTAGAGCGTAGCAAGAATAGTCGTGTAGTTACGGGAGCGGTACAGGTAGGTGAAAATTCGTCTAGCTTTTTTTAGCGTTGGATCGTATATACGAGTCCCGCTTTAGGCTTGAGGTGATCTTAACTCCTTAACGGGCATTGAAGATACTGGACCTCTTTGAGAGAACACCTATTCATTGCTACAGACAGAAATTCAGTGGTATTCCGACTAAATTAGAAGTTCGTCACAGTCCAATTTGTTTTTAACCTTTTGTAAAAAGGTCTTTCCTGGCGTGTTGTTAAAGTTCTTGCCTCTATCATTTTTGACCGTACAATGGGATCCATTGATTATAAAACTAGTTTAAAGGTACACCCTTTTTTCAATGTAAATAACTAGATCCAAGATATATACTTCTTTTATCATAATCTTCAACAGATATTGATTAATTAATTGTTATTGCAATGTATACGACAAGTCACTTTTTGTTGATAATATTTAATCAATAGGGCTGTTCGATTATCTTTTGCATACCTGTCAGTATAAATGGTAAATTCACAAAAAAATTGAAGACCAGTTATTGTAGTTTTGCTTCCTCCGGATTTGGGCACATACAGACGATCAACATCAGTTTGGGATGATGCATGCGATGGCAGGTGAGAAGCTTTCTAGTGTCCATTCGCTTAGTCAGGTATGGTTCAGTAGAGGATTTTGAAACTATATTGTATGGTATAATGACATATACCCTTTAGAATTACTAAGACTCCGACCCCACTGAAAAAAAAATCATCTCCTTTATTTGGATAGGTTGTATTTAATTTCCTTCGCTAATTCTTTGGTAATTATAAACTCATCTTTTTTCAGTTCCGTAACAAAATTTAGAACTGTTGAGTGTGTTTCTGTAATTCTCCCTTTTTTGAATGTTACTTTTGCACATGTATCTAATCCGAAATCCATAATTATATCGTCACTGAAATATTTTACAGTATTGAAGAGACCATTCAGTAAAGAGTTTGAGGTCATGCATGTACAGTACGTGGTTAAATACTTTCTTGTTTACTTTGCAACAATAACTATTATTGTTTACTCATACGAAAGGTGGCTTAGGGACAGACAAAATAGTAGAGTGACTGTGAGTCTCAAGGAAGTTTATTCGTCAGATATTCAGGCGCTTGATAAGGGCAGTGCATTTAGAGCGATTTAGGTATAATATAGTTTTCCACATACCCATCCTGAGTTAAGGAAATTTACTATCACTGGGAGACTATGTACATTTCCAAAGCTTTATTATGATATTATAATTTTGCGTCTTGACCTTGTTCAGATTATTTTTTAAGTTCGTTTTAGAGTGAACGATTGTGATGACGTCATCAATATATCGTCTGCTGCAAACGTTGCAAATAAATAGAATTATAATTCTCGCGGTTTGATCTTGTTTGACATCTGACCTTTGGTAAATTACTATGGAGTGATGTAGTAAAAAATTATAAAGTCATTTTAATTTTACGTCCAAAGTAGCGAACAGATTTAAAGGATTTTTTTTAATATTTAAGTAATCAGGCCCTTGCCGATTGATCTACAGAAGAACATCCATTTCTGTCCCTTATTTATTGCTTTATTAATAGAAAAACACGTGTCTGTTCGGCCCTTTATTTTCTTACGTAAATTAAACTGCAGTATACAACAAATAGGCACTGTGTAATTTTAATGCTACGCTGAAACTAACAGTTTTAAACCATTTTTTAATATTTAATTAATCAGACCCTTGCTGTGCTAGAGATTTCCATCGGAGGTCCAAGAAATCTAGAGAAACGTAGCCCTAATAAGGCTATACTTCCTCCATTCACGAAACCCCTCTTACCAAAGCCGCTCCTCCCAACATCCCCATCTCAACACACATCCTTCCAACACAACTGCTTATGACTATTCTCCCAAAACAACGCATCTCCTTCCCCCCAAAAAGAGGTCATGCCCTACATGGAAAATATCATGTAGACAGGCGGGTTCTTAGACGGGGCCTTTCCTCGCAGAGAAAATCACTACTAAGACCCATCTTTAAAATCATTTCACTCAACGGGGAGTCGATTGAGGACCCGAGAAAATTGCCTTAAGCCCCAGGTGTCATAACATGGATTAAGGACACTGTGAGAGTGCTAATTGTGTGGGATCACGTAGGAGGCCTTCCCAGTCGTCAAAATCTCGCCGGGAGGCCCGCAAATATTTCCCATCCTACATTATACAGGGCTCTAATGCTAACATATCCCAGGGACATCGGCGGCATTATCCTGAATGGTCGCATGACGACAGAGATGGGGACAGGGTGCCGAGGACAATCCGTTGGGGTCCTGACTCCCGTTGTTTCCGTCCAGTCAGCATTTAAGGTATTCGAAAATGGTTAAAAGATGCCTATTAAGATAGCCAGCTTGAGTATGAGAGGCCAGAGATGTAGGTGTAAGGCTGCCCACCTGCTCAGTGATTTCTTGTCCTTCGGTGTAGATGAGGCCGTGATCCAGGAGACATACTTTGCGACGTTGATGCTCGTGTGCTGTCTAGCGACTTTCTTGTTTATTCAGCATACAGGAACGGGCAGGCTAGAGATGTCAAACGTTTCTTGGATGCGGGGATAGACCTTGTTCATGTGGGTGGGGAAGGTCGGTTGATTGTGGCCGATAGTGACATGAGCACTGTTTCGTTTCGTGTCGTTGCGGTTTATGCGCCAAACGATCATGTGGAACGTGTCGAGGTTTTCTGTCGGCAGGGGCCGTTCCTCGTGGATTCGTCGGGATTAGTCTTAATGGGCGACGGCAATTCTATTCTGAAACCAAAGGTAGACAGGTGGCTGGGAGCTAGCGGCAGGTTATCGGTCGATCGTAGTTTGGTTGATCGGATCGGTGATCGTTGAGTTTGGTTTCGTCCATATACCGGATCGATCTTCTGAGGCGGGAAATGTGGAGGTGGGCTATTACCGTGCATACTGGACCAGAATCCGATGCGAGTGTGTATCCAATGTCTGTGGTACAGAATCCAAGATATCCTGCTACACTTGCAAATCGATCTGGAAAGTAATCGCTTCTATATAAAATAAATGAAAAATAAAAGATAGGTCGATAACCGGAAGTCTAACCCTAAATCTACTATTTTTGGTCGAAGATAAAACTCATTAAGATCCCTTTATAATCGACCAACCTAAATAATACTGAAATATGTCACACTTGGATGTCTGTACTGTTTGATAGTGTCGATTTTATGAGAAGGAATAACAAAGAAATGTTTCTTTGAATCGTTAAGAAAATTACGCCACGATGTAAAAAAAGGACCCGATCGTTCATTTTACCTTTAACGACGACCGATAAAGTCTAATTAAGTTCTTTAATTAAGATACTAATTAGATATTGAATCTATCATTCATCAGAATTGAATATTTACTGCATAAAACTAAGCTTAAAATCAATATCTGTCAGTTATTTATTGATTTATATACATTTTTATCAGCCGTATACACGTTCGTTTGGCCATTTAATTACGTACATTTCTCTGTAGTAAAGAAGTAAATAGTTACAAATTCAATTTAATTTTATGCACAAAATATCGATCAGTTTTAATTGATTTTTTATTATTTAATCAATCCTACTTTATGCAAATGATCTGAGGAAGAAAATGCATATCAGTCGTTTATTTATTAGAATTATTAAGACATATACACCTGCGTGTTCAGCCTTTTATTTGCTTAAAACGTACTACATAATTACTATATAATCATCATATAAGACTGATTTCTAGGATAATCACCCAACACTTACACGATGTAGAGAATTTGTGATATTCTATAATGCAGTTGGGTTTAAGACTCTGTGCAGTAAGGCGTAAAGGGGATAAAATTCCTCGGACCTATCCCTCTCCTGGAAACGATAGGGGCGACAGGTGTCACCGGACCGTTGTCTTGCGACTGCTCGCTTCAAACATAAAATAACTCTCGGGAAATAAAACTTTAGGACATTCAACAACTGCAGCTAGTTAGATAATGTGAAACAAGAGATGAGCAGGCTTAAAATTATCCTAGGTGTATGTGAAACATCATGGCCAAATAAGGGAGATTTTTGTCAGCGACAAGCACATGATTATTTATGCAGGCGGAGAGAAAAAAAACTACAAAGGAGTAAGATTAATAGTAGATAAAACATTTAAGAAATGCGTTCTGGGATACAACCAACCATCCGAATGAATTCTTGTCGTCAAGCTGAAAGGAAACATAGCTATTATAATAGTTTACGAACCAACCGAACAAAGTAAAGAAAAGGAAATCGAATTTTTCTACTAAATGCTAGACAATGCCAAGGCTCTTTGAAAAACATAAGAAGTCATCATTATCATGAGAGATCTAAATGTCAAAGTAGACAGGAAAAGGGCAGGGAATATAGCCGTAAAATTTGGAATAAGAACATTAAACGAACGCTGAGAAAAATGGATCCAATGGTGCACAGCCAATGACCAGCTGATAGTCAACACATGGTTCCACAATATCCGGGACGATTATGAACATGGAGGAGCCCAGCAGGAGAAACTAAAACCAAATTCACTACATAACTATCAACAAAATCTTCAGGAATGCAATGGTTCACGGCAAAACCTACTCAAGTGCCGACTGCGGAAGCGGTCATCGCTTTGGAATACGTAAACTAAGCGTGAAACTGTGGAAATTGAAGAAGCCTAACGCAGCACCCAAATTGCAATACAACAATTTCTTGAGCCATCTGAACCTAAAAGAAAAATATATGGTCAATATAAAAAGAAGATACGAGGGACACAGTGGAAACTCGAAATGGGACACACTAAGAGATGCTTTATTGACATCAACAAACGATATCATCCCAAAAAATGACGGACGAAGAAGAAAAAACGAATAGCAGTCTGATGAAATTGTCGACATGATGGAAAGGAAAGAGAAAACTTGACCAAGATAGGGAATGGAATACAGAAAATTACACAATGAAATAAGGACTAAATGCAGGCAAGTTAAAGAAAAATGGCTAAACAAAAAATGTGCAGAAATAGGAAGACTGAGTAGCACCAACAAAGGAGATATGTATAAACAAATAAAACAACGAACAGGACAGAAGACAGCTCAACAGGCTGTTTAAAATCAAAGGATGGAACGCTCATATTAGAGAAGGAAAAATTCTTCAAATCTGGAGCGAGTATAGCGGAGAACTCTCCCACGACAAAACCATCAATACACAGAACTACAGAAGGGCCTGAAATTCTGAAACCCGAAGTAGAAACTGAACTGACCAAATTAAACAGGGCCAGGGACTTGTAACAGAAATACTGACAGCCTTAGATGACTTTAGCATAGACAAGATCAGAGAAATAATTAATGAAATCTACAACAGTGGAATATTTCAGCAGATCTATTTTTGTAACAATGCATAAGAAACCAGGCGCAAATGAATCCGAACTCGACCGAACAATCAGCCTAATGAGCCACGTAACAAAACTCATCATCCGTTTTCCGATGAATAAAGCGCGCAACAGAATCAGGACAGAGATAGGACAAGAACAGTACGGGTTCGTTAAAGACACTGGCAGAAGGAACGCGATATTCATGCTCAGAACGTTACCAGAAAGAGTAATACGAATGCAGAAGGACGTGTATCTATGTTTAAAAAACTACGCAAAAGCCTTCTACAAAGTACGCCACAAAGATCTGTTCTAACTGCTCAGCAACCTTGACATATCCGGGAAAGATATTACAATAATCAAGAACATGTACTGGCAGAAAACAAGATGTATATGCATAGAGAACGACTTCAGCAGGTATAAAAAATAGAAAGGGGTGTAAGGCAAGGATATGTCTTCTCACCGGACTTATTCAACCTATTCAGCGAGGAAGTTCTGAGAAAATTGGAAATCCTTCCGGGATTAAGCAATGGCGTCCACAATCTTAACAATATGATACACAGTACTGATAGCAGACACGGAAAGGAAATTACAACACCTCTTACAGTAGGTAGCGAAGGAGAGCGAGAAGGAAAGACTAAGCATAATATACAAGAAGACAAAATGCATGGTCATCAGTAAAAGGATGAGCCCGAAAGGCGATTTTCAGGTTGGGGACACTAAAATCAAGTAGGTGTAGATGTTTAAATATCTGGGAAGTGTTTTCACAGAGGACGGTACGTACGACGCTAAGATCCGTAGACGTATTGGGATGGCCAAGGACGCATTCCAAAAGCTGGACAGAGGATTACGAGACAGGAGGATCTCTTTGGTAACAGAGAAAGAATACTGAGCTGTTACATGACATCTATCCTCCGTTACGGCAGCGAATGTTGGACGGTTTCCTCAAAGAAGAAGAATAGACTCGAGGCGACGGAGATGTGGTTCTACAGAAGGATGCTGAGGATATTATGGACCTATCGTTTGAGCAACATTGAGAACTTGGAGAGGATACGAAAAAGGAGGAAACATATTTAACATCAGGAAGAAGCAACTGACGTTTCTGGGACACGTAAAGGAAAGGAAGACCTGAAGAATCTGATACTCACGTGTCGAATAGAGGAAAAGAAAAACAAAGGAAAACAACGCATGACATACCTTGCGGCCTTAAGCAAGTGGATGACAGAACATGGTCTAGAGGAGGCGGTAGAGGGACGAATCATTGAGAGCTACAAGGGATAGGGGGAAGTGAAGAGCCATAATCGGCTACGTCCTAAAAAACAGGGCACATGAAAAGAAAAGAAGAGGACAAGTGTCTCGCGGTTACTGTGTTTGAACTCGAGTTTCTTATTGTTTTGTCACAAGCTGCTTCACATTATCATTCAGTAAGTCAGTGGTTTCCGTAAGCAACAACAATAAATTTTTGTCTCTGCCTAGATCAGGACAAATACTAACAAGATAACTAGCCACGACGTTTTTTCATTGTTACTATACTTTTATAATTTGATTGATAAGTACCTAATTGTTGTGAGACCGATACTTTCCTACATCATGGACTCTCCCAGTACTATATTATTATGTGAATGGTACTATCATGGGAGTAGCACCAGTAATGCGCAGCCGCGCACGATACCAATATCGGACGTCACTGGATAGTAAGCTCTGCTTACTCTTACACTATTCTTTGTAACTTTTCTGTTTAATATATCTTTCTTACCTCTATCCCGTGCTCCATGTTTTCCTTTCGTGGCCCCTACTTAGGGTCCACATCACTAATGATATTTTTCGTCTGTAAATACGCTTTTTCTGGGTGACAGATGGGATAAGTCATCTCGGAAAATATGAATTAGCACTGGTCCAGCTAGTTATTATTATTAAAACACTTCCAGAAGAGGGCGATTTAAGAAAATAAAAACGAAAGAAACACAATGTTTAACCATATTTCGGCAATATCCCTGTATACTTTAAAATTATATCTAAAAATTCCATGCAAGTATGAAATGTTTTAAAATACTATATTGGCAAACATGAACAAACGTACCCGCAATATGACAAATTGACAGTTTTTCCCATGACAAAGCTTTTTAACTGTCTTCACTTTGCGAGAATGATTATTGTTTTAAAAATGATTATAACAAAACCTAAATATATGCTTAAAGTGAATTCATAGATTTGATTGTTCTTGAGAATTTATAACAAAAATATTAAACACTATTTATTAGATTGCTTATGTACAAGGATTTACAGCATTTTAAAAAAGTAACACAATTAGAACTAAATGCAATGTAATATTAGTCAATTACCAATTTATAAAGAAATAAATTAGAAAACAATTTTATATTCCTAAATTTATAAACATTAACTAAATTATTAAAATCTGTTATCATGTCATCGTTATTATTTACCATTTTATAAAGTTTGATTCATTTGGCAATTAACCGATGTTTTCCAACTATTCTAATAAATAATATAATAAATAAATAGTGAAATAAACAATCTAATAAAGAACAAGTGTTTATTATTATTTTTTAAATTCTCAAAAACAAAGAAAATTCAGAAATTCAGAAAATGGCTATGCTGATAATTAAACGGAAACAAATAATTAAATTAACCAGTGTGAACGAAATAAATCTGAAGCATATTGCCCAACATCTTGAAATTTTCCGTCTGTTGAACAATTAATCAAACAGCTTATTATTATTATTGTTATTGTTGTTTTTGTACAAAAGGATTTTTTTAAAGCTTTTCACCCCATGCAAGGGAGGAAGACACTAGCATGCAAGGGGTTTGGAGGAAGAGCAGATAGGAGTGGTAAAGGAGAGGATGTGGAGAAAGATAGTGGATCGATCAAGGCAAGGGGGTTACAGAAGATTTGGAGCGAGAGCAGATAAGAATGAAAGGGGAAAGGATGTGGAGAAGGGAAGTGGATAGATCAAGGCAACTGGAGATATCGATTGACGTTACACTTAAATAGTTGGAGATTATATTTTTCAGGGAAACAGGTATAAGGAAGGGAGTTCCACAGGCGAGATGTGCGAGACATGAAGCTATTGGAGTAGAAAAGATGTCTACATCTAACAGTTTCAACGGTGAAGGGGTGGGAACGGGATGCCAGCCTCGTAGGACGCTTAAATTCATGGGGCCTGGGAACCAGCGAAAGCAGCTCATCGGAGCAATTACTGTGAAAGTATCTGTAAAGGTAAACGGTAGAGGCAACGGCGCGTCTGTGAGAGAGCGACTGCAGACCGAAATGACAGATCAGGGCCAATTACGTTGCATATCCGTCTCTGGATCTTATCAAGAATCCTGAGGCAAACAGCAGGGGCTCCAGACCATATATGGCAGCAATATTCCATGTAAGGGCGAATAGTTGATTTATAGATTTGGAGGATCGATTCCGGGGAGAAAAATTTCCTGGCCCGGCACAGGGAGCCAACTTTCTTTCCGGTGGATGACACTCTTCCATTATTTTTCAACGGCTAAGAGAAGACCACGACTTAAGATGAGAAAAAAAAGAAGAAAAACATAGTATTTGACAATTTTAAACAATTTTTCCAAGTTATATTTTAAAAAAAATTAAAGTATAAAATTATATAAATCTGTAAAAATTTATAAACATTTGTATTAAAAAAAAAACTGCGATGATTATTGATAATATTTTTCATCTGTGAAGGTGTGCAAAAAAGTTTGCTAAAGTTTCTAAATTTTGTGAAAATTTTGCACAAAAGAACAATTTTTGAACAAATAAAATTTACATAAACTTTCTCTAAAGCTAGTGTTCAATCTTCAGACACTAGTACAATGGGTCGTCTAATGACGAATTATTTTACAAAAAGCATGAAGTTATGATAACAATTCCCTTATATCATTCGATTAAGATAATTCTCTTACGTGTTTAACTAACATCATTTGTAGGGATTGTCTCATATATGCGTGATAAGGTGAGAGTTGTTGATATTTGGAAAAAGTTGTCAATTTCAAATCTTTTCAATTGTAACCACTACGTAAAATAACGAACAGCATTCATTTTCATGATTGGTATTGCAATATTTTGTTTAGGTCATATTCTAAGAAAGTCGGTTCCCATTATCGTAATAGACATTTTTCTCTCCTGAATCTATCTTACATATTTATAACTCCTCACTTAGAATATTGCTGCGCCGTGTGTTCCGTTGCTAGAGATCGTTGATAAAATCCAAAGACGAATCAGCGCTATTATTGATCCTAATCTGACCTCTGGGCTTCAATTATTTTCCAATGGAGTAAAGTTGCCTCCATGTGCCACGATCATTATAATATCTGCATAATAGGTGGTTCGTCTGTGTTTAAAATTAAGAGGTTTTTTTATTCTACTAGACTGGTTGTCAACAATGCCGATAGAGCCCAGTGTGCCCTATTATTTAAACTAGAGCTGCGATGTTCGGAGTTCAGAATTGTCATTCTTCTAGATCATTTGTCACCGAACGCTATAGGTCCCAGTCTTTTCTGCAGAGCAGCAATAAGGAAATATTTGGTAATAATAAAATTAAATATATAAAAATATTAGAACTAAGCATCCACAAAGTAAATATAGAATACTAGCAGTAAGGCCCGGCGTTGCTCGGGGTTTTATGTAGTTAAATTGCTTTGGGGTTTGAATTATTGTAATTACGCACGTATCCGCAGATGTTGAGGTCACTGATAGGCCGGGAATCTCACTGGTAGCAAAATCAATGAGATCAAGGGCAACCGGTTGCAATAGGTGGCTGCTGTGTTGCTGCTCCGTGCTTACCCGAAGATGGCCACCCGTTCATAATCAGTCAAGATTTTTAATTCTGGCAATGTAAAATAGTGGTTGCGTTTTCACCGTACGACTCGCTTAACATATCGGAGTCGGTGGTCGGCAAAGCTGCTCTACTCCATTTTGCACACGTTAACCTACCCGACCTTACTTAAGTACGGCTTGCTTAGTCTTGTTGGAAAGCCCTTGATCTAATGGTGAATCTGTGTACATTCCTTTTTTTGGCATAAGTCTGGAGTGTCCATTTATTGAACCTAGAATGATTTGACTTCATTTCCTATGGTAAGATGAAACCCTTCCCCACGGGAAACTGAGCGGAAGAACGCACTGACTCCCCCCGCACACATTCGGTAATTGTCGCGGCGCACGAACAGAGGTCATCACAGCTGCATCTAGGGATCAATAGTTGTGTAAAGCGCAATGGTTTGTGAATTGGGAGTACTGGGAATAGCTTTTTTTGTCGGTTTTACTGCGGATGTTACGGTTTTGGGAAAAAAGTGATGCTAGTAGTGGTTGATTAGTGTAGCTCAATTGCAAAATCTAAATTAGTATCGCAAAGCGTGAGCCAGAATCAGAGGGCAGGTATTTAAGTAAAGAAGCTCAATAAATTGTTTATGGTATTTGGAAACTAGTTAAACAGACAAAGGTTAAACAAAAACGTAAGAAACAACTTGCGGTAGGAGAAATGATCAGTTGAAGGAGTCTAAATTGTCAACCGGATGGCGGCGTAACAGGATCAGAAGTGAGACCTTCGTCCCACAGTTGTGCACAGTAGGTTCAAATGCGAAGTATTACTGGCCAATCGGTTGTGCCAATCACGAGCGTCCTAGGGTCTCGCACACCAATCAGCGACCGCGTACTGCACTCAGCCAATGAGATACCGCTATGTGAAGCATGGTCACGCGTGTGTGAATAACAATCAGCTGTATATTCTGTAGTGTAGAGATCTCAGTTGAACATACGTTTGATTGGTGTATTCCCAAATTCCGATGAAGACATGATTGTATCGACTTCCCTCAGGTATTCGTTGGTCACAAAGGAGCTCACCGGGCGAAAGATTTTAATTGTCACGACTAAAGCCGATAAAGTTAATCAAAATCCCAAGCAAGTTGCGAAAAACCTCGCCAAATTCAGGTAAACTAGATTTGAATGGGAAGTCAAAAGGGGTATGATTTCATCGATTTTTATCCGATAATTGAAACCGATATTGAAAACAAAAGTCAGCACCTCAATACTGTCAACGGGAATTTTGCTGAAAATTCTTCGCCCTTTCCGAAACACATAGCCAAAATTCAGCTAGGCTGGACTTGAATCGGATTTCCCAAAGTGATCGATTGTATTGATTTATTCCAGTAATTGATATCGATATTGAAAAATAATGTCAGCACCTCATAACTGTTGATAAAAACAATGTTCAACGTAATTCTGGTGGAAATTCTTCGCCATTTGCGAAAAATATAGCCAAAAATCAGCTTGACTGGATTTAAATTGAAAGTCAAAAGTGGCATGATGTTATAATCGATAATCGATACCGATATTGACGAAAAAGGTCAGAAAGTAATAACTGTTGATAAAACTAATGCTCAATATGATTTTCGTGAAAATTCCTTGCAGTTTGCGAAAAATAGAGCCAAACATCAGCTATATTGGATTTGAATCGGATGTCCCAAAGTGATTGATTTATCGATTTTTCCAATAACTGTTAGCAATTTTTATAAATAAAGAACAGCATCTCAAAACTACAAGTAATGACATTGCTCAACGTGAGTTTGGTGGATATCACTTGTAATTTGTGAAAACTATCACTGAAAAACTGGTGAATTATTTTCGAATCAATATTCGACACCCTATTGGTTTTATCGATTTTTTCGAAAATCGGAGGAACAATATAAAAATACGAAGACGTCCCGAACGAATGGCTTAAATTTTCGATCAGTGCGTGAATTTTCATGTAAATCGGATGAATGATTTGCTCAGCATCAGGTAACAAGTTGACAGACACACTATCAGAATGCCATTCATAGATACAGATTTAGACCCCACCCCCCAAAAAAATCAGATACCGTAATTATTATCCTAATGTTTAAATGAATATTGGAAGATATTCCATCATAATAATATTATACTAAGTAAATATTTATTCATCAAAAATAACATTAATCAATTTACAAAAAATAAACGCAAATGCCGAGAAAATACGATCTGTCCCTTAAACAGCTAATTTATGACAAATAATATTGTATACAGTGCTAGCATAAATTCCGTTAAAGATATAAATTTTTATATTGGTTCCACTAAAACCCTTAGAAAAGTTTTTATCACCATCAAATGATTTTAGGCATTGTAAGATACGTGAACATTTCCGACATTTCCGGCAATTCAAAAATGGTAGCAACACACACATTATCACGTGTGATATTGTATCTAAAACCAAATCTTACAATGGGAAAGGCGATAGATATAATTTATGCTGTATAGAAATATTAGGTATCTTGAGAAATTTATATATATATATATATATATATATATATATATATATATATATATATATATATATATATATATATATATGTTATCCCCGTATAATATATAGAGTGAGCCAGCATTGCGTTAACCATATATATATATTTTTAATTAAACTTTAAATGTGATTGTCAATCCCTAATTAGCACCTGAAAATTGCGTTGTGCATGAAACTCCGGGTCGTGAGGAATAATATGTATATATATTTATTTAATACATATATGTATGTGTGTTTGTTTGTGTGTGTAAAATGTAATTTGATGATAACAATCATACACACATATATGCATATAATATGCATACAAAGATACCTACCTACCTAACTGCCTACATACATACGTACATACATCGCCATTTATTCTAGTTTTCTTTATTCACTAGCAATCGTAAATAGAGCAGGGGAGATAACTTATACAACAAATGCTGAGCAATTTCGGCATTGATCACTCAGCTAACAGCAAAAACGAGAACTCTTTTTGATGATCATCTGATTGCCTGAACGAGATGGTTCGGTGATTTCTTTGTAGAATTTTAGATCTATACTCTTCTGTTTCCTTGCATTTCTGTTTGAATTTCCGTTTCATCCTCCTTTTATCTATCTTCGTTAATTGCAACACTTCTGTCATTCACTTCTTTCATTTAGTCATTTTTTAGGTTCCTCATGTTTATTTCTTTTTACTCGTTTCCATCTGTTATATTTCTTTCAATATTCGGCAATTTTTGTGCATCGTCCTCTTATCTATCTTCCGTAATTGCAACACTTCTGTCATTCACTTCTTTCATTTAGTCATTTTTTTAGGTTCCCACTGCAATGTCTCTTCCTCCATTTCATTAATTTCATACACCGTCATTGCTTGATATCGTAAGTCATTATTTAGATTTCTTGAGATTATAATTTTCTGGTGATATTTCTATTTTCTTCATTCAATTTTACAGGCTTTTCCTTTGCCACTATACAGAAAATAATGCTAAATTCTTAATAATAATAATCCCATATACCTGATATACTAACGATCCAACCTATAAAAGCTAATATCAAAAACAACTTATCCAACATTCGTCTAAAAATTATCAACGCCACCAATAAAACAATAAAATATACTAGAAGTACCAGGTTTTAATATTTTATTTCTTAAGTTAATGTTTGAATAAACTCATAAGGACGTTTACGATACTAAAATATCCATAGAAATATCTCCCGCCTATCGCACCTTTAATTATTTGAGCTAATGAAAAAGAACATTTGCTCTTCTAATGAATTCTAGATATTCCAGTTTTCATATCTGCTTGATCGTTTGTTATTTGAACCGAGGGCGGAATACTTGGCACCAAAATCGGAAGGTGCTTTGGAAGTGCAAAAGTTGTTTTCCATTAGCAAAGTAAAATCTTAAGTAACAGGAAAATCTTCTGTAAAAACAAAGAAAAAATTGTTGTACTGTTTTGTACATCGGTCTTTCTACATTGTAGTGATTTCTAAACAATCTGATCACAGATGAAAAAAAGAATTGGAGCAACAGAAATTTTATTCCACAGAAGGATGGTGAGAATATTATGGAGTGAAATGTGAGTAACGACGAGATTTGAAAGAAAATGGAAACAGAAAATACATTTATACTTAGAATCAGAAAAAAGATAAATGAAATTTCTAGGACACAGGGTGATGAAAAAGGGCTTAGAGAATTTGATGTACTGAAGGCAAGAGGGACAGGAGAAAGCGGCGAATAACCTACCTACCAAATAGGAATGTGTAAATGGTTGACAAAAGTGAGAATAGACAGATAGCAAAAGTGAAACCTAATTAAGAGCGGCAGAATACAAGAAGTTGTAGAGAGCCATGTAGGCTCAGGTTTTGAAAACGTCCGAGACAGAAAATAATAGTAATAACCTCATCTTAACAGTTGGAGTTTACAGCACACTCATTAATACTAAAATATTAAGAAACACATTAAACTCTTTGTAAAAGTTTTCTTTTCACTTCAAGGAAACTTGTAAAAATACCTGAAGCTAAGTCAAGCTGTTTTTTTGTTTCCGTATGATGATTTGCTTCTCAGTGAGGGTCGCCACGTCATTTTCTATTGTAAAAGTATATAGAAAAATATCTGGGGTATGAAAGCTTTTTTGTGTAAAATCGTTATTTGTTTATCCCAACAGAAAATAAGTGGACCGTGTTTCTAATAGATCCATAGCACGTAAAAGATCTCATGGGAACTACTCAGAATTTTATTCTGTTGATATGAAGTTATTATTTCCATTCGGCCATGGTTGTTGATCTGACATGTGTCGTTCGTGATTCGTCAAACAGAAACATTTAAGTGTGAAGTAAAGAGAATGCTTACGCCTTGTCGCATCTCGCCTGTTATTCTCGTGAATAAGATATTTCTGGGTGTTCAACGAAGTAGAAATCATTGGGCCTGGATATAAAGGAATTTCTTTTACTTTTTGTCGGTTTTCACTCGGAAAAAAAGACATTTTTTATAATGTTTGGAAAATGTCAAACCCGTCTATCTCTATGCTTGATTCGCGAATGGAACGATAACTGGTTTACAGGTACATTTAAAGAGATAGCAGTTCGAGTTTAGTTAACAGCTACAAATTCGATAAACCCAGTTACGGCAAGTAGGCTATTCAACGGTAGTTTTTAAACTCAGAATAAATAAGTAACCAGTGGTCAGTAGCACCTGCTGCTATCTTTGCATCTCATTCTCACTCTTTCGGTGTTTCTATTTATTTTGGATTGACTCACAGGTATAACTGAAAAGGTTATTGGTACAATATAATGATTTTTTCATGTTGTACTCGGTGCGCATGTGTATTCAGATGAGAGTGATACCTTCAAGAAGTTACATACCCATGTACGATACGATCTCTCTCTTTTTTAAATACACACACACACACACACACACACACACACACCCACACACACACACACACACACACATATATATATATGTACTAAGAGACAGAGAGAGAGTTAATTGATTTTTATTTATTAATCCAGATTAGCCTTATTACTTTATGTTATGGGAACTTACCTATAACGATAATGGACTCTTCCTGACTCTATAAATACGGCGCATCTCTTAGAAATAGGGTAGGAACGAGTCGCAGTCTCTGACTGTGCGCGACTCCTGTCGAACTCTCTGCTTTGGCAGAGAGGAACCCGGACGAGGCTTTGCCGCAGGGAAAAGTGTCGTCCGGGGAGGTAGACAGTCCCTGAATCCGTTTATACGGGATCTAATGGGCATATTTTTGGCCGAGCCTACGGGCTCGGAGAACCCACATTAAGCCGGCCTTGTGCCACATGCGACCTACGTGGGAGGGTTGTTAAATATAGGAACGAGTCGAGACGCCGTCTCTGACTGTGGGCGACTCCTGTCGAACTCTCTGCTTTGGCAGAGAGGAACTCGGATGAGCCTTTGCCGCAGGGCAAAGATTCGTCCCGGGAGGTAGACAGACCCTGAACCCGTTTATACGTTGTTGTTCCTCCTTGGCTCTAACCTTGGATCATAACCGTGGTGCGAGGATATTGGACCATAACACTTTATATGTTTTTTTAGTTGATACGTATATTTGAGTAGAGGATACTTTTATTTTGACCAGTATTTTTTTTCGTCTACTCAAATAAGTGTATCTACTAAAAATATGTTTATATATATATATATATATATACATATATATATATATATATATATATATATATATATATATATATAATGCCTGAGTGCATGATTGCGTAGATTTAGGAAAATACTGCTGTCTTCTGTACCGATCCCAAGATGAAAAAACAATTATGTTGTACCAAACAATTATTTAAGTATACGCATCAGTCATCACATATACATAGAGACATTGAAAGAGAGAGAATGAGTAGCGAGAAGAGTATATCCCACTGAGACCAGTGACAAATTATTCGACAAACTTAGACAACTCTAATGTAGTATCCTCGAATATTAACTCAATTTTCGGAGATTAGGAGCCCGGATACCTATAAGGAATTATAATGAATAAATCTGAATATCCATTACGGCCCATTATTTTACAGATCCCAACACCTATTTACCCATTATCAGATTTATTCCATTATATCATTACCAACCGAATATAGTATGATATCTACTCATCAATTTCTCCAAATCCTTAAGACAACACAAACTAAAGCATTTTAGCCTCACTTGATAAAGAAAATCTGTTCCTGAACGTCCCTGTTAACAAAACCATCGCTATAATTTGTATCTATCTGTATCCCAAAACATCGCCAACAATAATAACTCCCCCAGTGAGATTAAAAATACAGAGGACAGTATTTAATAATTTTTTACTTGGATCATTGGGCGATATATTAAGACATTTCCATCTTGTTTATCTTAGAGTGTATTTGATTGCGTTATAGTAGGCTAATGCGTTTAGCGTTATTTGAGGAAGTATTGTGTTTTTATTGTTTTATGTTAATATTTCTAATAGGTTGTACGTATATATTATTTTGATTGACATAGAAAGGAACCTCAGTAGTACACGAGAAGAGTAGTTTCGTAATATTAGGTTTCATTTTTAATAGAGGGAGAGATGGGTTGTTGTAAATATTTTTTTATAATTATATCAATCGTTTCTCTAAGTGAGACTTTGGTAAATAACTTTTTAACATGAATCTTTCATTAAAAGGTATTTGTGTTTTTAAGAGTTGAATTAAATCGTGAGTTGATTTAATTTTGTATTTATTAGGTGCATGGTGTAATGATTTGGTTACAGATTTTGGGTAATTAATAATACGAAGCGGGGATTTGGCATATTATAGAACGGAGGCGGACGTTAGGTTTATGTATTTTTATAGCTCCATAAATGTATCATGGTTTGTAATCGCCAATAATTTTGAGAAGTTTAAATTGTCATGTTTTGCACTATTGGCTATAATTAGGTTGTTGATTTTCAATTTCATTGCCTAATAGAATTTTTGTTGGCATTTTTAAAAAACTTGGTGTGATCGTCAAGTTGAATCGTTTGTTGAAGTTTTGAATTGCAATCAGGTTTATTTAATACATCGAAGATATTGATTATATATGCTTTTTTATAATTATATCTGTATATGGTTATGTAGAGATTTTTATTTGTTTTGTTAGGAGTTCAGACAAGTTTTATATTTTGTTATGTCTGCCTTTTATATCTTCGTTTGCTGAGCATTTACAAAACAATCGCAATAATCAGTTACATGAATTTTTGTCTTAGCAATTCACGTCGGAAGAAAATAAAAGAACGCAGGCGTCTTTCTTACTCAGTTTTGTATCAGCACTAAGAGATTGATAAATAAATAAAGATAATATGTCTAGATCATTCAACCAAAGAGGCTTGAATGAATATATACTGCCTAAATATGCATATATATATATATATATATATATATATATATATATATATATATATATATATATATATATATATATATATATATATGTATATATATATATATATATATATATATATATACACACATATTTAAATAAGTAATTATATCTGCTCTACTCTGTATTGAGCACTCTTTTAAGAAGAATAATTGTTGGTTATTGGAATTTATTCCGTATATATCAATCCCATACTTGGTATATATATATATATATATATATATATATATATATATATATATATATATATATATATATATATATATATATATATGTATATATATATATATATACATATATATATATATATATATATTTATATATATATATATATATATATATATATATATATATATATATATATATATATGCAAGTTTTGGCAGTATATATATATATACATATATATATATATATATATATATATATATATATATATAATGCGGAGAAAACAACTGAAAATTTGCAAATTAAAAGAAAAAAATTGAATGTTTTTTGTGAAAGTATTTATTTATATTTTGTTATATATATGTATATGATATTTCAAATCTGCCCCGATCTTTCATCAGAAAATAATTAAATAACTGTATTCAGAAATTTGTTTAAAAGTAGCGTCCGTCGCGAGACGCGGACGTCACATGATGTGGAATGCAACTGTATTTGAATATTTCTAACGTAAATCTAACGATAATATTTTAGATGTTGTTTAAAAAGGTTTTAAAGTATACGTGGCTTCTCATTATGCTATATATATATATATATATATATATATATATATATGTATGTATATTTCTCTATATATATGTGTGTGTGTGTATGTATGTATGTTTGTATATGTGTGCGTGTGTGTATGTATAAAATGCATTATTTTGATGATGATGTGTCCTCACAGGTAAACTGAAAAGTTTAATAATACAAACTTTTTTCATCCTGTACACTGAGCAAATATGTAATGATAATTCAATGGTGTTTTTAGGAAATATTATCAAACATTCTCACTCGCTCTTTATCTATCTATCTGTCAATCTCTCATTCTCTCTCTCTTTATATATATATATATATATATATATATATATATATATATATATATATATATATATATATATATACACACAAGCTGTATTAAAGAACAACGAATGAAAATGGAAATATGTACCAGAAACAAGGACAACGTTTGGAAATATAGAAAAATAAATAAAATAACTTCAAAAAACCTTTCGTTAATCGTTAACGTAAACTATATAAATGATAAGGTGGAATGTATGGTAGTTAGCGAAAAATAACAGTCCAAGATGTGAACTCCGAATTTGAGATGCTAAAATCTAGCGGGGAGGAAAATTTAAATGCACAGAAGTGTTTTCACAGAGATGAAGGCGTATTGGGAGAGGGAAAGATGCCTTGCAAAAGCTAAGCAACGTAACACGAAGCACATATTTCGTTAGAAGCAAAGAAAAGAGTGCTGAACTGTTAATATTAGTCCTTCTATGTGGCAGTGAATGAATATACTTCTCACAGATGAATCTATAGAAATCTGGTTCTACAGAAGGAAGCTCAGTATACTATGGACCTAACGTGTGAAGGATTTTGAGGGTTTGAATAAAACAGATAGAGAAATAAATAAAGGTTTTGATAAAACAGATAGAGAAATAGTCCTTATAATTAGAATCAGAACATGGGAGTTGATATTTCTAGGGCACATGATGCGGACAAAAGGCTGTAAAGATTTCATACTCACAGGACAAAATGTGGGCAAGAATGAGACAATGCGAAAATCTACAAGGCGAACCAGGTTTACGAGAGAATAGCAGCATGGCCCGGCGTTGCCCGTGCTTGATTCAAAAATCGTACGACTCATACAGCAATCGCTATCACTTGACTTAAAATATTTTTGCCCTTCCTCGCCTTTAAAGGAGTGCCCTTTGCCGTTCTGATTTTGCTACATTCCTTACTTCTTGCCTGTCTCACACTAACATTTTTTTCTAATCTCTATACTAAACATTAAATCTGTTACGAAAAAAGAACTAAACAAAATGAACACAAAACGATCAGCTTTAAAAAAGGACTCGTAACTGGAAAAACCGAATGAAAAAAGAATGTTAACAACAAATACTTTTCCACACCCAACGCAGTTCTGCGGAATCAGAATCAACGTTGGGTTTAAGCAAGCGAATGAGCCAATTGGAGTAAAGTGTCATGCAGATTAAAAATTTTTCCACTTGTGACGAATGCAGCTATCGATTTTTTTGCATACTAGCATGCTAGTTAACACTCGTGTCAATCAGCTGTTGGCTCTCACGCTGGCCAATAGAATTTTCCTGTCTATTCGTGGCAGCCAGCTATAGGCACTTACTCGGGCCAGTAGAAAATGGCCGCAAACTACATGAAAACTGCCGTAGAAACAAGAAAAAATCGATTATTTCCACTATCATGAGAGTTGAGAAATGCAAAGTCGGTGTTGGCCTTTCCACCCACTTGGAGGATGTGCATGTAAATTTTGGTGCAAAAGTCGAAAATTGCGATCGTGCATTCGTTACACACACAGAGACACGCACGCACGCGCACACACACACACATCCTGCCTTTTATAGATAGAGTTAAGAAAGTGACATAATTCACTAAGAGCTATAAAGATCAGCATATTGTAGAGATTCATGAATGTTATGAGAACTTACCCTTAATATAAATGGACTATTCCATACTCCATAAATAGTGCGCCTCAAGAGGAGACACAGTGAGACACAGGGAGTGAGTCCAGCAGTCGGCCAGACGATTACTGTAAGACATTGGAATAGTGATACTTGTCCAAACAACATAGTTCTCTCTAACCTAACCCGATTGTTATTACTAACACTTCTACTTCTTTTGTACATATTTCTATTTGTAATATATCTGTGTTATTCCATACCTGTGTTCGAGTTGTTCTTCATTTGACCTACCTTGGACCATCACTGTGGTACAAGGAACCTGGATCATAACAATGATCAACATCGCCCTGAAGAGACATGGCACATAGAAGAAGTTATTGCTCAACCAATTAGCTATTATAATAGTGATATGTCTGAGGGGCTCACAATGATTCAACTTGCGCTATCTGCATGTCCCCTTATAATTCTAATGTTATTATTTATATAAGAAAGATTCGTTATTTGTTTTTGACTACTTTATATTTCATAAATTTTCATGTAACAACAAGATTTTACAATCTATGCTTGCCCGCTATGCAACGTGGGTAAAAAACAAAACAAAGATGAACTCGCATTCTCACTCTTATTAATCAGCTTAAGCAGTAACTGTCATGTGATAATTCTTTTTTTACTAGCTTAGTGACAGAAGAAATTAGATATGTTAATTTGTGTTCTATAATCAAGTTGCAAATATCTACAGTGGAATTACTTCGTCTTCAGCGAATTTCGAAAAAGAAGAGAACTTTTTATTCTTAGATTTTTACTTCCGATACGCGACTAATAGGCCTACTTTTTTTTTCTTTAAGCTTACATTTTTCAAATGTTCGCTTTCAAACTGTTTCCAGTCACTTTTGGCTTGTCGTGGTGAGGAAAAATGTTTTTCTTCGGAGTACTTGGTTCGATCGATTTTAAGTCGTATTTAGACGATTACCCCCGCGTGTTCAAATACATGAGAGACGATTTATATGCGCCAACTGTTGAGTGGCGCGTTAAAGGAATGCTCAAAGAAATCTATTTCTTTTTCTGTCATTCTTTAATCTGTTTTATTATTTGATTTTTCTTATTTTGTTACGTGTGATTTCTTTCTTTTTAGTTACATCAGTGAAGACGGAGACACCCCAAAGACACGCAAACAAAACAAGAACAGATACGCTCTTTCAAACACAAACATGTTTTTAAGGTTCTATTTTCATTATATACACAAGATAAAGATTCACTGAGTAAACCATTACACAGACGATTACAAGTAGATACACGGATGCGCAGTTATGTGGAAAACCAGGCAGGCATATCATGCAATAAAACCAGTATTGGAACGTACGATTCTGTATATATTTTTCATAAATAAACTCATTTCAGACATGCACTTACAGGTGATTTGATAGAAAAAATAGCACGCATTTATTTAATAGCTTATATATTCAAAATAACCACTTGATTTTTACATTAAACAGTAATCACACACATATTTATTTACCTATCACCTTTATATATGTATGTCTATAGGGATGTATAGTGAATATATATATATATATATATATATGTGTGTGTGTGTGTGTGCATATATGTATGTGTGTATATATGTATATATATATGTTTGTGTGTGTATATATATATATATATATATATGTGTGTACAC
The DNA here is from genome assembly GCA_964036315.1 of Acanthosepion esculentum. Classification (NCBI taxonomy): domain Eukaryota; kingdom Metazoa; phylum Mollusca; class Cephalopoda; order Sepiida; family Sepiidae; genus Acanthosepion; species Acanthosepion esculentum. The sequence continues at coordinate 152,557,672 of OZ038478.1, read as the reverse complement.
AGACTATATATAGTGAGGCACATACACATATAAGTACACATATACTCACACACACAAAAACACAGAAACACACACACACATATATATATATATATTATAATATGTCGCGCATATAGTGCAAAATAATTGTAATAAAATAGAGCAATCACTATCTATACATATATATATACATATATATACAAACACACATATATATATATACATCTATACACACACATATATATATTCATATACACACACACACATATATATATATATTCATATATACAAACATATCTATCTATCTATCTCTCTCTCTATATATATATATCCCTAAAAGGCAGGATGTGTGTGTGTGTGTCTTTTTGTGTGTGTGTGTCTTTGTGTGTGTGTGTGTCTTTGTGTGTGTGTGTGTGTGTGTCTGTCTGTGTGTGTGTGTGTGTAACGAATGCCCGGACGCAATTTTCAACTTTTGCACCAAAATTTACATGCACATGCTCCAAGCGGGTGGATAGGCCGACTTTGCATTTCCCAACTCCCATCGATAGTGGAAATAATCGAACTTTTAATGCTTCTACGGCAGTTTTCATGTAGTTTGCGGCCATTTTCTACTGGCCCTAGTGAGTGCCTATAGCTGGCTGCTACGAAAGATTCTATAGCCCAGCGTGAGAGCCAACAGCTGACTGACACGAATGTTAACTAGCATGCAAAAAAATCGATAGCTGCATTCGTCACAAGTGGGAAAAATTAAATCTGCATGGCACTTTACTTCAATTGGCTCATTCGCTTGCTTAAACTCAACGTTGATTCTGATTCAGCAGAACTGGGTTGTGTGTGAAAAAGTATTTGTTGTTAACATTCAAAAATTCCTCCCCGATTTCTATTGTTAATATAAAATTACCGCAACTGGACTTTAACCTTGCATCGTTTAATGGCGAATCAGACTTTGTTGAATATTTAGGTTTGTTCATAAAGGGATGCCTTAAAGATGGACGCCCTATTATTGTCTGTGAATTTTAAAAATGTGTAAGTATCGTAACTTTGACAGAAACATTAAGAATATTTATTTGAATGGTGCTCCATTTATGCTGGTGGTCATAAATATGTTGGGCAGATTTCATCAGGGTAATGTTAACGTAAACGATCGCCTACTATCGGGGCGATCTTCGGGCGTAGATGAATACACTCTGCTTGTCAGCCTGGAGAATTAACCGAAGATTTCGAGGGAAGAGATTGCTAAGATTTTGAAGATCGATATCTCAACTGCCTTTCGCTATTTGATGAAAGAAAGCCGATATTGGAAAATATAAACGGTATGATTTTCCACCACTATAACGTATGTTGCAAAACATACCGTGCAGAAACTTAAAGATTTGAAATTGTAAATACTCCAGCACTCACCGTATACTAACTTGGCTTCTTCGTATTTTCATTTGGCCCGGTTTAAATGACATAATTTGACTCTGTGCTGTCACTCAAAAGCTAACTCACCAGCTTCTTCCACCAAAAACACAAAGTTTCTAAGTACATGGCGTCAAAATCATTGTAGAATTATGTACTTGATTAATAAATGTTTTGAGTAATACGTATATTTTTCTTTTTAACTTTCTAATCAGGCACGAAGTTTTGCACCATTCTAGTATATATATATATACATATAAAGACACACACAGGCGCACACACACACAAACACCCACACATATGTATATGTATATATATGTATATGTATATAATTGATCATAATTTTGCAGGTCAAATCGATCTTTTGATTCAAGAATTGCAGTCTAAGAAATATTCCAAGCTACCAGCTTACTTGGAAAGTTTGTTTCGAAATTGTTGAACAACAAATGTTGAGAATTCACTCAAACTTGTGTATTTTGCACTCTTGGAATAACCCGAAAGAAAGTCTGTATAGAAAATACCTGTTCTTTTTAATTTTCTCTTGTTTCTACTGTACACGAAGCAATCAGAAATATCACTTCAAATTTTCATCAGCTGTTAAAACAGAATTTTCAAAGGAATTAATTTTTTTCTTGTTCGTATTAAGTTTTTGATTGCATAGAGCAAGTGCTCCCTTCAACCTAAAGGAAAACATATTTTATTCAGTATCTCATTTTAAGTAAGCAGCGAAACAATATAACGGAGTCCGTATAAACACACACACATATATTTTTTTCTGTTTTATTTTGAATCTGTAGGTCGGATAAATTGGATCGTTTTTACGATTCCAATGGAATAAATTATAACCATGGAATATTAGTGTTTAAGTAATTTTATTATATTCTAACGTTGTCCTGGACATTGAGTTCTACTTGGATCATATCCACTTGGAATTATTTTATATATATATGTATGCGTATATTTATTTATTCTGCACAATATGTCCAAATAGTGGATATATTGGCGAATCTGGAATTAATTTTAGATTTCGTTTCAACAATCATAAACTATCCATAAGTCAAAACAATCCTTATTCCCCCATAGCTGAACACTTTAATCAATCAAGACACTCATTAGACAACTGTAAATGTTTATTGATAGATTCCGATTTTAGTTCAACATACACACGCAGAAAAAAAGAAATATACTGGATTTTAAAATTACACACATGGGTTAAACAAAGACTTGGGTATTTTAAATCTGTATAAATATTTCAATAGTTAAAAAATGTCTTGCGATATAGTTTAAAAAATCCTTTATAAACAACATCTAAAATATTATCTTTAGATTTACGTTAGAAATATTCAAACACAGTTGCATTCAACATCACATGACTTCCGCGTCTCGCGACGGACGCTACTTGAAAACAAACTTCGTAATACAGTTATTTAATTTATTTCTGAGGAAATATCTGGGCAGATCTGAAATATCAAATATATATATATATATATATATATATATATATATATATATATATATATATATATATATCTAAATATATAAATAATACTTTTACAAAAATAACATTCAATTTTTTTCTTTTAATTTGCAACTTTTCAGTTGTTTTCTCCATAATATATATATATATATATATATATATATATATATATATATATATATATATATATATATATATATATAATTAACTTTGTGAGAGGGTGCTGTAAATTCCTCGTCCCAATGATTAATGTTATACAAGCTTAATTTTTTTATGTTTGGCCGATATTGTTAATGTTTAAGTACGGTAAGTCGCTAATAGTTTTTCAGCAGCTCATCAGCTATAACTAGCGTGTGTCTTGTCGATGTTGACAGGCTATAAATAATATATTTGTTGGACTTTCTGCCAATAGTTGATGAATTTGCGTAGAATCTTGCACATAACATGAAATGCTTCGTAAATTAGTATTTTCTATACATATTTTGCATATGTTTTTTCTTTCTACAAGAGGTCTTTCCGAGTTGGTCAACATTAAGAATCTAATTTAAAAAAGAACATTTTAGGCGCACATGTCAATCTTTCTATTGATTTTATTCGAATATATTTAATTTTGTGCAAAAAATAGACATTTTGATATATAACGCGTTTTATATTATTTGCATTTTCAACACAATCTTTAAATATCTGAGCAAACGTCGTCTGCCTTTTCAATATAAGTAAATTATGCATTATATTTCGTATTATAAAAGATGAACCTGTTGTTTGACATGATTATGGATCATAAAATAGTTAATAATTATTAAAAACCAATCAACTTTTGTCTGAGGAAAATATAAGATCTATTAGCATTTTATCTAAAATAAATGATGCCATTAAAAGTTTATGAGTAATCAATGTAAATGATATTTTCATTTCTTTTTTAAAAAAGAATTGCTAAATTAATTTTATTTATTACTTCCATTGAAGCAGTGAATTTCCCTTTTACCGAATACTTCCAATTTCTTAGCACACAATCTCGCAGTCAGTTTATCTTTTGATCATATCGTAACTAGAACGCGAAAGGAAATTTAAGATAGTGTTAATGTCAATGTGGATGGAACGATATGATCACGTTGATTTAGTATCTAGTTTTCTAATTTAACATTCCCTCGGTTACAAGACTATCTATCTATCTATCTATCTATCTATCTATCTATCTATCTATCTATCTATCTATCTATTTCGGCCTCTTCATATCTATCTATCTATCTATCTATCTATCTATTTTGGCCTGTTCATATCTATCTATCTATCTATCTATCTATCTGTCTATAAAACATATGTGTGGAATATGCTGATCAACAAATTAAGAGCACTTTGAATATCTTGGAATTATAAACAATTAAGTATTCTTATTTGTTCAATCATATATCGTGTAATAACCATAATATTCACTGAAATCACTTTGATATCCTGATTCTTTGTCGTATGGAACATGGTATAATTTTACGTGTTACAAACGACACTTAAATGTGAAGTAAAAATCTACTTGGCTTCAGACAATATTTGGATTATGGATAGTCTGCTAAAGAGTATTATTTTCATCGGGATCTCATTATACAGCAATAAACCTCTGGCCAATTCTTTTCCGAATTTCAAATTACTTATTTTTTAACATACCGTTTGAGCTGAAGTGTAATCTATGAGAAAAAAACAAAAAACTCTTCCATTCAGAATTTATTTATGTAATAGAATACAAACTCTGTAAAGAATACAAATATAAAAATATATAAAAGCATACAAATATTTAAAGAAATATATAATAGAATAAGCCATGTGCATCTATAAAAAGAATACTAAATATGCATTTTAAAAATAATTAAAGATATATAATACGATGAAATATAAACATGAATAAAAATTTTAAAAATCTAAAAAGAATACGAAATATTCAGTTATTTAAAAAATTAAAAAATACATATAATAGAATAAAATATATGAAAGACTAAAATGTGTATAAAGATACAAATAAAACATTCCGATGGGAAAATGGTTCGATTCGATCGATTTTGAATGTGATTTATTTTACACTCGGAAGAGAATTCCAATTGCAATGACCACCATCATGTATATATTAACTGGATCATTTTTAATTGATTCATTAATAAAAATCATGATTTCATGACACGAAATATATTTTGATAAAATGTGTTTGTATGAGACAGTGTAGTGATGACAACAAACTAATAACTAAACAAAATCTAACCCTTAGTTATATATTATATAGCACTATGAAATCAAAATAATCAATAATTAATAATAAAAGAAAAATTAAAAATTAAGTACTAAGATTACTCCAAAATATAGATAGGAATTATAATTAACAATAAATAAAGAAAATGTGAGTTTATGAAAAAGAACGTTAAATAAATATTGTTGTGGGGCCCTCCCCTTTTTACACAAGATGGACTCGTCTAACGTATACTTATTCTGACAGAGTGGAGATACGTTGAGATAAGGTTGAGATAAGTAGAGTCCACGGAGAGAGAGATAATTACGGCTTCACTGACAGAGATTTGTACATATACTTTCTACTAACTCGTATTCCGGGACTACTAATCTTCATTTCAAGTTTGTATTTTTGCCTTCAATACACTTATTTTCCTATTTCGATTACTGGCGTTGTTTATGTATTTGTGCAGGATTCCATTCCCGGAATCCACAACAAATATGAAAACTCCTGTCATGAATCGGAACAGGTGATTTTGCCGCCAGTTGAAACATAAATCAAATTTTCTCTCTCTTCATATTCGGCGGCAAAATGATGCAGATGTCCGGGGTCAGCGTTCCGATAGCACATGCTCCTATCAAACCAGAACATCAAAACCCTTTTTTATCTATGTATATTTATATGTTTTTTTTTGTTATACATTTCTTTCTGAAAAAACTTCACAAATAAATATAAAATATTCCAAATTTGACGGAGAATTATTGCCGCATATTTGTCGATATTGAATTTTCGCAACCTCATAAAAGTTAGCAAAATTTTACTATTGACTGCCCATAATCTCATGTGCGGCGCCTATTTCAGCCTCAGTCCAGCCAAGTCGGATATGCAACAACGCCCTTCTAGCTAACGTTGAACACAGAAAAGTAAAACACAATGAATGTTTGCAGATTGTTTTTCACTACCCATTTTGGCAGTGACATTTGACCTCTGTGACTTACCAGCACTGGCAGAAGCAAAAACAGTAGATACAAAAATCCACAGATTTCAAAATCTAATAAAATAAACTTGTTAATGAAAATCTATTCTGTTATGCGATGTATTTTCCTCCTTCACTATACCATTTATCCCTACTTCATTACGTAGTAATTATAGTTTACATGCTATAGGACATACTAGAATAAGGATATTGTAGTAGCATCATAGATAACAGCAGTAACAACTTTACCTTAAAGATAGCAGCAGTAGCATCTCTAAAATAAAACCATCAGTAGCAGCTTTAAATAGATCGTATAAGCAGGAGCTCACGAGTGTAAAACACGTAAACCCTAAAACAACTTTCTTCTTCCGGCTTTCCCTTTTTCAAATTGATGACATGAACTGTTTACGCTGAAGCTACAAGTGCTGTGAATGTTTCTCACTAAAACACACCAACACAGTAAGTTCACACTATACCATATTAATGAACATTTCGGTGTGCATACAAATTACGTCTAACAATAGAAACTCTTGTTTTTAACTTTACTTTTGTTAATTTTTTTTAATAAATGTTATCTTGGCATTGCAAATCATTTGTTCTGTTATTTTGTGCATGTAATCTTTCCACTATTATTATTTCATGTGCTATAAAATGTTCTCGTAAGAAACCTTACACATATAATTACTGAAGTATCTAATCACTAAAATATCTACAAAATGATCAAAACAATATTTTGGGCTTGAGATGGATATGACATAAAAATACCTGTTCATAATGTGATGCATATCAAAATTAATAAACACTCTAATATACATATTTATCCTATAGAAATCCTATCAGATAGATTCCACTCAATTAATATCGGTACTGTTAGACCACTACCTCCAGTTAAAAACTAATGATCCATACAATACACCATATAGGTACCTACCAACATGTATTGATCGAACTACTAAATAGATAGAAGCAGAATCTATGACAGAGATTGTAGCTAAAAAAGCAGTTCAAGATTTTTTTATGGTGTGGCTAACATGATGGGGGTATCCCACTTCCAAAGAGGAAGATAGTCGAAAGTGAATAATTTGCGGATAAAGCAAATCCATTGGTTGTTGTAGTTAAGAACTACTGCCTATCTTCCTTAGAATAACAGCCTGGTTAGACGGTCATACAAGACCATTAAACTGCAATTATAGAAAAAAAAGAAGAGTACTGGCTGTCAACCTTACCACTTTTCTTTCTAATTACTGGTAGTGTGGCTACCTCGAGAAACCCTTTTACGCCATTATTGGTACACAAATCTAAATACCACTCATAGACAGTACGAATAGTATAGATACTACCCAGCATTTTTCAAAAGAATTACAAAGGACTATATCACATCTAGATTATAAAAAAAAAAAAACAGTAATTATCATATCAATAATAAAACGTACATCCCAGAACAATTTAAAACGTGTGAAAAATTATGGATCGGATTAGACAGAATTCGAAATCATCGAGAAGTGACCTATTCAGCTCCATTTGAAGTGCTTCAGGGAACTCCTAAATATCTGATCAAAATAAAAGCTGTACATACTCAAGTATCTGTTAAAGCCTTTTTATGGAAAGGCGTAGACAAGTTAAAGAAAGTAAGAAAATATCAGATAATTATGAATTGGAGAAAAATGTATAAAACAATTGAAACAGTGGAGAAAATAAACACAGTTCTACTCCAAAGAAAGCCTCAACTGGTATAGAACATTTCATTGTAAGGAGCATAAAGAATAGTTTTACAACTGAATGACTTCACATTCTCAGTTGAAAATCATTAAATAAACTCTAACCCTTGGGAATAAAGAGTATGAAACAAAGATAATCAATAATGAATAATAAAAGAAAAATTAAAAGTTAAGTAATAAAATTACTTATAAATATATATAAGTTAAACATAGATAATAAATATAGATTACTTAAAAATATATACTTATAAATATAGTAAAGAGTAATAATATTAAATAAATAAGTGAGATTATAAAATAGATCGTTAAATAAATACGGAAACTTCTGTCATGCTTCGGAATAGCCGTTTTTGTCATCAATTGAAAAATAAATCAAATTTTATCTCTCTTCTTCTCCGACGGCCAAACGAAGTAGATGTCCAGGGACAGCACTCTTATAGCCAATGTTGCTACCAAACCAGAACAGCAAAATCACTTTTTCTCTCTCTTCATTTCCGACGGCCAAACGAAGCAGATGTCCCGGGACAGCACTCTTATAGCCAATGTTGCTACCAAACCAGATCAGCAAATTCACTTTTTCTATCTCTTCGTCTCCGACAATCAAACGAAGCAGATGTCCCGGGACAGCACTCTTACAGCCAATGTTGCTACCAAACCAGAACAGCAAATTCACTTTTTCTATCTCTTCGTCTCCGACGATCAAACGAAGCAGATGTCCCGGGACAGCACTCTTATAGCCAATGTTGCTACCAAACCAGAACAGCAAATTCACTTTTTCTCTCTCTTCGTCTCCGACGATCAAACAAAGCAGATGTCCCGGGACAGTACTCTTATAGCCAATGTTGCTACCAAACCAGAACAGCAAATTCACTTTTTCTATCTCTTCGTCTCCGACGATGAAACGAAGCAGATGTCCCGGGACAGCACTCTTATAGCCAATGTTGCTACCAAACCAGATCAGCAAATTCACTTTTTCTCTCTCTTCGTCTCCGACGATCAAACGAAGCAGATGTCCCGGGACAGCACTCTTATAGCCAATGTTGCTACCAAACCAGATCAGCAAATTCACTTTTTCTATCTCTTCGTCTCCGACGATCAAACGAAGCAGATGTCCCGGGACAGCACTCTTATAGCCAATGTTGCTACCAAACCAGAACAGCAAATTCACTTTTTCTCTCTCTTCGTCTCCGACGATCAAACGAAGCAGATGTCCCGGGACAGCACTCTTATAGCCAATGTTGCTACCAAACCAGAACAGCAAATTCACTTTTTCTCTCTCTTCGTCTCCGACGATCAAACAAAGCAGATGTCCCGGGACAGTACTCTTATAGCCAATGTTGCTACCAAACCAGAACAGCAAATTCACTTTTTCTCTCTCTTCGTCTCCGACGATCAAACGAAGCAGATGTCCCGGGACAGTACTCTTATAGCCAATGTTGCTACCAAACCAGAACAGCAAATTCACTTTTTCTCTCTCTTCGTCTCCGACGATCAAACAAAGCAGATGTCCCGGGACAGTACTCTTATAGCCAATGTTGCTACCAAACCAGAACAGCAAATTCACTTTTTCTCTCTCTTCGTCTCCGACGATCAAACGAAGCAGATGTCCCGGGACAGTACTCTTATAGCCAATGTTGCTACCAAACCAGATCAGCAAATTCACTTTTTCTCTCTCTTCGTCTCCGACGATCAAACGAAGCAGATGTCCCGGGACAGCACTCTTATAGCCAATGTTGCTACCAAACCAGAACAGCAAATTCACTTTTTCTATCTCTTCGTCTCCGACGATGAAACGAAGCAGATGTCCCGGGACAGCACTCTTATAGCCAATGTTGCTACCAAACCAGATCAGCAAATTCACTTTTTCTCTCTCTTCGTCTCCGACGATCAAACGAAGCAGATGTCCCGGGACAGCACTCTTATAGCCAATGTTGCTACCAAACCAGATCAGCAAATTCACTTTTTCTATCTCTTCGTCTCCGACGATCAAACGAAGCAGATGTCCCGGGACAGCACTCTTATAGCCAATGTTGCTACCAAACCAGAACAGCAAATTCACTTTTTCTCTCTCTTCGTCTCCGACGATCAAACGAAGCAGATGTCCCGGGACAGCACTCTTATAGCCAATGTTGCTACCAAACCAGAACAGCAAATTCACTTTTTCTCTCTCTTCGTCTCCGACGATCAAACGAAGCAGATGTCCCGGGACAGCACTCTTATAGCCAATGTTGCTACCAAACCAGAACAGCAAATTCACTTTTTCTATCTCTTCGTCTCCGACGATCAAACGAAGCAGATGTCCCGGGACAGCACTCTTATAGCCAATGTTGCTACCAAACCAGAACAGCAAATTCACTTTTTCTCTCTCTTCGTCTCCGACGATCAAACGAAGCAGATGTCCCGGGACAGTACTCTTATAGCCAATGTTGCTACCAAACCAGATCAGCAAATTCACTTTTTCTCTCTCTTCGTCTCCGACGATCAAACGAAGCAGATGTCCCGGGACAGCACTCTTATAGCCAATGTTGCTACCAAACCAGAACAGCAAATTCACTTTTTTTCTCTCTTCGTCTCCGACGATCAAACGAAGCAGATGTCCCGGGACAGCACTCTTATAGCCAATGTTGCTACCAAACCAGAACAGCAAATTCACTTTTTCTCTCTCTTCGTCTCCGACGATCAAACAAAGCAGATGTCCCGGGACAGTAAACTTATAGCCAATGTTGCTACCAAACCAGAACAGCAAATTCACTTTTTCTCTCTCTTCGTCTCCGACGATCAAACGAAGCAGATGTCCCGGGACAGCACTCTTATAGCCAATGTTGCTACCAAACCAGAACAGCAAATTCACTTTTTCTCTCTCTTCGTCTCCGACGATCAAACGAAGCAGATGACACGGGACAGCGCACTTATAGCCAATGTTGCTACCAAACCAGAACAGCAAATTCACTTTTTCTCTCTCTTCGTCTCCGACGATCAAACGAAGCAGATGTCCCGGGACAGCACTCTTATAGCCAATGTTGCTACCAAACCAGAACAGCAAATTCACTTTTTCTCTCTCTTCGTCTCCGACGATCAAACGAAGCAGATGTCCCGGGACAGTACTCTTATAGCCAATGTTGCTACCAAACCAGATCAGCAAATTCACTTTTTCTATCTCTTCGTCTCCGACGATGAAACGAAGCAGATGTCCCGGGACAGCACTCTTATAGCCAATGTTGCTACCAAACCAGATCAGCAAATTCACTTTTTCTCTCTCTTCGTCTCCGACGATCAAACGAAGCAGATGTCCCGGGACAGCACTCTTATAGCCAATGTTGCTACCAAACCAGATCAGCAAATTCACTTTTTCTATCTCTTCGTCTCCGACGATCAAACGAAGCAGATGTCCCGGGACAGCACTCTTATAACCAATGTTGCTACCAAACCAGAACAGCAAATTCACTTTTTCTCTCTCTTCGTCTCCGACGATCAAACAAAGCAGATGTCCCGGGACAGTACTCTTATAGCCAATGTTGCTACCAAACCAGAACAGCAAATTCACTTTTTCTCTCTCTTCGTCTCCGACGATCAAACGAAGCAGATGTCCCGGGACAGCACTCTTATAGCCAATGTTGCTACCAAACCAGAACAGCAAATTCACTTTTTCTCTCTCTTCGTCTCCGACGATCAAACGAAGCAGATGTCCCGGGACAGCACTCTTATAGCCAATGTTGCTACCAAACCAGAACAGCAAATTCACTTTTTCTATCTCTACGTCTCCGACTAAGAAACGAAGCAGATGTCCCGGGACAGCACTCTTATAGCCAATGTTGCTACCAAACCAGATCAGCAAATTCACTTTTTCTCTCTCTTCGTCTCCGACGATCAAACGAAGCAGATGTCCCGGGACAGCACTCTTATAGCCAATGTTGCTACCAAACCAGATCAGCAAATTCACTTTTTCTATCTCTTCGTCTCCGACGATCAAACGAAGCAGATGTCCCGGGACAGCACTCTTATAGCCAATGTTGCTACCAAACCAGAACAGCAAATTCACTTTTTCTCTCTCTTCGTCTCCGACGATCAAACAAAGCAGATGTCCCGGGACAGTACTCTTATAGCCAATGTTGCTACCAAACCAGATCAGCAAATTCACTTTTTCTCTCTCTTCGTCTCCGACGATCAAACGAAGCAGATGTCCCGGGACAGCACTCTTATAGCCAATGTTGCTACCAAACCAGAACAGCAAATTCACTTTTTCTCTCTCTTCGTCTCCGACGATCAAACGAAGCAGATGTCCCGGGACAGCACTCTTATAGCCAATGTTGCTACCAAACCAGAACAGCAAATTCACTTTTTCTCTCTCTTCGTCTCCGACGATCAAACGAAGCAGATGTCCCGGGACAGCACTCTTATAGCCAATGTTGCTACCAAACCAGAACAGCAAATTCACTTTTTCTCTCTCTTCGTCTCCGACGATCAAACAAAGCAGATGTCCCGGGACAGTACTCTTATAGCCAATGTTGCTACCAAACCAGAACAGCAAATTCACTTTTTCTCTCTCTTCGTCTCCGACGATCAAACGAAGCAGATGTCCCGGGACAGTACTCTTATAGCCAATGTTGCTATCAAACCAGAACAGCAAATTCACTTTTTCTCTCTCTTCGTCTCCGACGATCAAACAAAGCAGATGTCCAGGGACAGTACTCTTATAGCCAATGTTGCTACCAAACCAGAACAGCAAATTCACTTTTTCTCTCTCTTCGTCTCCGACGATCAAACGAAGCAGATGTCCCGGGACAGTACTCTTATAGCCAATGTTGCTACCAAACCAGATCAGCAAATTCACTTTTTCTCTCTCTTCGTCTCCGACGATCAAACGAAGCAGATGTCCCGGGACAGCACTCTTATAGCCAATGTTGCTACCAAACCAGAACAGCAAATTCACTTTTTCTATCTCTTCGTCTCCGACGATCAAACGAAGCAGATGTCCCGGGACAGCACTCTTATAGCCAATGTTGCTACCAAACCAGAACAGCAAATTCACTTTTTCTCTCTCTTCGTCTCCGACGATCAAACGAAGCAGATGTCCCGGGACAGTACTCTTATAGCCAATGTTGCTACCAAACCAGATCAGCAAATTCACTTTTTCTCTCTCTTCGTCTCCGACGATCAAACGAAGCAGATGTCCCGGGACAGCACTCTTATAGCCAATGTTGCTACCAAACCAGAACAGCAAATTCACTTTTTTTCTCTCTTCGTCTCCGACGATCAAACGAAGCAGATGTCCCGGGACAGCACTCTTATAGCCAATGTTGCTACCAAACCAGAACAGCAAATTCACTTTTTCTCTCTCTTCGTCTCCGACGATCAAACGAAGCAGATGTCCCGGGACAGTACTCTTATAGCCAATGTTGCTACCAAACCAGATCAGCAAATTCACTTTTTCTCTCTCTTCGTCTCCGACGATCAAACGAAGCAGATGTCCCGGGACAGCACTCTTATAGCCAATGTTGCTACCAAACCAGAACAGCAAATTCACTTTTTTTCTCTCTTCGTCTCCGACGATCAAACGAAGCAGATGTCCCGGGACAGCACTCTTATAGCCAATGTTGCTACCAAACCAGAACAGCAAATTCACTTTTTCTCTCTCTTCGTCTCCGACGATCAAACAAAGCAGATGTCCCGGGACAGTAAACTTATAGCCAATGTTGCTACCAAACCAGAACAGCAAATTCACTTTTTCTCTCTCTTCGTCTCCGACGATCAAACGAAGCAGATGTCCCGGGACAGCACTCTTATAGCCAATGTTGCTACCAAACCAGAACAGCAAATTCACTTTTTCTCTCTCTTCGTCTCCGACGATCAAACGAAGCAGATGACACGGGACAGCGCACTTATAGCCAATGTTGCTACCAAACCAGAACAGCAAATTCACTTTTTCTCTCTCTTCGTCTCCGACGATCAAACGAAGCAGATGTCCCGGGACAGCACTCTTATAGCCAATGTTGCTACCAAACCAGAACAGCAAATTCACTTTTTCTCTCTCTTCGTCTCCGACGATCAAACGAAGCAGATGTCCCGGGACAGTACTCTTATAGCCAATGTTGCTACCAAACCAGATCAGCAAATTCACTTTTTCTATCTCTTCGTCTCCGACGATGAAACGAAGCAGATGTCCCGGGACAGCACTCTTATAGCCAATGTTGCTACCAAACCAGATCAGCAAATTCACTTTTTCTCTCTCTTCGTCTCCGACGATCAAACGAAGCAGATGTCCCGGGACAGCACTCTTATAGCCAATGTTGCTACCAAACCAGATCAGCAAATTCACTTTTTCTATCTCTTCGTCTCCGACGATCAAACGAAGCAGATGTCCCGGGACAGCACTCTTATAACCAATGTTGCTACCAAACCAGAACAGCAAATTCACTTTTTCTCTCTCTTCGTCTCCGACGATCAAACAAAGCAGATGTCCCGGGACAGTACTCTTATAGCCAATGTTGCTACCAAACCAGAACAGCAAATTCACTTTTTCTCTCTCTTCGTCTCCGACGATCAAACGAAGCAGATGTCCCGGGACAGCACTCTTATAGCCAATGTTGCTACCAAACCAGAACAGCAAATTCACTTTTTCTCTCTCTTCGTCTCCGACGATCAAACGAAGCAGATGTCCCGGGACACTACTCTTATAGCCAATGTTGCTACCAAACCAGAACAGCAAATTCACTTTTTCTCTCTCTTCGTCTCCGACGATCAAACGAAGCAGATGTCCCGGGACAGCACTCTTATAACCAATGTTGCTACCAAACCAGAACAGCAAATTAACTTTTTCTATCTCTACGTCTCCGACTAAGAAACGAAGCAGATGTCCCGGGACAGCACTCTTATAGCCAATGTTGCTACCAAACCAGATCAGCAAATTCACTTTTTCTCTCTCTTCGTCTCCGACGATCAAACGAAGCAGATGTCCCGGGACAGCACTCTTATAGCCAATGTTGCTACCAAACCAGAACAGCAAATTCACTTTTTCTCTCTCTTCGTCTCCGACGATCAAACAAAGCAGATGTCCCGGGACAGTACTCTTATAGCCAATGTTGCTACCAAACCAGATCAGCAAATTCACTTTTTCTCTCTCTTCGTCTCCGACGATCAAACGAAGCAGATGTCCCGGGACAGCACTCTTATAGCCAATGTTGCTACCAAACCAGAACAGCAAATTCACTTTTTCTCTCTCTTCGTCTCCGACGATCAAACGAAGCAGATGTCCCGGGACAGCACTCTTATAGCCAATGTTGCTACCAAACCAGAACAGCAAATTCACTTTTTCTCTCTCTTCGTCTCCGACGATCAAACGAAGCAGATGTCCCGGGACAGCACTCTTATAGCCAATGTTGCTACCAAACCAGAACAGCAAATTCACTTTTTCTCTCTCTTCGTCTCCGACGATCAAACAAAGCAGATGTCCCGGGACAGTACTCTTATAGCCAATGTTGCTACCAAACCAGAACAGCAAATTCACTTTTTCTCTCTCTTCGTCTCCGACGATCAAACGAAGCAGATGTCCCGGGACAGTACTCTTATAGCCAATGTTGCTATCAAACCAGAACAGCAAATTCACTTTTTCTCTCTCTTCGTCTCCGACGATCAAACAAAGCAGATGTCCAGGGACAGTACTCTTATAGCCAATGTTGCTACCAAACCAGAACAGCAAATTCACTTTTTCTCTCTCTTCGTCTCCGACGATCAAACGAAGCAGATGTCCCGGGACAGTACTCTTATAGCCAATGTTGCTACCAAACCAGATCAGCAAATTCACTTTTTCTCTCTCTTCGTCTCCGACGATCAAACGAAGCAGATGTCCCGGGACAGCACTCTTATAGCCAATGTTGCTACCAAACCAGAACAGCAAATTCACTTTTTCTATCTCTTCGTCTCCGACGATCAAACGAAGCAGATGTCCCGGGACAGCACTCTTATAGCCAATGTTGCTACCAAACCAGAACAGCAAATTCACTTTTTCTCTCTCTTCGTCTCCGACGATCAAACGAAGCAGATGTCCCGGGACAGTACTCTTATAGCCAATGTTGCTACCAAACCAGATCAGCAAATTCACTTTTTCTCTCTCTTCGTCTCCGACGATCAAACGAAGCAGATGTCCCGGGACAGCACTCTTATAGCCAATGTTGCTACCAAACCAGAACAGCAAATTCACTTTTTTTCTCTCTTCGTCTCCGACGATCAAACGAAGCAGATGTCCCGGGACAGCACTCTTATAGCCAATGTTGCTACCAAACCAGAACAGCAAATTCACTTTTTCTCTCTCTTCGTCTCCGACGATCAAACAAAGCAGATGTCCCGGGACAGTACTCTTATAGCCAATGTTGCTACCAAACCAGAACAGCAAATTCACTTTTTCTCTCTCTTCGTCTCCGACGATCAAACGAAGCAGATGTCCCGGGACAGCACTCTTATAGCCAATGTTGCTACCAAACCAGAACAGCAAATTCACTTTTTCTCTCTCTTCGTCTCCGACGATCAAACGAAGCAGATGACCCGGGACAGCACACTTATAGCCAATGTTGCTACCAAACCAGAACAGCAAATTCACTTTTTCTCTCTCTTCGTCTCCGACGATCAAACGAAGCAGATGTCCCGGGACAGCACTCTTATAGCCAATGTTGCTACCAAACCAGAACAGCAAATTTACTTTTTCTCTCTCTTCGTCTCCGACGATCAAACGAAGCAGATGTCCCGGGACAGCACTCTTATAGCCAATGTTGCTACCAAACCAGAACAGCAAATTCACTTTTTCTCTCTCTTCGTCTCCGACAATCAAACGAAGCAGATGTCCCGGGACAGCACTCTTATAGCCAATGTTGCTACCAAACCAGAACAGCAAATTCACTTTTTCTCTCTCTTCGTCTCCGACGATCAAACGAAGCAGATGTCCCGGGACAGTACTCTTATAGCCAATGTTGCTACCAAACCAGATCAGCAAATTCACTTTTTCTCTCTCTTCGTCTCCGACGATCAAACGAAGCAGATGTCCCGGGACAGCACTCTTATAGCCAATGTTGCTACCAAACCAGAACAGCAAATTCACTTTTTCTCTCTCTTCGTCTCCGACGATCAAACGAAGCAGATGTCCCGGGACAGCACTCTTATAGCCAATGTTGCTACCAAACCAGAACAGCAAATTCACTTTTTCTCTCTCTTCGTCTCCGACGATCAAACGAAGCAGATGTCCCGGGACAGCACTCTTATAGCCAATGTTGCTACCAAACCAGAACAGCAAATTCACTTTTTCTCTCTCTTCGTCTCCGACGATCAAACAAAGCAGATGTCCCGGGACAGTACTCTTATAGCCAATGTTGCTACCAAACCAGAACAGCAAATTCACTTTTTCTCTCTCTTCGTCTCCGACGATCAAACGAAGCAGATGTCCCGGGACAGCACTCTTATAGCCAATGTTGCTACCAAACCAGAACAGCAAATTCACTTTTTCTATCTCTTCGTCTCCGACGATCAAACGAAGCAGATGTCCCGGGACAGCACTCTTATAGCCAATGTTGCTACCAAACCAGAACAGCAAATTCACTTTTTCTATCTCTTCGTCTCCGACGATCAAACGAAGCAGATGTCCCGGGACAGCACTCTTACAGCCAATGTTGCTACCAAACCAGAACAGCAAATTCACTTTTTCTATGTATACGTCTATGTTCTTGAAAATATGCTTTTTTCTTCAATATGTAAACGAAATAATTTTCATAGTTTTTGCTTATGCTTGTTGGATTGCCCATTGTATATGTTTGTAATTTATATATTTCCGTTGAGGGGGCTGAT
Organism: Acanthosepion esculentum; assembly: GCA_964036315.1. Lineage (NCBI taxonomy): Eukaryota > Metazoa > Mollusca > Cephalopoda > Sepiida > Sepiidae > Acanthosepion > Acanthosepion esculentum. The sequence goes on along the minus strand of OZ038478.1, from coordinate 152,540,084 downwards.
GATGTTTATTAAATCCCGACACAAAATTACATATATAAAAAAGAAGTATATTCACACATGTCGACGCATGAAAGAACGACTAGCAACAGAAGAATAGTAATTTGAAAAAGTTGAAAAAATATGTAAATGAAGAAAAAATAACTTGAAACATTAATTAAATTTTCCTAATACAGCCACTCTTCCATTTTTAACTTTAAGCCGATGCTTAAAGAAAATTATCAGTGAGTGTGTAGAAAAAGACCGAATTTTTTTCTTTTGCGAAGTTTGCACTCGGGTCCACATCTTGTCGATTAAAATGTGTCGTTTATCATCGAGCCGCAATGATACAATCTCTTACAACTTTCAAGGCTTCCGAAAAAGAAGACCATCGTGTGATATTTTTCAACGGCTTACAAAACAGCGGTTACAGCTGCATAGTGAAAGAAGCGTGCTCAATATACCCTTTTAATATTACCGTAATGCTTTCATCATCTCGAGAAAGACTTGTTTAGCTATCGGGTACATCGGATCTACTGCCAGGTTAGGAAGGCCTTGCAATTATGGAGGTATTTCAGTCTGGGAACCCTAGGCACCAATAACTCATACAAAGCATAGGATTTATTGTCATGTGAGGAAAGGTCAGGGTTTTTAATCTGAGAAATCAAGGCTCTAAAAAGCCATTTTCCTTCATTAAGGAGAAATCTTGACGCAGATCGTCTGTTCAGACCGAACTTAATAAGTCCTTCTAAACGGGCAAGGTTTCAGGGAGAGTGGTCTTCACCGGAGTACCGAAATTTCGGGGGAGACTGTCGTTTATCCTCTCATCTGATTGCATACGTCTAAAAGTCGAAATGCCTTCCTTAATCCATTCTTCCCAGAATCCGCCTAGTTCATAATCTTGTAAGCACATCCGCGCTTGGAAATGTATCCGTAAGGCATACTGACGTGTATCGGTATTCGTTATGACTGGGCTGCTTTTGGAAATATTTAATCAACGTGACGAAATGAATTAAACAGCGCTTAAATAATAGATCGGTGGTTCTTAATCTTTTTTGTGTCACGGAACCCTACAATAACTTACTCTTCATAGAAAGATAAAAAGGCAAACAAATATTCACAGCCTAATTATCTTTTCACAACACTTGTACGTGTAATCATCCATACTGAACCGTTATTCACACTGCGGACACATTATCTTTTATCAGCCATGTTTGAAAGAAGTTGTGATAAATTAATCCCAATAGTATATGAGAAAATAAGCCGTGATAAACCGTGGAAAATTATCACTTGCTCTTGTGGAGTGAAAGAAGATGGCAGTCGTACAGAGAATGATGGCAATGTTTAAATGGTATATATGGACCCAACAGCAAATCAAGAAACGCCTTGCCGTCGACACAGTTGTAGCTGAGTGCTTATTCTTTCAAGTATTGGCAGAATACATTTTATTTTATTTTTTCAATGGGAAACGGTTGATTAGGACAAGAGCTGTATGAGAAATTATTATATATTAATTACATAAATATAAATTTTTATCTGATCCTCACGGACTCCAGGATACCTATCAGTGGACCATGTATAAGTCCATGGACCCTGGTTATGAAGCCCTGCCCTAGATGAACAGAGTATGGGAGTGGAACTATATTTTTTATCTATCTCAAATCGAGAAAACTGGATTTTAATGTTCACTACACCGTTTGTACACTTAATGATGCAGTTGCCTTCAACGTATATATGATTGGAGCTCATATATATGCTAAAGATGCTGGGAAAATGTTTGGTTTCTTGAGTCGCTCTAGAAAATACCTGGTATTTTCTGCAATGTTTTAAATAACGAGAGGTAGATCAACCCAAAAATGTATTAATTTTATATCTGGGCTGGAATTGACCATACCTCAATTTTCAGATTTGACATTGCGTGTGCCGTATTGTGGGCGATGAATTGACTTTGAGTCGATTCAGCTCTTTTCCCATAGACGAAATGTCGAAAGCTCATTGTAATTATATCGATATTTCCATGGCAAATGTTCAAACGTGCTACATACCTTCCACCAATTTAAACCTTTACGGCAAAGAACTGCTCTCTCATAACGTCGAATTATCATATTCTCTTCGCATTCCATTGGGAAGGCGAAACTTTCACTCAAATTGCTTCTTCCTGAGGACTTACTTTGTAGAACAGATTCTGATGGAGATGCTTTCCTGATTACAACAAACGTACCTTCTTCAAATCTACGGTCAATTATTATCTATCTTTCATATCTCCGTAATATGCACTTATTTCCTCCTCTTACGTCCACACACACACACACACACACACACACACACACACACACACACACACACACACACACACACACACAAACTAATTCAGTAACCCTCGAGGGGTATTAAGTTTTGTATTGTGTGGAAAATATATAAAAAGCTCAGTTAGATTGGTATAAAGATTTGGAATTAATAATGTTCAGGTGAATCTATCTATATATAAAAAGAGGATGTCTGTCTGTGTGATACCTTTTCACTTGAGATCCTAACTTGGCACATACATTGTACGATGTAAGAGAGAGGTTATCAGTTTAAAAATCGATAATTTAAAAAATCAATAATCGATAAAACCGATCAAATATCGATAAATTCAACTTTTTTCACCGATTTCGTTCAAACTTGGTATGTATGTTACTTATATCATGACGAGCTCGACGATACCTTGTTTTTTATTTCTACGCCACTTGTTGCTGATTCAGTTAAATTTATAACAGAGACAGTTTTTGTTTCCAATAACCAGGTCTTAGTTTATTTAAAAGCCAGAAGTCGAACTGAGATTTTTTTTAACAGTTTAGTTGTATGATTGCCGTAATAGCATTTGCGAGAGAGTCCATATACGTCTACTCGTTCGGTGTGTATGCCGACCCGATCACGAATGTAAATTAAACACAAAGTCAAACATTAACCAAATGTATGAATTGAAGTGACCAGCTTTACTCTAAGAATTTGATGGTGAATAGGTTGGAAAAAATGAGAAAAAATAAATAAAGTATTAAAAATAAGAACAAATAACTATAATTAATGCAAATAAAAATGAGAAAGAAAGAAGTTTATGCTAAAAAACAAAAACTCAAAAGAATTCTAATCGATAATGACCCTGAAAGCCAAAGAGAACGTCTTCTGATAATTTGCCAAATCTAAATTGACTCAGCCTCCTTCCGTCACTTTTTATTACTCTGTTTGATGTTCACATGAGGATGGTACTTAAAGATAAAAGATCGAGGCAAAAGAATCAGAAGAGAATGATAAAATCGAACAAACGCTTCATACTGATTTTTTTCTTTTTGCTATGAACTAAATAATCATGTGTAAATCATACGACTGAAATCTGTTTACTTTTACGATGATCAGGCATGTAAGATTTACATACACAATTATACACGTAAATATGCATACATATTCTGAATCTCTCTCTCTCACTCTCTCTCTCTCTATATATATATTATATATATATATATTATATATATATATATATATATATATATATATAATTATGATAATATATATATAATTATGATAATATTATATATATATATATATATATATATATATATATATATATATATATATATATATATATATATATGATAATAATAATAGCTGGCTGATTGTGCTTGTGTATACTTATGTGGTAGGATAATTCTTGATTTGTATTTCTACAACACCCACAAAACCAACCTGTAGCTTTTACTGTAACTCTGCTGGAAAGATCTTCGTTATAGGTTTTGTGAGAGAATTGCGTCCTCTCACAAATATCGCTTGAGCAACAGGTTTGGTCATAATTACGATTGATTTCACGCCCCCCTCTCTCTTTTCTACAAATACGTGTTATGGTCCAAGTTCCTTGTACCACGGTGATGGTCCAAAGAAGAACCAATGAGGAATAACCCGAACACAGGTATGGAATAACACAAATATATTACAAACAGAAATATGTACAAAGGATTAGAAGTATTAGTAATGACAATCAGGTTTGGTTAGAGTGAACTATGTTGTCTCGACAAGGATCACTATTCCAATGTCTTACAGTAATCGTCTGACTCTGCTGACTGTCTCTGACTCTGAACTCTGACTGACTGAACTGACTCTGAACTGAACTGACTGCTCCCTCTTGAGGCGCCATATTTATGATGTACGGAATACTGCATTATTATTATGGGTAAGTTCCGAAACACCCGCTTCCGAAGCTTTTGCGTAGCGGAGGTTTTTAATATATTTTTTTCTTTGGATCTATTTCCAAAGGTTCTATGAACTTTCTTTCTATGGACGATTTTCTTGGTTCTGGCATTGTTTGCGGCCCTTTTATATCGAATGTATCGAAAATCGTGTCCATTACCTCTTCCTGAGGTGGACCGTTAGCATCCTCTAATGGTCTCTTCCTTATTTGGTTTACGTGTCTTCTATGTGAGAAGTTTTGTCCCTGTACTATGTAAACCATATTGCCGATTCTTTTCTCAATTGTCCCTTGTTCCCAGTCAGATGTATTATTTTTATATGCTTTAAAAATCTCTTTCTCCTGGGAGGAATTTCCTTTTTGGTGCGTAGGGCTGTGTTACTTGTTTCGTTTTACTTGGTAGTAATTTATCAAATGCTGATTTGATTTTTCTAGCAAACATCACTTCTGCGGGTAATAATGTTGATGGTATAGCATTATTTGGAGTTATTCGATATACGTGAAGAAGTTGCTGTAATGGTTTTTCCGTAGGCACATCATACGCTTTTCGTAACGCTCTTTTGAGTGTATCAACAAATATCTCCGCTTGCCCATTCGATCTTGGGTGATAAGGCGGGGATTTTATGTTTTACTTGATAAATTTCGCAAAACACTTGGAAGTCTGCTGACGTGAATTGCGTTCCATTATCTGTGACTAGGCAATCCACTACACCAAACCGAGCGAATAGCTCGTGGAGGCAATTTATGGTCGTTTCCAAAATAGGATCTTTGCAACGAAACACTTCCGGCCATTTACTATAGCTATCCACTATGTTTAAATAGTAGAAACCGTCAATTGGTCCTGCATAATCTGCGTGTATTATTGACCATGGACGACCAGTCTCTGGCCATGGCTTATGTATGATTGGCAGTGTTTTGGCTGCTAAGTAACAACCCTTGCATATTTCGACCATCTGAGTAATATCCTGGTCCATATTCTTTCAATATACATAGCGACTTCATTCTATTTTTACCAGGATGGCCCCTGTGGAAATCCTTTAGGATTCGTTTTGTAATATTTTGGGAATTACAACCCTTTCGTTGTAAAGTAGCACATTATCGCATAGAGAAAAGCTATCCGAAATTATCATTTTCTGCTATTTTTGCTTTTGTTTCATTTATAAATTCATCATTTTTGGCTTCATTTTTTATGTCTTGTAGTGTGACTGGGAGGTTTCTAACTGTACAACATAGTACTGTCCTGATATATTCTTCATTTCTTTGGGCTGCGTTTGCCGTATCTTCCAATGGTGCTGTCTTTGTTGGTATAAGTCTGGACAGACCATCCGCATTCCAGATTTTTTTGTTGGTAAATATTCCAATCTGAAATTGTAGTTCAGAAAAATTGTTCCCCATCTTAGTAACCTATTTGCAGTGTAAACCGGTAGACTTTTTCGAACCAAAAATTGTTTATAACGGTTTGTGATCCGTCTGCATAGTAAAATGTCCACCATAGATGTACCTATGAAACCTTGTGACCGCGAAGATAATTCCTAGACCTTCTTTTTCTATTTGTGAGTAATTTTTATCCGCTGGTAATACGGTTCGAGAAGCATGTGCGATGGGTTTTATTGTACCATCTGGAATTTCATGTAATATACACGCGCCGACTCGCTACAATAAGTTCTAGTTTAGGATCTTAGTGGGCCAAAAATAAATCTAGTTAACGTTTTAATTATTGTTTCAAATATTTCCTGGCATTGATCTGTCCACTGCGAAACTTTTTCTTTCTTTAGCAGCTCATTCAGTGGTACTCGAAGTTTATGCATTTGAGGAATGAATTCCTGGTAGTAATTCACTAATCCTAGAAAACTTTGTAGTTCTGTTATGTTCTTAGGAACTGCCATTTTTTTTTATTGCTGTTGATCTTTCAGGGTCTGGTTCTCTACCTTCTTGATCTATGATATGGCCAAGGTATTTAATTTCCTTCATGAATATATCGCACTTGTTTTCTTTTACTTTAAATCCATAGCTTTGTATTCCCTTAAACACTTGCTGGACATGTTCCCAATGTTGTTCAACGCTTTCGCTATTTATCAATACGTCATCCAGGTATGCAGTCGTGTACTCTAGTCCGGCAAGCATCGTATCCTTTGTATGTTGGAATATAGCCGGCGCGACCTTAATTCTAAATGGTAGCCTTTGGTATTTGTCCAATCCTTTGTGTGTGTTTTGAACTTTCCTCTATGACTGGAAGTTGCAAGTACGCTTCACTTAAATCAATTTTTGAAAAAGAAATTCCGCCATTTAATTTAGTGATTACTTCTTCTGGACTGGGTAGAGTATAGTAGTCGTCCTTTATTGCTGCGTTCAAACCTGTACAAAAATCAGCGCACACTCGAATTTCTCCTGATTTCTTTTTGACATAGACCGTTTGTTCGGCCCATTTGCTGTATTCTACTTTTGTCAATATGCCAGTGTTTTCAAGTCTAGTCAATTATTGATCAATTCTTTCTATTGACGCAAACGGTACGCTCCTTTTTTCTTGAAGATAGGTTGAGCGTTGTTCTTTTATTTCGATATTTCCTGCCATTTTCTTACATCTTCCGAGACCTGCTGAAAATATTTCGGGGAAACTCGTTTTTAGTTTCTCTTTCAATTTGGCTGCCTCGGTTGATAATCTTTTTAAAGTTTGGCAGTACGTACTTATAGGTAACTCCCACAGTTCGAATTTTGGCATCCAGTCCGTTCCGAATAGGTTTTGTGTATTTCTTAAGACGTACATTTTTAGTTTTTTCGTCATTCCATTAAATGTTACATTTGTAATTATTTCACCCTCGAATTTTATCTTTCTCCCCGTAACTGATCTATCAATTTTATCCGTTTTTTACATGGCAGGTATGTTCAGTTTTCTCCATGTTTGTATGTTTATAATAGGTAAGTCTTAGCTAGAATCCAGCTGTAGCCTGACTTTTCTGTTTTGCATTTCAACTTGTACGTATTTTCTTATGTTAGTCAGAACTGCTTGGTCAGTCCTCGTAATTCTTATTCTGCTTTTGCTTTCTCTTCTATTCCAACAATCAGAACTTTTATAACCTATTTTTTTCCATGATAAACAAGTTTAAAAAAGATATGTACAGTCTTTAAACCAATGCCAAGTCCTACAACCATAACATGGACTGGGTGGTATTTTTTTTTCTCATATTGATTTTCATAGTTAGAAGAATTTGTTTTACCTGTCCTTGAGGGGGGTAAATCGGTTTGGTCTGTTTGTGAAGAGGGAAAGTTGGTTTGTCTTCGTACTTTATGTATGTGCGCGGTGCCAGCTTCTTCTATGTATTTTGAGTCTTTCTTCACACTGATGCATCTCTGGCAGTCTTCGGTTAGATTTTGAAGTGTCAAATCTTGTTCACTCTCCAATTTAGTAAGGATTATGCATCTCATTTCCGCGTCTCTGGTTGAAACCAGACCTTGGACGTAAATTAAGCATTTGAAATTGTCCGCGCTGAGTTCCGATAAGTTGAAGTCCTCACAATATTTGTTGATAATGGACGCGAAAGTTATGTAATCTTCGTTGTCCTTTTTGTAAGGTTCATGCATTTCCATATTTTGTGGAATAGTGAGGTAATATAACTGAAAAGTTCTGTTAGCAGTTTTATGACTTCTTTGAAAGTTAGCTCACTTGTTTTTCTGGGAAGGATATATCTACGAATTTGGTATATTCGCATGTGCCAAATTTTTAGTAATATTCTTAGTAATAGACGTACTTTACGTGCGTCTGACCAATCTTTGCAGTCAAATTCATATAGATCTTCGTACCTTTGGAAGTAAATTGCAAAAGTTTTATCTTCGTCTGGTGCGTACGTAAAATCTTCGATAGTACTCCAAATAGTTTCTTGTCAGAGAACTGTTTCGTTCTCGGATTTTTGCTCTTTATTTGACATGACACGTAGTAATAATTCCTGAAATTCAAAATGTTTCTGTTCGTATTTTTGCTGCTATTCAATTTTGATTTTGATAAGTTCCACAATGGTTGACTTAAAATCTTCCATGTTGACGTAATTTTGTGTAACCTGATATTCTGTCACCTGTGTACTCAAAACATTCCTTTGTTGCCAGTAAATTTGATACCCAAAAAGAAAATCCTTTTTTTTTTATATGTTCGCGTAGAACTTGTTCCTTTCGAAATCTCGCGTAGAACTTGTTTTTTTAGAGTTTACTCGTCGACCACTGTTATGTGCGATGGATAGAAAAAATGTATGTCCTCCGCGTAGAGAGTTCGTTTTTCCTTTGGGTTACCACGTTCCCACTTGTTATGGTCCAAGTTCCTTGTACCACGGTGATGGTCCAAGGTAGAACCAATGAAGAATAACCCGGAAACAAGTATGGAATAACACAAATATATTACAAACAGAAATATGTACAAAGAATTAGAAGTGTTAGTAATGACAATCAGGTTTGGTAAAAGAGAACTATGTTGTCTGGACAAGTATCACTATTCCAATGTCTTACAGTAATCGTCTGACTCTGCTGTCTCTGACTCTGAACTCTGACTGCCCGAACTGACTCTGAACTGAACTGGCTGTTCCATCTTGAGGCGCCATATTTATGATGTACGGAATAGTCCATTATTATTAAGGGTTAGTTCCCATAACAATACGTTTACGGTAACTGCTCTGACGAGCTATTTTCGCAAGTTACCAAACTGCATGAATTTAAACGTGCCTCTAGGTCGGCATCTCAGTCCCACCCTTTCACTGACGAAACGGTAAAATGTAGTCGTCTCTTCTACTCCAATAGCTTCATGTCTCGCACTTCCCGTCTGTAGAACTCCCTTCCTCTCACTTTCTTCCAGGGGACTTGATCTATTCCCCGTACTTTTCTTCATCATTTTCTCTTTCACATCTTTAACTTCGGTGATCATGATTATCTTATGACCATAACTATATCAAAAATATTTATTAGCAAAAATATTCTTAAGGTACTTAGATTTTCATTTAATTCTTTGTTAAATTTCTAAAGGACAAGTAATAGTTTCCAGAGAAATAGACCAATGTAAACCGTTATTCATTATTCCGATGCAAAATTTTGATCCCGATTGTAAGTTTTTGCAATGATGATGAATAATCCAGACGTCGATTTGACACACTAATACGATTTATACAATTGCATAAGAGATTATTAGCTCTAAGAATATAATACTAAGACGACAATGTCAACACACATGATGTCCGTGCTACTCAACATGATTCCCTGATATTAGAATAACATAATTGACCAACTTAAAAGTTGAGGTATAATGTAAATCAAGAAAGTACCTTCTGTACGATTACCATCATATGAGAGTACAAGTATGTTAACACCTATGGCAGAAATGCAGTGTATTAATATGGATTCTGTGATTGCTGATAGCATTCTTTTTGTTGGAACTGAGATCGTATTGATTTGTTAATGTCATCATTGTTGTAATTACTCTACAATAATCATCATCACGTGTCAAGTGAATGGATCCTCACGAATCTTTTTACCAATCTTTACCATTATCCATCGACTTATTCATGTTTTCAGCTTAGCATATCATGTCTTTGTATGTTTGATGAATGTATGTGTTTAAAATGAACGAACAATACCAGATTATCCATGAATTTAGTTTCCACAAAAGAATGTCAATATTTCTCCTTGAATGCCTTGCAAATTTGTTCTCATCTACATGAATTGTAAGACTGGATGTAGATGAACATGTATCTGCATTTTTTGGATGTTGCTATTTTCTGGGCAGATTCTATGCACATATATCTCCAATGTCTACATGGTCTCTAGCTTTGTTTTTTAATCTCCATCCCGTGGAGCAAGATAAATAGGGCTAGGTCTTATTTGCATATAAACATTATCAAATTTGAAGGTGTTCGTTGATCCTAGGGGAAAAGATGTGTTAATTCTATTACGTTGCATGTCCCCTCTGGATTCTAGTACTTTGTCAGAAATTCTTCAGTAAGGACACCAACCAATTAATCAGCAATGACATAATCAGCATCCACACATTTTCTCATGTTTCTTTTTACTCGTTTTATTTAAGTAGCGCGTAGTAGGTATCCTTTTTTGTAAGGAAGCGAGAGGGAGTTTTAGACAGAGAGAACGGATGTCAATCGGTCGGCCAGCTTCCTTTCCTCTCCAATTGAGTGGCCTCTCTTCCTAATGAAGGCACCGAAACGCAAATGGATCCACGGATGAAGGTTCCATCGAGCATCAGACATCTTAACTGTCAACCGTCGCAAGTTTTCTTCGGTTGTATATCAAAACGTTCACAAAAAACTGTAATTCCTTTTGTAAGATTCGACACACACAAGGTTAAAACCTCACCCCACACAAAAACATACATTGTTCGGGTTCTGACAGTATGTCAATCTCTAAACTACAACTCAACGAAAAATATATGACACAAAACAAATAAAAATGTATTACAGAAAACAGGATATTAACGCATTTTTAAATAACTCTAAGATAGATAAATAGCTAAGAAATTTTAATGCCTTGCCTGACAGGAAATTGATATAGATAGGTTGACTAAATCTAATCAAATTGTATTACTAATGCCTTTAATTTATATTTATTTTTAATTTATTCATTAAATAAACAAAAATTTCTAAACAAATAGTAAGACGGTAAGTTTTAATTTTATTTTCCATATATATATATAATATAAAAGTGAACATAGAAGTCAACACTTAAAGGCGATAGTCTGTTTCATGCTAGATGCAATCGTCAGGCCACCTGATATATATATATATATATATATTTATATCTATCTATATCTATATCTATATATATATATATATATATATATATATATATATATATATATATATATATATATATATATATACATGCAGGGTGTCTCAAACGTATTCAAAGTATCTAAAGGTATAAAAACCTTCTGTTTATCGTTTTCTCTCTGGTATTTTATAAAGCAGGCTTTGTAAATTAAGCACGTAAAAAGACACGATGAAAAAACGAACACAAGCAGTAAAATCTTTCTACCAAATTTGTCGCCTTGTTAGAGTTTCTCCAAGTTTTGAGAGTAATGCTTCAGTAACGGACCCTCCACGAAGTGGCATATCACGTTCAGTTAGGAATGAAGAATTATTTAAGTGAGGAAGATTATCGAAGAAGGTCCAATCGCATCAACTCGAATAGACACTCTATAGGTTTGGATCTCTCAGATATCACTCCAACGAATGTTTAAATGCATCAATCTGTTTCGGTACAAAAATGAAAAACCATTCAGCTTTTTAGGCAAATCTTTGAGAAAAGAATAATTTCTCGAGGTTTTGGCATAAACTGGCCACTGTGTTCTCTGTGTCTGACAAGACCTGGGTTCTTCATATGCAGTTATCCCAAAACAAAGCTTTATGACAAGCCTTAGACTCTAAAACAACCGATGATGACATTTAGATAGACACCAAAAAACAGGTGGAAAGTGACGTACAATGCCTCAGAAGGTATATATTCTTGTAAAGCTGAAAATGGACGCCACTTAAAATAGGTAATTTTTCTCAATTAGTGTAAATTTACCATATGTAAACCATATACTATGATACCGTGAATGAAAGTTAAAAAAATGAGTTTACTAAATTTCGTAGTACTTCGAAAAGAGAAACATAATTTCTCACTTCAAATGTATTGCAGATACAAAAAGTATATATATCAATGTAAGACTTGCCCACAAACTTAGTGAAAAAGACCGAGTATGTTAGAAAGGTCTTCAGCCCTTAGGATTCCCCGGAGCCGATATATCGGCCGCAAAGTCGAATGTTGTTGTTCAACCTCTTCTGGGATGGTCGCAAGCAGAAGGTTCGCAAAGAATACTGTGTCCAACGTTTGTGTCATGGAAGCTGGGGCTGGAAATGCCAAACTTGGTGAGTCACCGACACGCCTCGAGGTTGTCTTTCCTATGCCACGTTTTAACTGAGGTATCGATTTTGGAGGGGATTGTTAGGGAAGACTTCCCTAGCCTTACTATTACTCCTCCCATTTCCTGGTCTAAGTACTGTCGTAGGTCTGGGAAACTGTAGACTCAGTGAGTGTCGAGCGGCCTTGAGGATCTATACTCGATCCAGTGACCTTTCACGCCCTCAAAAGGTCTTTTATCGTAAAGTAGTGAACGGGGTTGCGAAGGATCCTCTCTGTGGACGGTTAGGCTTGTCGTTGGCCGAGTTGCGCTCTTTCTGGTCTTGCTCACCAGCGTCGAATTACCTCTGTAACCCTGAGTTTTCGCTTACCTAGCTATTGATTCGGAACGTGCTATCTCTTAATGACATAATCTTCAGATGTAGCTGGGATGATTTGCCCGATTGTCATCAGTGTGACCTTGGGTTAAGAAAATCGGTTTCACGCGCCTTCTACCATTGTCTTCAGGTGTTCCCTTTCTGGGACTATGTCGGCGAGTTGACGGCTCGTATCACTCTCGATATTATCGGGCTAATCGATCTCTTCTACGTGTGCTATAATGTGTCACCCCGTTTTATGGGAAGAAACGAATGGCGTTTCTGACGCTGATAGCCGTGTCTCGAATGGTGATACAGACGACGCGGATAGAGGGAATATTGCGATACGAACGCTATTCTCATCAAACTCTGGTCGGAGTCTTTCAACATCAGATGAAAATGAAGATAAGAACTGATAGAAAGCTGTTATCGACAGATTTCAGTGAAAGGTTAGTGAAAGTGGCGAGCTTGGATTGTTTAAAAGAGGCTAACATTGAGTTCCTTTTTTAAGTCCTCTTGGTCACAAAGGGGAGATTTCCTGTGATCCCTCCCCACTGGTTAAGCTAGACACTATTTGTTTTCCTAGTTAATTGAATAGCTGTTCCCGGCTCTCACTTTTGTTATGATCCATGTCGAAATTCTCAACCTCCCCAGTTTGTTTTTGGCCCCCTTTTTCATCTCGGCTGGGTCAGACTTTCATTTTACCCCTTTCTGTCATTATTTTTACCTTTCCCATTCCATTAGTGAGTGTGCTTCTTGATTCTGTCTGGCTACTCTTATTATTTTGAGGTGTAGTCGGGTCCTACTAACATCTGTTTTGATTTAGTTTGTTGTATTGCCATCTTCTGTTAGTTTTATGGGTTCATTCCCTCCTATTCATTTCATGATTTGTGGGCTTTTTATATAATTTGTAATTAAACATTTTGAGAATTTTATATCATGTTTTTTTTTGTAGTTCCCTCTGTGAATATATGGTATTGTGGTATATGTAGGATCTGAATGTGATGGATAAGTCCTTGTGGTAAACGGATCAATTGTATTAGATGAATGGGTCGTGATCATGATTAACTAGGATTAGGATAGTTAGAAAAGACCAGCCTCTCCCCACTTCCCTTTTGGGCATGTATCACAATTATTGTATATATGCAATATGACATATATCGTTTTTCGTCTGGGACGGTGATTAGTGTATTGGAGATCGAGGCAAGAAGTGTGGATTTGTTTTGCCTATTGCACTCGTACTATATTTCTTTTCTTATGTGCACTTCCAACCAATTTTTGCAAGAGCTATTTCGGCAATTGTTTTTTCCCTTCCTTTGACAGCCGGCTGATTCCGGAGTACAGCGATGCCACGAGTGACCTGCCGGCCGAAGAATGGATCGACAACGTTGAGTTAGGTTTCGAACTCTTTGCCATGGACAAAGTCGTGAGTGTCTTGTCGCTACGACTGCGAGGCGGTGCTCTCACCGTGTATCGCAACTGAGTAAGGAACTGAAGGCAAATGCGGAAGAGATCAAACGGACCCTTATGACTGCATGCGCAACAGATGCGTTCAATGCTTTTGACCAGTTCGTGGCGCGACGACTTCGACAGAAGGAAACAGTGGCCAAGGTACGCGAGATGGATTCGGCGAGAGGAGACTGGTGCGTTGATGGTAGTCAGATGAAGGTTTGGATGGACGCGCGAGTTCTGTGGCCACAGGAGTAGCACAACAAGTGAATGGAGGAAACTAGTTCGTTGCGTCCAGCGGAACATGCTAAGCATATAAATTAGGCTTTGCCCGATGCAGCAATAACAGGTTGGCATCAGTGTTAAGCTTGGTTACGGATTCGACTTGCGTACATCGATTGATTGAGACATTGCGAGGATTAGCAGAAGAATACGCCTTGACGATGGATGTAACGCTGGTGAAATCATGTCTAAATCGCACAGACTGTCTGACCCGAGTGTCACGGAAATGGTTTGATTCAGATAGGCTCGGAGAAGAGCCATTGCCGAAAAGCTGCGCCATTGTAGAGAGTAGATTGAATAAGAACCAGGTGACCAATATAAAACTACAAAGTGGCTACCTAGGTTTAAAGATAACCTTATATTTTGCCAGGTCTGTTAACCCATTAGTGTCTAGAAAACTTAAAGAATCTACTGTCAAAACCTCCGAAGCCTCCCGGTCAATTGATCCGGCACCGGTGTGTTGGAAGAAGGGGATATTAGGTGTAACATTTATTTGGAGTAGATTGGCAATGGACGTTACTCACTACAGAGGCGGTCATTTTCTAACACATTGATTTCGGTACTTCTCGATTCGCGATATGGCGGCCGGTGCGTCGAAAAGACTCCACTAGTGTTATTCGTCAGGTGGAATCAATTTTCTATGAGCGGGGCCCGCCATCTGAAATATTGACAGATAACGACACTGATTTCACCTGTAAGAAATTTTTAAATAGCTTGGTGTGGGGTATACTTGACATTGTGGAAGACTGTCATAGAAGTATGAAGATCATCACAGCCAGAAAGCAATGTTCGGTGCCAGAGGCGGTCTACTGGCACAATGTCACTCCCAAGGACAGTCTTTTAGCATCCACAGCACCGGCCAACGTACCATAGGTACCACATCCGGATACAAAACATCGATACCAGGCTCTCATTTACACCGCAAAACATTCAAGGAGTATACAAAGAAGGGAACATCGTTTGGATAAAGTCTCCACACGGTAGAGGCACGAACACATTCAAAACGGGTCGCGTAACCGAAGTAATCAGTCCGCAGTCGATGTGGATTAATGGAAGGCGACGGCAAGAGAAGATTTTAAACCTTTTTTGGAATCGTATCCATCTTCAGACTCTGCAAGCGACACAGAGGAGAGTGAACGATTCATGTATTTAAAATCTAATTCACCAGGTTATTCCTCCAATGTTGGAGCACCCGATTACACTCCAAGCCATAGTTCGTCTGAGAACGAGACATTCGTCGTACCTCTTCTTTGTTCCGACAGTAGAGACCTACCGCGGGATGCATCAGCTGTGTTCAGGAGATCAGTGGAAGTGTAGCAGTGACTTAGCTTGGCCACCCAAAAGAGCAAGTGTTTGCAAGGGAGTTTGGAGACGGCGAATCGACGAGCTTCGGATGGACGGTGCATCGGGCAGCACTTTGTGCTGATGGAAGTGGTGGTGTCTCTTGTAGCCATTTTATTGGCTGGTTCTGGGTGCTCATCGGCTGGGTCAGGAGCATAAAAACATAGTACGCTCATTTAACAGTCGTTCGTGTTTTTCCGTTTGGGACGGTGGGTGGTTTATTGGAGATAGAGGCAAGAAGTGTGCATTTGTTTTGCCTAGTGAACCTATTGGACTCGTACTAGCTTTCCCCCGACTTCTTTTCCTGTGTGTGCTTCCAACCAATTTTTGCATAAAGTCATACAGATGCATGCTGCGATTTGTACTTAACCAATACAAAGGACCACTTCTCGGTCTCATCCGCTATATTCTTGCCCTTTCTTGTCTTAATGTTAGAGCGTTAATAACTTGACTACATTCCTTTTACGTGTTAACACAATTCTTGATTTTTAAGCTTTTTTTCCCGAATACTGTTGGATGCTCGTTGTGGTGTAATGGATGTCGGCTCGGAATCGGAGAGCTGTGTTCGAATTCCAGTCGGTTTCGATGCATTCACTTACGCGCAAGTAACATTGGAAAAGTTATGAATCCATCTCTTCTCTCCCCCAGATATGGTTGAATGGCAGGACTGACTGGGTCCTATAGCCTTGATTGACGACCAGTCTACCGCATAAAGAAATAGTAACCTACTCCTTGAAAATATTCTGCCTAGTGATTCCTGAATCTAAAGAGACATGATCGCTAAAGCGTGGCACCACATTGTGTGTCAAGGCGTGTGGTATTTTCTGACTGGCTGTTGATTCGCCTAGTTTTCTTTTGCATATATATTTTTGCTTAGTAATATTTCCCTGTTCTTTTCGTTTTTTATTGTTTATCTTTATCAATTCCGTGATAGGCTTTTTTGCTAGTTTTTCTTAGTCATGGCCAATTACTGCACAAGATAAGATTATGATGAGCTGGTGTAACAATTTCTCAATTTTCAATAACAAATGTGCATTTATTGCACGTGAATAAGCTCAATTCATATAACACTATTACGTAACTTAAATCTTTTAAGGTTAAAACACAGCTGGTAACATCCGAGAAACCTATCCGAGAAGAAACTTTTATTGGTGTTGGAAAGTCCAGACCTGATTCTGTAATCTCTTTCCCAAGTAAATATAGAAAAAAACATTCTATTATGCAGTCAGAACGATTTTTCCTAAGCAGTATATATGTATATATATATATATATATATATATATATATATATATATATATATATATATATATATATATATATATATATACGCATATTGTAAAGTTCAAATAATACGCATGTTGTAAAGTTCAAATAACCACTGTGATGATGGCTCATGTGAGCCAAAAGCTTAGACCGATGAACGACATAAAAGAAATAGCCAAATGTTGGGCAGATTTTGTATATATTTTCTCATGAAATTAAAGCCATTATACGAAGCTTGGAACGGCTCATGATAAAGCATAATAGACATTCGTTGTCTGTTATATTTAACAATATATATATATATATATATATATATATATATATATATATATATATGATAAAATAATAAAAAGGCTTAAACACTAATATTCCATGGTTATAATTTAGGTAATATCGACTACAGGTTAAAAATCTAATATAAATATAACGATTATCTAATCCAGCAAAGACCTGTATTTCTATCTTTCTAAAACACATACGTATACACACATACACAACAACATATTTATATTTTCATGTGCATACATACACATAGGCGTGTACACACACATCCATGCATATACATACATACATATATACATATATATATACATATATACATATTTATATACATATATATATATATATATATATATATATATATATATATATATATATATACATGTACATATACATATATACACATACACACATACACATACATACATAACACATACATGCATACACATCCACTCGTACACATACATATATCTACACACATATATACACACGGACATGCACATATGTGCACATAAACAATATATACATAAAACCTTACACATCTCCATACAAATACGTACACACCCCCATCTAAACAAATAAATGATGCATCCCTCTATCTATCCGTCTAACTATACATACATACGTACATATACACCCATATACAGATATATATGTATACATACATACCTAAACTTGCACACACACATATAATCACATCTACATACACTTCTAGCTACATATACATACAGCCATATACGCATACACACACACACACACTCACACACACACACACACACACACACACACACATATATATATATATATATATATATATACACATATATATATATATTCATATATACACATATACACACACACATTGCTGGATTAGATAATCGTTATGTTTATATTAGATTTGTAACCTGTAATCGATATTAACTTTGTCATTTTTTTTATTACACAGCGGTTCTTTTATAAATGCCCTTCGGTTTTAGTTCCTCCACCCCATATCCCCCAACCCTTTTTTCTTTTCCTCTCCCTCTCTCATCTTTTCAGTTTTAAGATTATATCGTCTAATGTGTGTGTATGTTACCAAAAAATGTATACTCTTTTCTGGTGTATCTTTAATGTATTAGACATTTGAAAAATATTCATATTTCTCTCACTTAAACAGACTTTAACTCCCCTCTTTAAAACTTCTCTCTGCTAAATTTTAATCCCCACTTCATCTTTCGTCTGTTGCCCCTCCCTATAGCTTTCATTTACTCTAGCATTCGTCCCACACTCTCATACATACACTCTCACTAAATTTTATTTTTTATTCCCGGAGTTGTTTTTTCTGTTTTCTTTTTGAATTTGTAGGTCTGATGAATTGGATCGTATTTACGATTCCAATGGAATAAATTATGACCATGGAATATTAGTGTTTAAGCCTTTTTGTTATATCCTTTCTCTGTCCTGGACATTGAGTTCTACCTGGGGTTTAACCTCTTAGAATTATTTTTTATACATATATATATATATATATATATATATATATTTATATATATGATTGCAGATGTATGTTTATATTTACCACTAATATTTTATATATATATATATATATATATATATATATATATATATATATATATATTGTTATTATTATAATTATTATTATTGCGTACCACCCTCTTTTTTTTGCTATAGTAGTAGTGGGAGGCGCAGTAACATATATAAAATCTCGAATTCTTTTCCCAGTGGTCCTTTCCTGATTGATCAAAGACGGCTGAACCAAATAGAATCAATTAACGAACAAACACAGTAGGTGAAAAAGAAAAACAACAGAATGCAAAGATATAACAAATAACCATTTTCTTACTAAAATATACATATGGAGACTAAAGGTGTTGAGGTATATTAAAAGATGAAAGACGGGGAAAAACGAAACAGTGAGACAAAAATAAACATTACAGGACAATACAATGGGGGCGGGGAATTAAATATTTTATTGACAAACGATCTTAATCAAATTTGCATGAAATTACAAATGATAAAAAGGCAAAATGAGCAAAAATAAAACAGGGAAAAATGGGTTATTTTGTGTACCTATATACTAGAGATCAAACCAAAATGAGCTGACTCATTTTATAGTACACCCATAGAAGGTTAACCAATTAGAAGACTTGAAATATTCGATCCGATGTGTATAAAGGCGGCCATTTTGTTTTATTTTCTTGTAATATCCACTGCTAACCTGTCAGATGAGTAGACCTGCAGAACTACATTTTCGTACTCTCTCCGAAAAGCCATTGCCAACCTCTGATATGGAAGACCTTAAGAATTCTCGAATAGCTGCTACTAGACATTGTAGCTGTTACATTGAACGAATTACTTCCTACGTCGGATTGCTACATTCAAACTACATTAAACATGTATTACAGGGAATAGAAACAAAGGACTTATCTGTTATTTGAAAAGAAGTCTTTCATTTTCGTTTCTCTTCCTTTTCTTTTAGTGTCTCTTATATGTTTCTCTTTTCTTTTATGTTTCTTTTTATCTTTTATCTTTTTATCTTTCCTCTTCTTGTCTGGATAAAAGCGTTTATCTGTGAAATGGATTTCTTTTTGGTTTCGTTTCTTTCTTTATCATTCTCACCATGTTCAGGGATTTAATGAAGAATAAGGTGAATCTTTCTTTACCTTGGACCTCAGGATAATTTATCTTTCTTTGTTTTGTTGTATTCTGCTTCTTTTTGCACACCAGAGCTTGAGTTCTTTGATTCAACACTTTTACTGAAATTTTTCAGCTCAGAAACCTTAATAGATTTCTATCAATTCCGCACATTCGAATTTATAGCAGATCATAGCAAGTTTTGCTGGATGTCCATTCAGTTTGAATTCTGACGAAGGACTGACTTGCTAGCGGTTGACTTTGGCACGTGTACAATGACTTCCAAATATGGATTTTTACATGTGTGGGAGAAAAGAGGTCACTGGCCCTTTTCCTTTTTTTGTCATATCTCAGAGAGTTCAAGGTTGCTTTAATGTCTGGATAGTATCCGTTCAAATCATCTTGCTCTCACGTGACCAAGAAGGAGAATGTGTATTTTTCACGGTATACACAATCTTCGCTCAGATGCATGCAAGTTTGATCAAGAACCGTTAATTGTCAATTTCACATTATTTCTTTTTCATTTTCACACTTTCTGAAAGGATGGGCTCCTCATTTAGTATACTTCTAAAATATAAACTTTAATGTTGATTTTAGAAGAAAATTAGATGGGAGTTCTTAACCATACACACACACACACACACACATATATATATATATATATATATATATATATATATATATATATATATATTAAACAAGAGTGAAACGGCAAACGTTTTTGGTTATAATGTGGATTTTTAAAAACAATTGTACTTTATTTTTGTCGCGATCTTCATCAGACAAAAGTGTGAATATTTCCGCATATTGTTAAAAGGAATTAATTTTTCTTATGTTTTTCGATGTTAAACATTTTCGATGTCAAACATTCTCTTTTTTGTGTCTTAGCGACACAAATGTCTTCCTTTTCTTGGCAGTGAGAAAGGTCTTCTGCGTGATGGGTAAGAAATCAATTAAGATTGGTCCTAGAAAGGTTGAGGAAAAAAATATCAGCATTCTTGTCTTTAAATGATCCCTGTTTGTTCTTAGATCTATTTCCATTTTTGTATTGTGTGTTTTTGTCAGCATGCGTATATATATATATGCATATTCCCTCACCCTGCAAACACACTGTCTTATAAGGAATTGGTATACATATATGCACTCACACACATACATACATACATACACATCACACAACAGGTTTCCTTCCGCAAAAGGAAAAATAAAATTACCAGACAACAGAAAACACTTTGTATTACAACACATCTATAAACGTAACCAGGGTGAATTTAAAATTATGCCAATGTATCAAATAGACAATTAATCTTACCTACAAATACAAGAAATGTCTTCATAAATAAATTTAAACCAACACTAAGTAGATCATACCCCCACACAGAAAAAAAACAAATAACATGCACACACAGCGTTGTCAAAACACTCGGATGTATGCACACACACTCACACGGGTGTATCTGTGGAAAACGAGTATGTAAACGCGTGTTGGGAAAAACAATACACTATTCACAGGCACGCGCGCACACCCTACACAATAACCTGTGTGTATGTGGATATATGTTTATATATATGTATATGTGTGTGTAGTGTATATGTGCATATACTAATCCCCTATATTAATATAGTATATATGTGTGGAGAAGGAATGCGCGTTACATACGCATACTGATATATATATATATATATATATATATATATATATATATATATATATATATATATATATATATGCATATTGACAAAAACAAGACTGCTCACAGACACACACACAAAACCTACACAACATAGGAAGTGGCTATATGTGTGTATGTGCATGTGTGTGTATGTATCTGTGTATGTACATATGTGTATACTAATTCCTTATAATAATAGAGTATGTATGTATGGAGAGGGAATATACATATACATACGCATGCTGATAACACGCACGCGCACAATACAAAAAGTTGGAAACAGATCTCTAAACAAAGAGAAGTCATTAAAAAATAAGACTACAGATATCTTTTCTCACCCTTTCTTGGACCAATCTTAATTGTTTTCTTAACCTTCACGCAGAAGAACTTTCTCACTGCCAGTTCAAGAAAGACATTCTTAATAACACACGAAAAGAGAATGTTTAACATCGAGAAAGTTTAACATAGAAAAACATAAGAAAAATTAATTCCTTTTAATAATATGTGGAAATATTCAGTCTTTGCCTGGTGAAGGTCTCGAGGCCGGAAACGCGTATAGTAAAATGATGTAAAATAAAGCATAATATATTTGTTTTTAAAAATCCACATTACAACCAAAAACGTTTGCGGTTTCTCTCTTCTTTTTAATATACACATTTTTCTCTCGTTGGAACTACTATAACCTCTTCCTTACATATGTATGTGTATATATATATATATATATATATATATATATATATATATATATATATATATATATATATATATACACACACAGTGTAACCCGGATATAAGATACCCGGATATAAGATACCCGGATATAAAAGAAACTGGGATATAAGAGAGATTTTCTCTGGTCCCAAATTAGAGCCTGTGTTAATGTATATATAATAGAGCAAACCCGGATATAAGATAAACCCGGATATAAGATAAACCGGGATATGAGATACTTCTTCTCCGGTCCCGACAACTCTCTTATATCCGGGTTACACTATATATATATATATATATATATATATATATATATATATATATATATATATATATATATATATATATACTATCGCACATTGACTACTGGCTTTAATAAAATAGTGCTCGATGTAATATAACACAGCTCTTCCAGCCAACTTTAATCTGCAAAAATTTAAATGTAATATCAATCGCTATCTACTGTCCTTCTGATTAATGTTTCTGATTCTAATTCCTCCAGACTCCGTAACCCCTTGCGCCTTAGTGGCTGTACTGCTTTGCTTGACACAATTTTTTTAAAAATATAAATAAATATACATTTTAATCCTCACCGGTATCAGGACACGAAGTTTCATCGGCATCTCATTCTTCAGGTGCTTGGTAGGGACTGACCATTGCATAAATTAAATTTAAATGCCTAGTTAACGCAATGCTGACGCAGTTCCTATATCATGCGGGGATTATTGCTTTAAAAATTGTATTTAAAACTTCTCTTTTATATTTAAAATAAATGGGCATAAATGTTTGTATTTTATATTTAAAATAAAAGTAGATTTATTGTATTTTAAAAAATCTATATTAACATAGACGGACATAAAATTATATAAAGAAAAACTATAAAGAAAATATTTTAGATAGACAGGATTTATATTTTATATTTAAAATAAACGGAACTAAAACTATAAAAATATATATGTTGTATTTTTAGATAGACGGGATTTATGGGTTATATTTAAAACAACTGTGTATTAAAGGTTTTATTTTATATTTAAAATAAACGGGGATGAAAAGTATTTCTTTTAAATAAGTAAAATAAACGGAATTTGAAATGAATATTTTTATTTAATACAAATTTAAAAAAGGAAAAATAAATCATCGTCTTCAGGCATGAAATCAAACTGATGTCCTAAGTAAAATCATATTCAGTAAAATACATATTTTACTTGTAACAGTTAATGTAAAGGGGATGGTCTTGATGGAATAGTCCATACCTACATTTCACCCTCCGGGATAATGCACATTACACCAATAATCACCTATTAACCAATCGGCATCTTAGTTTCAGTAAACTAGACTTTTCAGTGGCTCAGACCTGCAAAACTGTAGAAAGTTTAAGTGAAAATATCTTTTCGCACCTAACGTTTTGAGCCGATTTTTTAGACCCGAAACTCAATAAATAGAAGCATCCGAATCGATTCGAACGAGCGAGAAATTCACCCTCTTTGTGTGTGGTCGTTTTTCTCACTTGGTCCAACTTGAGCTTTCATTGTGCTTGAACCGATAGGCTTTTATTTTTAATTTTTTGCAACCTTTTTGAATTTTTGAGTTTTCCTGGTTCAGTTTTTTGCATATTATTTGTGTACATTTTACTTTATTGGATTAGCCTCCTGTATCGCTCTCCTAGTGCTGTGGTACAGGTGAACGGGAAATTGTCGGGGGCTTTTGCGCTGTCTAGGTCGGTCCTTCAGGGTTATCCACTGTCGTCCCTACTCTATGCTCTGGCGTTGGAGCCTCTCCTTCGCCGGGACAGGGCGTGAAGTCCGGCCTTACGTCGAATCGCCGTTCCTGGAGGGGCTGGAGCCAGGGTTTCTGCGTACGCCGATGACATATTTGCTTTCGTGTTGTCCAGCAGGGACATCGAGGTAGTACTGAAGGCACTTGATCGGTACGAAAATGTGACAGGGGCAAAGATTAACCACGACAAGTCGCCTGGCTTGCGGTTAGGTGCCTGGAAGTGGGTCGATCTTCCAGGGCCCTTCAGTTGGACGGACGGTCCTGTACGCATTCTTGTAGTGTGGTTTGAACCCGACCTCCAGCTAGAGAAAAATTGATCTGAAGTACGAGCAAAGGTCGACGCTGCCGGTCAGACTTGGCGTTGACGGAGGTTGTCCATGAAGGGCAGGGCGGAGGCGAGTACCACTTACGTTTTCCCTCTTCTTCTTTATCGATTGTCCGTACTTCCTCTTTGTAAGGACCATCGGAAGCCGCTCGAGCGCTCGCTATCCTACATTTTATGGAGGGGACGCGGGAATCGGGTCGACAGACGAGTCTGTGCACAACTTCCGTTTCATATTGGGCTGGGAATGCCACACTTGGTGAGCCACAAACTCGACTCGAGGTTGGCTTTCCTACGCCGCGCCTTGACAGGAGATTCGATTATGGAGGGGATTGTTAGGGACGCGTTCCCTTTCCTTACTATCAGTCCCCTCATCTCGGGGGTTGAGCGCCATCGTAAACCCTGTGATCATTCTGATTTCCTTCGCGAGTGTCAGTCGGCCTTGTTGGCTTTTCCTCGGTCCAGTGACCTTCCTAGGAAGGTCTTCTATCGTCTTTTAGTGGAGGGGGTCGCGAAGGATTCCCTACGGGATCGGCTCGAATTATCGGAGGATGAGTTTCGCTCTTACTGGTCTTGGGCGCCAGCGGCGGATTACCTCAGTAACCCTGAGTTTTCCCTTACCTGTCGATTGGCTTGGAATGGGCTGCCTCTCAATGACAAGGCCTTCATATGGGGTTTGGCAGATGTGCCAAACTGTGAACGCTGTGGCCTTGGTTTAGAAGAAATGGCTTCGCACGCCTTCTACCATTTCCCTCGGATCCGACCCTTATGGGAGCATGTCGGCGAGCTGGCGGCTAGTCTTGCTCCCGAAAAGCTTATGCGCATTGATCGCGCATGCGCGTGTGACAATATGCCGCCCCCGTATTCTGGGGTGAAACGAATGGTGTTTCTGACGCTGCTATCCACGGTCCGAATGGTTATTTGGACGATGCGACAGGAGGATGTCTTACGAGGCATCCATATTTCCCATCAAGATCTGATCCGATTCTTTGAGCATCAGCTCAAGATGAAGATTAGAACTGATAGAAAACGCCTGCATTTGACAGTCTTCAGCGAAAAGTGACTGAGGCGAGTTTGATTCGTTTGAACGGGGCTAGCCTTGATTTTCTCTTCTAGGACAACCTATGTGACATTGGGGTGGTTTCCTGTGGAGCCCTTCCCTTGGTTAGGTTAGATATGCACCTAGTTAATGTTAGTAAGTGTTGTTCCTGGCCTGTTCCCGGCTACATCTTTAGTTATGATCCAAGTTGAGATTCCCAACCTCCCCAGTTTGTTTTTGGTCCCCTTTTTATCTCGACTGGATATGCTTTATATTTTCCCATGGCCGTTTGATTTTTTTTATCCTTTTCCCACTCCCTTAGCAAGAGAGTCTCGTGATTTTGTCCCATGGGCAGAATACAGAGGCCTCTCTGTTTTGAGGGTTAGATAGGCCATCCTAACATCAGTTATGTTTAGTTTGTTTTATGTTAATTTTAGTTTGTTATTCGGTTCATCTCCCTCCCCCCTCATTTTTCATGATAGAATTTTAAGTATTTATTATCATTAAATTTTTATTGTATGGGGCGCGTTTTGTAGGTTCCCCTTGAGAGGATGTGGTATTATGGTGGATGGAGGATTGATTGGTGACGGACGAGTTCTTGTGGTGAATACGGAAATTGTAATGTATGAATGGGTCGTGAATCGGATTACCTAGTTATAAGATAGTTAGTGATGACCAGCCTCAACCCCTGCCCATTTTTGGCCTTGTGCCGTAATTATGTATTTTGCACAATAAATATAGTCAGAAATTCACTCTGTTTTTGATGGTCTATTTCTGTCCGTTTCTGACAGGTGTTTGCCGACTGACCTTTTTTTGAACTTTACCCTTTATTTATCGATATACATTTTTGGTTGAGTTTGTTTTTTTATTACTGCCTTTTTTACGACTGTTTTGAAAAAGATTTTGATTTTCTTCTTCTCCTTTTTTTACCCTCCCCATTTTTTATTTTTACCAACTTATTTTTTGCTCTTTTTCTTTTAATTCTAGTTTTCCTTTTTGATTTTCATTTTCTTCAATTTCCCTTTAAATATATCTTCGTTTTCTTTATTTTGTAACCTCTGTCAGTGTTTCGCTTTATTTTTTGACTGACTTTAATTTCTTGTTATTTCTTTAATTGTTTCTTTCCTTTAAGTTTTCCTTATTTTTTTATTTTTTTCGGTACCAAATTTGTTCTAACCTTTGTATTGTCTAATTTGTCTATTTATTTTCTTTTGTTTATTTTTTTTTGACTCGCTTTCATAGCGTCAGCCATTTTGGCTTTTGCAATTAGCTCCGTCTATTTTTGAAAGTTTCGTATTTCCTTTGTTTTCCTTTTTCTTTGTCTAGCGTTTCCGTTTTATTGTTTATTTTCCTTTTGTGTTTTCTCTTTTTTATTGTTTCGCTTTTAGGCGAAACTTGTTCTTGTTGGTAGTTAGGACTAGGTTAAAAATAATGTCCTCTGAGGCGACGAATATGGCCGCTGAATTGCGTGCAGAGGAAAATCGGAGCGCGTCACGGCGACATATTGCGTGCGTCACATTACCGGATAAGCGGACCGTAACTACGAACGCAGGCTTATGCAAGGCCTTTCAGAATTACTTTCAGGAACTTTTCACCAGGGAGCCCGGTCTGAGCCCTGCTCGGTTCGACGCCTATTTAGCCGAATTTCCCTGCATCGTGTCAACTGAAGCGGCTGGGTTCGATGGTCCCATCACAGAGTCGGAAATCTGGGACGCGCTGAAACAGCTTGTCCTGGATAAATCTCCGGGACTAGATGGTCTTCCCTACGAAGTTTATTTGAGGCAGTCGCCCGTTTTTGTTCCTTTGCTGAAACTGATTTTCAACCACTGGATGAAACAGGGGTTTATACCTCAACACTTCACCAGGGGTGTGATCAAGTCGCTGCGTAAGGACAAGAACGGTGGGGATGGGTTAGATAACTTTCGCTCTTTAACCATGTTAATCACAGAGTTAAAGATTTTGCCGAAGATCTTAGCCAACCGTTTGCAGCTTGTCCTGTCTAGTCTGATTGGCTCCGAACAGACTTGTGCTGTGAAGGGCAGGACTATTCAGGACAACCTTCATATGGCACGCTTGATCTTAGAACAAGTCGACAATGATGATGCTGCGCTGATCAATTTAGATAAGTCCAAGGCCTTCGATAGGTTAACCACCGTTTTCTGGAGGCTGTCCTTTCAGCAGCCGGTTTCGGAGCCGACTTTCGCTCCTGGATCCGACTTTTGTATGCGACTCCCGGTGCGCTGGTGGAAGTGAATGGGGTAAGATCGGAGCCTTTCGTATTGTCTCACTCCATTCGCCAAGGTTGTCCGCTTTCGCCGTTGTTTTACGTTCTTGCGTTAGAAAATTTCCTTCGCAAGTTAAAGGCGAATCTGGTCCTGCACGGAATTTCCCTGCCTGGGGCTACCACCCCAGCCAGGTATTCTGCCTATGCTGACGACGTTTCGGTTCTTGTGTCGAGCAGAGCCGAGATTGAAGAAGTCAGCAAAGAAATCAGTGGTTATGAGATGGTGACAGAGGCCAAGATCAACCGAGATAAGTCTGTTGGCTTGCGGTTGGGTGCAGGGAAGGGAGTTTCTGTTCCCGGACATTTCCTCTGGACGGATGAACCGGTCAAGATACTCGGCGTCTGGTTCGGTTGTGATCTCTAGTTGGAAATGAATTGGCCGGAGGTACAAGGGAAGGCCGAGATCGCGGTTAATCTGTGGGCTCGGAGGAAGCTTTAATTAAAGGGGAGGGCGGAAGTATGTGTTTCACACATCTACCCTCTTGCCCATTACCGACTCTCTGTACTTACACTTCCGTATACCACACTAATGTCATTAGTAAGGCTCTTGTTCTCTTTCTTGTGGAGAGACAAGGCCGCTGTAGCCTTCATCCATCTGAAGGCGGTCTGGGTATGCCTAGCATCGAAATTCGTCAAAATATGCTTCGCATCACCTTCCTAGGCCGAATGTGCCGCGAATCGGATGAGGTGGGCGCCATCTGGAAGGAAGATGTCCTTAGAAACTTCCCATTCCTGAGAAGTGTGCACTCGAGCGAGGAGGAAGCCCGCCTTTTACCCCGAGCCGAATTCTCCTTCTATCGCGAATGTCATGTTGTTCTGAAACGCCACTTATGGGCGTTGGATGGCCTCTGCAACACCCAGGCGTTGTCTCGTAGGGCATTGTATCAACTGTTAGTCGGAGGGGGGGGCTTTCAGGACGAAGTAGGAGGCTCACTAAATATGGCCTTGGGCGCCTGGGTTGAAATCCCTCAATAACAATGAGGCATCTCTCACCTGGCTGGTGATTCGTGGGCCCCTCTGGGTCGCCAAAAGACTTTGTTCAGTGGGCTTGGAGAAATCTCCAAACTGGCGACGCTTTATTGGGGAAGTCGAGACCATTTTTCATGCCTTCTTCCATTGCAGGGTGGTAGCGCTGTTGAGCAAGTTTGTTGAACGCCTCATGCTGCATGGAAAGTTCTTTGTCGTTGAGGCAAGTTCTGTTTGTAGCAATGTGGTGCTGCAGATGATGAAAGCTGAGCAATATGTGTTCTTTTGCTTAATAGTTGTTATGAGAGTCATGATTTGGACGACACGTCAGAAGGAATTCTATGATGGCGAGGAGTTAACTTATTCCCAACAGATCTTGTACTTTAAGCATCAGCTTAAAGTCAAGATTAGGACGGAAAGGCGGCGGCTCACCTCATCGGAATTTGGCAAAAGGTGGGTGAATCTTGCGCGTATGTTTCGGGTAAAAGGGGCTGTCCTGAAGTGGATTTTGATGCCGGTTAGGAATCAGGATATTGATTTCCTGGTTTGAACTTGGGCAACCCATCCCTGGATTTAGGCTAGAGTAGGTTCTTTGTATTTGATTCTTTAGTTTTTCTTTTCTTTTCCAGTAAACTTAGCTAGGGTGTGTTTGCTCATTGGCCCCTTTTTTCTATACCTTTTTCTTTGCCCTTAGTTTAACTCCGTATTCCCTGCCTCGTTAGGTGGTCAGTGATTTCAGTTCTCTGGTGGATGCGGGACGCCTTTCGTTTCACGTGTGTGTTATTCGTATTTGTTGTTGTCAGAATGAGTGCGTGACTGTTTCAGTGCTTGGGATGGATGAATGTTTTTCTATATTTTTATAGTCCCGCATCGATTTCGTCCAGTTAACTGATATTTAAGGTTTGTGTGTGTGTGGTTTGTTTCGTTTCTTGTAAATATTTTATAATCATATTGTATATAATCATTGCGGATATTTAACTTGTTTTTTATTCCCCTCCCCCCACAGACAATATTTGTACATATGGGGACTATTTAGGATTTTCATCGAGACAAAGAGGTATTTTGGCAATTTAGTAAGAAAGTTAAGTATGAATGTGTTGTTTTGGTGGTAGGAATATTGTTTTGTATGATTGTCAGTAGTTGTGGCTAGCTAAGTATAAAATTAAGACAATTGATAAACGTCTTTTTCCCCATCTCCACTTTTTAGCCCTCGTGGCATATTTTCTGTATTTTTACAGGAATAAATATTGTCAGAAATTCACCCTGGAGAGATGCCAAACTAATCCACGCTAGTCAAAACTTTGACCAACTACACTTTTCCCGCGCAAACTTCTCTGATTCAACAAACAGCATTTCGCTCTCCCAGGAACAATTGCTTACAATACTAAAGAAAGTGAAATAACACACTACTAAATAAGTATTCGTAAACATTCAATCAAACACCAAAACAACTAAAGGTACACAACACTTACTAACATTGGACATTAATTTAAACAAACATACGCATACACACTATTGACTGAACTCTCACAAAAGACATTTTTGTACACGACCAAACACTTTGTTTAATTTCACACACAAACCTTAGTAACAGTTTCACACACACTGAAACTTGGCATAAATACACTACATAATTCAATTCAACCATTCACACTTGTCCAACAATATCTGACTTAATTGTGTATGTTAGATTTAAAGCAATGTTATTGTTAAACTTTTAATTATGTTGTTTTCACTTTGATTTCTCTTGAATGATTTGCCTTCAATATTCTTGTTTCTTAATTTGTTGTGGATAAATGTCTAAGAACACCAACATCACTAACCCTTCTGATAACCTAACCTTCTGATATCTTCAAATACATTCGCCAGTCTGCAACAATCTCATAAGGTAACCGAAGATTCTTCATAAAAACTTTAATTTTCCAGTAAATTATCCGACTCCAAGTAGAAAAAATATACTATTATAGTCATCATTCTTTGGAGTGCTAATAGAATAATTTGAAATTCGTTTTTTCATGTGTACTTTTATTGTATTTTCCCTCTGTTGATCATTACTCCCGTTTGAGTTCTCTGTTAATGCAGTACTGAGTTAACTCCCCTGATCTTTTTCCTACTTTATTATCAACCATAATTTATCGTTTGAGGAAATTGTTTTATTTCTTTATTTCTATTAAGAGATTTTTTTTGATTTTGCATTAGTTTCTATTCTTGTTGAATCCTCTTCATTGTATTTCGAAATTATGAAAAAAGCAAACAAAAACGAAACTTTCATTGATACTCTCAAATCTAGTTCTTTACCGACATAACAGTAGATTAATTTGGTCAATTTTTGTTACTCGTGGATCGTATTTTCCTCATCCCTTTTCTTTTTTTTATGCTTCTGACAGGTGATTATCTCTTCTTCTTCTTCTTCTTCTTCTTCTTCTTCTTCTTCTTCTTCTTCTTCTTCTTCTTCTTCTTCTTCTTCTTCTTCTTCTTCTTCTTCTTCTTCTATGTCATAATTTTTTATAAATATTTGATAATTCCTATATCGATTATTCAAGTTTATATATCAATACACCGAAATTTCTATTATAACCACTAGACTCTTCTTCTTCTTTTCTTCTTCTCCTTTTCTTCTTTTTCCCCACTTTATCGGTCTATAATTGATTGCAATAAAAAAATAGTTACCACGCCCAGTAGCCTTTGCCTATTCTCCATCTTTTTTTGTTTTTTTCTTTGTTGCTGCTATTCTTTGAAATTTTTTCTCTATCCACTGATCGGTCCAGACATTAAGTCATCAATTTTCTGTTGTTAGCGAAAAGCGAAAGATTATTTTGTGATTTTCACCCCTCACAACAATAAAAGTCTATTTCAGACGCAAATGATGCGGCATTTTCTTTTTAAATTAACGGTTTATAAATATATAACCATATAACCATCTACTACTACATACACATATACGTATTATTGTACAATTATACATAGAAGCAGACACATTAAATATATATAATGTGTGTACGATTTCCGAATAAATACTTCAAGACACACACATTGGCTCAAAGCAAAATAATATGGATGACGTTTCCTGTTGCAAGAGATTATTTTGGTTTGGTTTGTTTTGTTTTACGGCATATCAACCTCAATGGGTCATTTAATGCCGACAACTTCTTTTTTCTGGTAATATTTTTGTTTTGACAAAATTCTATTTCTGTTAATATTTTTTCCTCAAAAATGTATAGCTGGTAATATTATTTTTTCAAAAACGTATCGCTGATAATATTTTTCCAAAAACGTATAGCTGGTAATATTTTCCTCAAAAATTTATTTCTGGTTATAAGTTTTTACAAAGCATTTCTGGTATTAAAACCTATTTTTACACTTTTATAATTCTTTTTACCCCAGTTTTGTGGTTAACTATTTGCCCATAGCTAGGACCCAAACAGTTGCTACCACCCCGGGTCATGATGGATCTGGGAACACCAGCAATTAAGAGGTGGTTCCACGCTCCTCAAAGCCTCCTGATCAGAGGCTTTGCTGCTGGACGTAGTTTATCGTCATACCCAGGATGATTATTTTGGGCGATCAACGATATTCTAATGAAAAACTTATTGCATCATTTTACTTCACGCAAGTTCTTTCTGAGTCGAACACCCACAAATTCTATAGCTGTATATTTTCACAAACTCAACTGATATATTCTTAGAATGGTGTAAACCGGATGACGTACGAATGTCGTAATAGGTAAATGTATTGTGGAACAGGGGGAGATATGAAACACGGACACACACTTTAACACCGTTCGAGGCACACTTTATCCGATATTGCTGCTGACTGGCAAGGATCGGATCCACCCAACAAATTAGAATATTACATCAAATCCCATGTCGACACAACACTGATGCCGCTGAACAAATCAATTAACGCTCTGTTCAAAAAGGCTTACGTATAGTCATCTACTTTTAGTTAAACCACGCTTCAATTATTATGCGCCATTTTCACAAAGGAAAATTGCCTTTGCGCCTAGAAAGACTTGGGCCATAACAGCTATTCAAGCGATTCCTATTTCTGGACAGACTGTAGACATCGTTTATGGTGGAGAGCGTATGTGTCTGTAGATCTAATCAGTCATTAATGTACTGTGTAAGCTAAACATAGCAATATTATGAAATCATAGATTTTTGGGGGAGTGACTCTGTGGGCGCTCGTGTAATAGACGTTTTTTTGCATAGTGTTTGCACCCTTTTATCCTTGCAATGGTTTCATGCGGCAACATTTCGTAATATTAAGAAAACCCATATCTCCTTCTTAGGGAAATCACAGGTAACAGTTTCCGGCACAATTACCTGACTTCGATTAACACTATTGATTCTACCTGATCTGTTCAAGATTTTCCGCCTAATGAAAAACTGATGTATATACAAGTATGTCTCATTCACTATTCTTCCTCTATGTAGTATAGCCGATTATAGTTCTCCACAACTTCCTAACCTCTGAGTAAGGTTTGTCCTTTTGCTATCCGTATTAGTCCATGTACTGCACACTATTTACACAATTCCGTTATGCAGGTGATTTGCTTATTCCTTCTGTCTCTCTTGCCTACAATATGTCCTATCAAATTCTCTAAGAAATATTTTCTAATTATTTGTCCTAGCAATTTCAGTTTTGTCTTTCTTATTCTAAAAATAAGCGTCCTTTTTGTTTCTTTTTTCCCTAAAACTTTATCGTTGCTCACATATTCAGTCTACGGTATTCTCAACATCCTCCTGTAGAGCAATATTTCTGTGGCATTCTCTTTTTATCTGTAGTGGGATTGCCAGGCATTCACTGCCATATGGAATAATCATATTACATAACAATTCAACACACTTTTTGTTGGTTCTAAAGAATTCTGTCTGTTTCATAATACTTCATAATGGAGGCATGGTGTAGTAATGGATAGCGTCACAGATTGAAAAATCGAAGAGATGAATTGGAATTTCAGTCGAGTTTGTTACATTCACTCATGTACAGACAACCTTGGAAAAGGTATGAACACTTTTTCTCCCCGCAGCTATGGATAAACCTGTATGTAGCACTGGAGAAGCACGTACTATAGAGCTAAAGAAAGGATCCTGGAATGTACATTGACTCGATGATCCAGATTTACGTTCGACCTCTAGCCACCATAAATACTTTGTTTAACTTTTGGAAAGCAACTTTCACTATTCCAATGCGCCTTTAGATTTCTACGACATTTTCCACGTCCTCTTTTGTAATTTGCTTTATTTTGATGTCTGCAATTCGTACTTCGTAATATGAGCTGTTCTTTTTTCTGACAACCGTACCATACAAAACCTAATGAAATTTAATTTATTTAATATTATTTACCAAAAATCAATGACGGCATCCAAACAAGAGGAATTCTTGATTCCATTTGAATAAATCCCTCGTAATATTTGAAATTACTTTTTCAATTTCTTCTTTGTTTTAGAATATTCCGGTACTCATGAAATGATATTGTGTTTGAAATAAATGACAATCTGTATATATTTTTCTTGTTACGAATCACCATAAATCTTACTAAATGAAAAGGGTTAATGTGGATAACGAACCAAATAATGCATTTTGTACTTACTCCGATTACTTACATAAATATTCAGGAAAAGCTAAAAATCTGAAATTGTCATTATCCTTATAAAATAATGTTGAGATTGCAAATTAATTATGCTTTGCCAGAAAGTGTATCGAAGAAATATAAGGTAAATTTCTTTTCGATAATATTTTAAAAAAATGTAATCATTTATTTTCAGCGACTGCATCCAAAAAGGAAGTCAAAGCTTCAAACCAACTTGAATCTCAATTTTCTCGCGAAATTAAGTTTGAAAGAATATTTTAAATATTATGATATTCCAAGTATGGACTGAAGTTGTGTATCGTCAATAATTATTATACAGTTCAAGACTAGGTATTTACACCGCCTCCTCAAGATGATGTGATGTGACACAAGGTCGGGTTTAATGCGGCCACCCTAGCTTAATGTGGCCACCCTAGCTTAATGTGGCCACAATTTAAATGATAACAGCAAAAGACTGGTACAGGTTATGAATATTAATTTTGAATTGGAGTACATTTCCCGTGGCACAAGGTCGATCAGCATATGGGAAAGGCTGGTCGTTACTGATTATGCAACAGTTAGTTAATGTGATTCACGACTCATTTAACAAAGTACAATATATTTGAATGAAACTTACTAAAACCCTATCATAAAAAGTTGGTATATACAATTTTTTTTTAATATCTTTCCATTTTTATTTTACCAAAATATATAAAACGATTTCATGAAATGAAATATAATAAAACAAAACATTTAAATTAAAACAAAATTATGTTAGCAACGTCTGTCAACCCCACAGAAAAATAACGGTTGCTGGACTTTTAGGCTAATCAGAATCAAGAAGCTTACTCACGAAAAGCGTGGACTGGACAAAATAAATTGTCGAGTTGGAAAACTAAAAGCTGGATAAGTCATGATAAAAACGGGGTTTAAACAAACTTCGAAGACGCCTACTGAGTGGGTCCGACTATAATAAAATCAGTAAAATCGACAACGCTAACCGAACGATCCTCTATGGCCCAATCGGTTAAGACCTGTCAGGCTATATGACGGTTTCGTATAGAATACAAGTTCGATTCCTGTCGGAGGACGAATATTTTCTATGAAAACTTTTCGGACATTCAGGCCGGTAAATGTTATTAATACTGTTTATTATAAACAGAACATTTACTTAAATATTTATATCTTTGAAAAGAATGTATAAACATAAAAATGTCTTAAAATAATTGTCGGACATTTTCCATTTCATAATATATATATATATATGCCGACATACAGGGTGCGATGGGTAAACTTTCACCGTTCTACATTTCTAATTGCGCGATGGTTTTTTTTTATTTTGTCAATGGCACAGTATCGTAGCGTCAGTTAGGCACGCAACGTCTTGAGAAGAGCACTATGACGCAATCACAATTCATTCCGCCTGAAATTTGAAAACGTCATGTTGCAGTGTTTGGCATTCGCGCTGGAAATTCCAGTATGAACCCTCAGATTGTTTGGGTGTCAATAAGTGGAATGTGCAGCAGATTCAGAAAGTGCTGGATGAGTCTAATGGTGAATACGAAGGTGTTTGGTGGGATCACTACTGATGGTGACGTTATACCTCCATTCATTTTCACATAGGATCCCCGATTCACCATGGGGGCCTACATTAAGGGTCTTGAGGAGGTATTTGGGACTCATCAGCACTGCGCATCCACTACCGAGAATTGAAACCCTGACAGGTTGTCAAGCAAACACCAATATGTGAGTGAGCGACGCTATATTGAGTCTGATTTGCTACCTCTTCGTCACTGAGGCCCGTTGGAACAGTTGGTATGGTGTTTGCTGGACAACCTAACTGTCAGGTTTTCAATTCTCGAAAGTGGATGCGCACTGCTGATGAGTCCCAAATATAGGACGAAACGACCGTCCAGTGCTTTCTGCATTCTGTAGAGTTTTCAGACTCGATTAATCAATTAATTATAATTATCAAATTCTCCTAAATTTCAAATATATATATGTATACATATATATTGCAGTCCGTATCGGTAGATTATCACTTACTATAGGGGTCGTCATTAATGCGTACGAATTATTTCATAAATTTAAATTCAGTCATTTTTTATTATCAATAGAAATTCGTCTCTTACATCTGAGCACTGGTGAATACCACTCTTAATTTTGGGTAAATTTAATATTTGATTCAAGTTAACTCTACAAGCAATCGAATTGTTTTCTGTTATAGCAAATAGCTATGAAAATGAAAATTGGAAAAATTAACAGTGTTTAATCAACATCATTGCAAAAAATGCATCGTCAGCACAATCTTTTAAAACGCCAATTAGTTATTATAATTGGAGAAGTAACTGAAGATAATCTAATAATAATTAAAGAAGTAATTGAAATTTAATGCTGTCCGCAAGAATCCGGTCTTTTTTTTAAATGAATGTAAAATATTAAAAAAAGGTAACGAACAAGCAAAGCACATGGATTTTGAAAATTGTTCTCGATAAAATCTACTCCTCGAAATTCTTTTATGGTGACAGAAAAGAAAATGATTAAATGATTTGGAAATAATAAGTTTTAGGTCAAAATGACCGAGGCATTAATAGTCCTGTAAAGGGTAAAAAAGCAGAATAACAATAATAACTTAATGTCATAATAAACCAGTAGCATTTCGATTTCAAATATTGTATATAAATATTAACACAATCACTT
This sequence comes from Acanthosepion esculentum, assembly GCA_964036315.1. Taxonomy (NCBI): domain Eukaryota; kingdom Metazoa; phylum Mollusca; class Cephalopoda; order Sepiida; family Sepiidae; genus Acanthosepion; species Acanthosepion esculentum. The sequence goes on along the minus strand of OZ038478.1, from coordinate 152,503,351 downwards.
TTGTCATTTGCCACACAAAAGGACTTAACTAGAATATAACGAGACACATGATAAATTACAGTGGCCTAAGAAAAGTTTTTAGCCAGGAGAAATAAACTACATCCAATTTAAAAAATTAATTACATAATCCCTATTCAACATAAACAAACAGTATTTGTAATTAGTATGGAGTAGGTACTCTATATGCAATTTCAGTGCTTGTATTCGATTTTTCATGGATTTGATCAAGTTATCAACAATCGTCTGAGCCATATTTTGCTACTCCCTTAGCAATGTTCCATTAAGGGTTGCCACTGACGTGATTTTGGTTGCACGATCTCGGAGTCTTCGATCAAGGTGCTCCCAAACGGGCTCTATTGGATTCATGTCAGGATTTCGGGCAACCCATGTTAGTAACTTAATTGCTCCTGATTCCTTCCAGGCCTTTGCTACTTTGCTCGTATGACATAGTGGACCATCTTCTTGAAAAAGTTAGACATCCTTGAAAAACTGATTGATTTCAAATAGTGAGAGTAGTTCTTTCTCTAACATTGACAGTATTTTGGACCATTCAACCGCACGACAACAAGAATCAACTCATAGTAACCTCCAAACAAGACAGCACCCCACACTATTACTCCACTCCCTCCATGTTTCATGGTCGCCGGCAGACATTCAATGTTCCAAGTCTCATTCTGATTCTCCAAGCATAAACCTCTCTCGAATTAGAATATTGGCAGAATTTACCTTCTTCTGACCAAATTAAACACTGCCAAAATTCATAATATATGCTCTCGAATTATCTCGCCGAGTGCATACGAAGTTTCCTGTTAACCTCTGAAATCAAGGGCTTCTTTCTTGCAAATCTTCTTTGATAACCTAGCTCTTTCAGAGTCCTTCTCACCGGATATGGCGACATTTCCATGCTGTTGGCAGCATCTTTGACGCTGTGATGACGGTTTCTGATGCCTTCCCTATTCAGTGCCCTTTTATTTCTCTCAGACACGATGCTTTGTCTTCCAGAACGTTGTTTCACACGACAATTGCCTTCTTCATTACATTCCCCGACAATCTTATTCACTGTTTGATGATTGACCTGAGAAAAACTAGAAATTTCTCTATTTCACTTGCCACACTGATGCCATCCCCTCATTTGCCCTTGTTGAAATTCACTTATTTCCTTAATTCCACGAATTTTCATTGCAAGATACAAGTCAACTATTGTTCATAGATGAGATTAGCTTGATACTAACACGGTATTGTCTGAAAAAAAGGAGAGACGTTATTTAACAAGGCAAAATTGCTGTAATCAAGGGTGGCTAAAAATAGATAACTATTTAGGAACAGTTGCACAATGCTTTTTTAATATGAGTCTTTAATAATGTTCCTCTCATAAACGTTTTCATAATTCATTTCAGATCAGTCTACATTAAACAAGCATATTCTTAAATAATTTAGCGTTATCAACTCGACTTAAATCTTATAAAGATGTTCGACAAAATATTTGATTAGAGAATAAATTATATTTGCATCATTATAAAATAATACTGCAGAAAATAACAATATTTCATCAAATTTTAGGCTTTAAATCTGTAGTTCTGGTTTCAAATGAATATTTTGGTGAATAAATATGTATCAGGAATAAACGATAAATTCCATATCATTATCATCTTGTCTTGAATAAAAGATTTGAGCTTTAGAAAATTTTGGCAATGAGTAACTATTAGGTCATCCCATAAGTTATGTCCGAATTTTAACTTTTTGTTAAAATGAACGAAATTTAAAGAGTATTTTATAATGTCTAATGGAGCTGAACATTATTTTTATGTTTAGATGCATTTAAACTGATCAAATTCTGTTTCAGAGAACAATAAAATTAAATTTTGTTTGATTAAAACCCTGCTAACATGGAAGTACCCAAGAATCATTTGAGGCACATAATGCTATATGAGTTCAAGAAAGGAAACTCAGCAGCCAAAGCGGCTAGAAACATTCACTCAGTTTATGGAGAGGAATGTGTGAATGAAAGAACTTGCAGAAGATTGTTTACAAAATTCAGAGGTGGAGATTTCACCCTTGAAGATGAAGATCGAACCGGATGTCCAGTTGAGTTTGATGAAAAGCATCTTGAAGCAGCCCTTGAAGAAAATCCTGCTTTATCAGTTGAGGAATTGGCAGTGGTTCTCAGTTCAAACCATACAACTGTTCATTGTCATCTTCAACAACATGGAAAAGTTTCTTAAGCTTGGAAAATGGGTGCCTCATGAATTGTCTGAAAACAACCTCAAATCCCGAGTTGACATTTGCTCTTTTCTCCATTCTCGCCAACATGTTTCACCTTTTTTGGATAGACTTGTGACGAAAAATGGATCTTCTATCGAAATGTTAAGCGTGGTAGACAGTGGCTTGGTAAAGGGGAAGGACCCCAGCCACACCCGAGAAGGGAACTTCATGGGCAAATATGTTCTTCTTTCAATCTGGTGGGATTGCCAAGGAATAATCCACTTGGATTTCTTTCCAGCTAATGCAACAATTAATGCTCAAATATACTGTCAGGAATTAGAGCGTTTGAACCAAGCTTTGAGGAAAGAAAGACTTACTCTAATGAATCGAAAACGGGTGATGTTTCATCAGGACAATGCGCGACCACACACAGCAAGAATCACGTCACAAAAGATCGAAGAACTTGGTTGGTAGAAAATGCACCTTATTCTCCCGACCTTGCTCCTTCAGACTACCATTTGTTTCGTAGCTTATAGAATCATTTGGAAGAAACAGCTTTTGTAACACAGGAAGTGGTTAAAACTGACATTTGTGAGTTCTTCGATTCAAAGCCAAAAGAATTTTACAGTAGTGGAATTAGTAAGCTTGTTAATAGATGGAAGGAAGTCATAGATAATAAGGGAAAATACATTGTTGATTGAATCTGTAATTAAATGTAACATTTGGTCACTTGTTTTCTTTATTTAAAATTCGGACAGAACTTATGGGATGACCTGATAATTTGCTTGATGTTTGCTCATTACCCATAGGATGATGGTAAAAATATTGTTTCCTTCCTCATTTTAAGATAATCATTTCTTATTTATTTTAACATTAGTTACTAGAAGAAAGTATAGTAATGTGTGGCAGATGAAGAATAATTCTATTCATAACGAGTTAATTCTATGAAAAAAAGTTCCTTATTTTTTTCCTATAGAGAAGTTTCGCAGTAGGAAATTCAAGATACCTTTATCAAAACAGGTATATTCAACAAATAAACAATAAACAATTTTTTTTCTGGACATATATCATTAAATTATATCCATCAGAATGTTATATCTGAACTTAGATTATTCGGGTTTTTTATAAATAAAATAAAATAAAATAATGTAGTAATGGACAGTGTCAAATATCAGAACAGGGAGAAGGAATTTAAATCAGAATTACAAATACTTTTTTTCCCCCACTTGGTGTGAATTTGTTTGAAGTAATTTTTTTCAATGAAACATGTGAGATTTGAGTGCGTAGCGAAACTTTCGAAATATGTCGGCTGAGCAAACTGGTGCTGTAAAAAACAGTTATTCTGTTTGAACGAGTTTGTCAATTTTTTATTTTATTTTAGTCGATGGCGCTTGTATCTAGTGCGAAGAAAAAGCGCTTTCAAATTTGCTAAACACAGAGAAAAAACGCACGCACACAACACATTGTCACTTTTTACCTATTTCGCCGACCCTAACATATTTGAACAAAAGTTGACTGTGCTCACGTTCTTGTTCCAGTTGTTCGGTAGTTTTGTTTCTACGTGATAAAATTTAAGCTTACATTGTTGTCTAACACGTTTAAGTCTGATTTGTCCTAGTTTGGCCTTTATCGTTTGTTTGTTGGGTTTCCAAAATATGACACCGACAAATGTACTTTTCGTGTGATGTGATATAATAGATTTTATCAGATAATCCAAGAAAAGTAAAAATACAATGCGACTGAAATATTAATAAATATTCGAAGTGCGCGCGCTCTCTCTCTCTGCCTTCTCCTTATCTTTTCTCTCTCTCTTCACACACACACACACACACACACACACACACACACACACACATATATATATATATATGTGTGTGTGTGTATGTATCCTATTAAAGAAGAACTAAAAACGTTGTTGAACCAACGGACAGTACAGCTTTGCCAAAACCTAAACTTTTATTCAGATACAGTTTCGAGTAAAGACGACGATACTGAAAAAAGAAATAGAGAAAAGGCCAGAAAGCAACATTATCTGCTCAGTAAAGCAAAGTGCTCGACAGTGAGATTGCCTAGACCGAGCAAAACGCTTACCAACGTGAAATCCTATAAAAGCATGGATCTAGTCGTGGCTCGAGTTTCACGCAACGCGATCCCCCACACGACTTGAACGGAATATATATATATATATATATATATATATATATATATATATATATATATATATATATATATATATATATATATATGAATATTCTCAATAAATCAGTAAATGTAAAATGAACATTTCATTGACCATCTCCAGAGTCTCGAATAATACCAATTGGCAGTGTCAGATGGTCTGATAAATCTGTGCAGTTTATCCCTATTTGATCTGACAAGACGCTCGTTAGTTGGCATTGTCACATGGTATAAAGAATCGGAGATAATCTCTCTCTTTCTCACGTTTATCATTTCAACCTAGAATGTAGTAGTTAGAGCGCCACCCCGAGATTCGTCTCCACTGAGGGAGAATTCATTCCCTCATGCGACTGACGACTGAAAATTTACACCCATACACACCCATACACGCACATACTTCGAAAAAGCTAAATTTTAATGTTTACCTTTTCATCTATACGCAGGAATTAATCATTTATTTGTTATAAGAAAATATCTCTGCGTTGAAATGAATTATTTTTCCTCATGCCGATAGATGATGACAACCCGTCAATTACATGAGAAAACTTTCGTTGACACTGCATTAAGTTGAACCAAAAATAGTTACCGCAACAAAATGGTAGGAAACACGAAGTGATATGAACATACTGCAAAGATTCTTATAAATTATTATAGGATTCCATATTTATACTCCACAGAAAGAATGACTAATCCTAGATTTCAAACTTCAAATTTGAAATACATAAATGAAGATGGAGGATCTGTTAAGAATGAGGCAAGAGTTAATTTTATAGAAGCAATGAAATTGTACTGTCGTCAATGTCGCGCATACAAAGCATAATTAATAGAATTCTCTTTTGAAGAATAATACTGGCGAATTTAGAACTGCTATTCATAAAAGAAAACAACTATGCTTATTTAACTAAAACAGTGAATGTAAGGACAGAAGAAAAACGGCCATCATAAACAATTTAATACATAGAAAATATTTAATATTCTCTACAAATATGATATTTCTCAGCCAAACTCCAAAACAACAGGAAATTTAACAAATCCTTACAATAACCCAAACATACTGTACTACACAAGTTTTAAGAAAATGACTGCAAATACAACATAAGTATAAAAACAAGCTAACGTCAATAGAATTTTATAAAATTTAGGAAAATACACTAAATGTATTTTAGAAATAACTACCGAAGTAAAAGCTATAAGGTAACACGAAGTGTCACGTGAAGATGTGATATTTTGAAAATATTTGAAAAAAAAAACAACACTTTTTTGATAAAGGGTGATGAAAGTCGAAAGGATTCAGATATTAAAGAATTTATATGTAAATGTGTATCCAAAATCAAGAGCATGGTCCCAAATAGAGAAAAATTAAAGAAAATATTAACGAAGATATTTCGTTGGTATATATATATATATATATATATATATATATATATATATATATATATATATATATAGATAGATAGATAGATAGATAGATAGAGAGAGAGAGAGAGAGAGAGAGCTTTATTAAGAGTTTTTATTGTATGAAGATCGCGTGATCCTGTAATCTGAGTAACGACTCAAGTTGTCCTTCGTTAAGTACTGACGATCTGAAGCGTCTGGATATTTGAGCAATTTCTTTTACTGCTTACTTAGTTTGTCCTTTGGTGTTTCTTTTCATTAAAGTTTTATGTCGTCAGGCAAGTGGTGCGTTGGTCTCATCGTTGGATTTCTTCAGCATATGTAAAATATGTGTGTACGTGCTTGCGTGTGTGTGTGTGAATTTGTGTTTGGATCGTCTTAAATATCAAATAGTGAGACAACTTACCAGCTAATGTACATTCATCTTCATGAGCCATAATCTGGCTTTTTTTAAGACTATAATTAAATAATATAAATATATGTAAATGATTAACGAGACTATATCACCAAGTTTGACACTACAACGGACGATCACATTTTATTTCGAACGCTCGCATTCGATGGCAAATAATTCTGAAATAGGTAGAGTCATTATTTTAACGAAACATTGAAATTACAGCAGGTTTGATATTACCAAAACCTTTTTGTACTATTTGCAAAAATATTTTGTTGGAATAGTTGTAATTAAGAATTCTGTTTTTTAACATTTATTTAAAGCTATTAATGATATCGTTTTACCGCCTATCAATTGAAAAAATTAAAAATAAATATTTATTTTTGATACAAACGTTGATAAATGTATGCATATCTCACGTGGCAATCTTAAGTGTTACTATTGAGTTAGATTGTATTTATCAATGGAAATAAAGAGATGCTAAGTTATTTATATTCATTTTTATCTGCATTAGATTATAATTGTGTTGTCAATAAAATACAATACATAAATCTAACGACTAAAGCGTGCCAAGCAAAGATTTGAATAACTTTTTGGTGATAAACAATTCAGATGTATATAATGGATGAATCATATGACCATAGAATTAAAGAAATATCGTGAAATAATATTCTAACATAATATAATATGTAGGCTAAGAAATACAATGACATTTATACGAGAAACTTCAGAAATTCATATAATTACGCCAAGAAACGTTATTGGTCAGTACTGCTTTGCATGATCACTGTGTTTTCAGTATACAACGTTAAAATCGACACTTCATTTATGTATATTTGGACATATTGTTGATTGGACGAATTCTTTTTGATATCCTGATTAGCAGGTTTTAAGCCAGTTATCAGAATCAAGTTGCTATATCTGGGCAGACCCTGAACTATCAGCAGTTATGATAGGCAGATTTTCCCTCGTGGAGGTCACGTGACTTGAGGGCCTATTGGGACTCAAAATCAATCCAGACATCAAGGTTAACATGTGAATAGGATCCACCACTAAAGAGGCTGGAAAATGGTCCTGTACAAGGCCCAAGACTCACTTGAGGCAGAGCTTACAGAGTAAGTACTGATGGGGACCGGGGAAGCAGCCACTTGGAAGTCGGTTCCACAAACCAGCGGTTCATAAGAAGAAGTTGCTTGAGTAGAACTTACATCTCACCATGGGAATACTAACAGAATGAGTGTGGCTCTATACAATGAGCGTTGTGTTAGCCTTGAAAGTTGGGACTAGAGAAGATAAGGAGTGTAGAGCATCTGTACACTTTCAATTTGTTGCCTACAAGAACGCCGAGATGTTTTTGGACTCTATCGAGAGTGAAAAGTGGGGGCTGGATATCTCCCACCCATATATGACAGAAGAACACCATTTTTGGCCTCATCTGACATTTGTGAAGGTAGAGGATAGCAGGAGAAATTAAATGTATTCTGATGTTATCATTGAGCAGTGTAGAATTTTTCACTTTGCAGCGTTGTCATAACGCTGTAACAAAGTTATGGATGAGGGCCTTGTGGATGATTGATTGCAAACTTATGGATGAGGGCATTGTGAATGATGGATTGCAAAGTTATGGATGAGGGCTTTGTGGATGATGGATTGCAATGTTATGGATGAGGATATTGTGGATGATAGATTGCAAAGTTATGGGTGAGGGCATTGTAGAGGATGGATTGCAAACTTATGGATGAGCGCATTGTGGATGATTGATTGCAAATTTATGGATGTGGGCTTTGTATATGATTGATTACAAAGTTTTGGATGGGGGCGTTGTGGATGATGGATTGCTAAGATATGGATGAGGGCATTGTGGATGATTGATTGCAAAGTTATCGATGATTCATTGCCAAGTTTCAGTAACATCTCCACATAGCCCGCACCAAAATACAAGGTGCCAGCAAAATTGCAAATAAGATCTGCGTTTGCTAGGACATTAGTACTCATATAAAGGATATAATATTGACAAGTGAAAAAATGACTTGACGGAATTTCCTAAAAATAATGGGATGAAAAATATAATTTGGAAAGAATGCGTTTTTTTAATTTAAAAAAAAAATGTTGTTTTGCACTTATCGACCCTGGCCACAATCATGCGTCCAACAGGATCTTTTTTATATTATTGATTTTTTATTCTTTTTATTTAGATTATCTCTTCTTAAATATGTTCGATATCTAAGTAACAATTCGCCTTGTATTGGCAACCTTCAGTCCTCGGACCAGATACAGCTCACGGAGGGACTATGACAGGCCCGAGGAAATATTGAGGTATACTGAGTCGTCGTGCAAAATAACCGTTCTTAATTTTTTTGTTTTTGCTTTTTTTAAATCGGTATCAGCTCATGCAAGGCAATAATGTCACTTAGACGCAATGGGGTTACAGTGCGTGGAGAAATTAGGAACAGAAACATTAATTATGAGTGAAAAGTGAAAAGATTAATCAGAAGGACAGTAGATATCGATTGACATTGCATTTAAACTTTTGCAGATTTAAGTTGACTAGAAAGAATGCAACCAGAAAGGAGTTCAACAAGAGAGGAATGCGAGAAAAGAAACTGTTAGGATAGAACTTACGGCTACATCTAACCAGCTCAACTGTCAGTTAATGAGATCTCGACGCCAACCTAGTACTTCCGAACAATTACCATGGAAGTATTTATAGAAAAGTTAGAGAGGGGAAACTTTAAGGCGGTGGGAATGTGAATGAAGTCGAACCACCCGATCAGGACCAATGATTTTGCTGATGCTCTCGGTAAATAGTAGAAATCTGTGCAGTAATATTCTAAGCATGGACGAATGGTAGAATATATGGCGATATGCAAGAGAGGTTCTGGAGTGAAAAATTGAGTGAAAAAAATTTCTTTGCAGCTGACCTAGTAATGGATTCAATATAATATTTCTACTTCATGGCAGCTGAGAACGTTATCCGAGAAGGCGCAACGAGTGACATGCTGACAGAAGGAAGAGTGTAGTCTCTCAGATGATTAATGGAGAAAAGTTTAGTTACAGAATCTCTATCCCGTCTGTTTATAATAACCGCAGGTCTGATTCCATTCTAACAGATTCATCATTTTTCGGTTTAATCCTTTTTATATATATTTTTTAATTGAATCAATCAAGTTTCCTTTATTGAAATAAATTGAAACTAAATTTCGTTCTTTGGTTAATAATTATTTTCCTTTGTTAAGTACAACTGATTTTCTAGTTTGCCTTATTCATTGATTTGAGGCATAATATAACAACTTATATTTAAATGGTTAACTTTTATTAAAACAATAACAAAACAGTCTATTTAGAATAACCCAAGTAATCGGAAAAAAAAGACCCCAAAAAACAAATCCTACTAATACGAAGTCTGGCAAAGAATAAAACAGGAAACAAGAATAAGAGAAAAAGGAACAGACAGATACCTACCTAAACACAAATCTTTCTAAACCAGACTAAAAGGAGTTGATACGACAACAAGAAACGGCTCAGGGACTCCAGTGTAAAAACGTGACTCTAAGTTACAAGCTATTACGATCTTGTGATTATTTATGAAATTACTATTAATGTAAAGGTTATTTCCAAAACACATACTATTTTTATTTACTAGTCTATGCATAATATATTTATGGCACACAAACTGTTCATTAATACGTAGTCCAGTTTCAGAGTTTTTGCTAGCATGAGATATTGCCCATTGAGGTCAATCTGTACTGAGGAGAATAAATGTTTCCTGCAAAAGAACAGTCTCAGATAATTCTGATGCTTTGTTCTACATTTATGCGACATTACTTTTCAAAACATGGATGATCAGTCCTTTACAAAGATGTCTAATAATTGTAGATGTAAGTATCATTAGTTTCTTCACCATCCCTCTTTTTCCCGTTAGCTGTTGTTTTTTCTGTCAATCTTCCTTTTATTTTTTCCACACTACGTGTTTCCAGAAATTTCAACTGTCCCTTTCTGATTCCTACAGCAGTTTCTAGTTCTCAATTCCTTTGAGCTTCCCCGTTAATCACATAGTCTATCCATGTTATGCTAAGCATCCATCTGTAAGACAGATGCTTTTATTTCTCCATCAGGACAAAGTTCAGCATTCACAGTCAGACATGACGAAATATATGACGTAATATTTAGGCGCCGAATCTTTTCATAACGAATTAATGACTTAATATATTGCTTAGTTTCTGAATGGCCTGTTTCGCTATTCTGATACATCATCGTATCTCTGTGTCAAGATTTCTGTCAGTAACGTATCTAGATATTTATATTTCTGTACCTGTATGATTCTAATGTCTCCAATCCGAAGGTCACACTTTCGGCTGACTCTCTTGCTGATGGTCATAACTCATCAGGTTGTGACTTTCATATACATGTCATACATGCCGCCTAAATCGTTCAGAATTATCTAAACTGTATAAATCCATTTTCTATGATCAATGGTTAAAATAGCTTTGAGAAAGAGAAGCTTGTGGGTCTAGACGAAGACCACCCTGCAACTTTGTAATCTAGTGCTACATAATCACGAGCAAGTAACCCAATAAATAACAGAAACTGCAACTAAGGACTTCAGAAGCATTTTCTCCTGAAAAATGTTGTAAGGACAAAGATTTCAACCGACAGCCCCACTGGCTGCTAGGTGAACGGCTGCCAAATGTTTCTACCAACAAAACGCCTAATACTATCATTAACATGCCCATCATGGTTATTGGTGCATATTTTACAGTTATCCTTCTGATTCTGGTATCAACACAAGGCTAGGTTTTAAGATTAAGTCCGCTGACCTAAGATTATGTCATTTTAGAGATCAGACAAAATCCTGTGAAAAAGGCATCTTTGTTTTACTGCTATTTCTATCTTTATATTTTCAATCTGCATGGAATGAATTTATTCTTATTAATGTTGTGGATTATCCTGGAATCCGTTCCATGTTAGTCGAGCTAATCTAGAGCTTCAAATAGGCTTTTGAGTTTTATACAATCAAATCCTTTTTCGTAACCTAGCAAATATTAATACTGCTATTAATGTTGCTGAACTAACCGGAAGCAAGTAATTGGATTCTGAGAAGTATCAAACTCAGTATTGAGATTTTTTTGAATTACGAAAAAGTCTTTAATTCCGAAACGAAACATATGGAACTGTTTACCAATTTCTCTGTGAATGTATAACAAGTAGAGTTCCTGATACTGAATTTTAATACCGTAATGCTCTATAGCATTTACTTCCGAGTTTAATTGTGAAATCAATGTTTCCTCACAAGGCGTACTAGGAACATTTTTGATGTAAAATATACATGAATTTTCTTTCGCCAATCTATATAAATTACTTATTTTCAAAATCGAGATTTGCGAACTTGATTTTCAGTGAAAGGGAGCCGTTCCTTCTCTTTATTAAAATTTTCAAATAGTTTCATATATAAACAAAATACATAAGGCATTAATTTAATTCAAGGATTGGCGTGATTCTATTGCAACTGTTTATGACAAATTTTACATCAATACGTTTTGAAGATAAGAAATTGAAATCTTCTCTTCTATCGGAAACATTAGCATACACCTAAAAATAATAATAATAATAATAATAATAATAATAATAATAATAATAGTAATAATAATAATAATAAAAATAATAATAATATATGTATATATATACATATATATATATACATATATATATACATATATATGTATTTTTATGTTTAACATACATACATATATATATATATATATATGTATGTATAACTTTAAATGAATAAATGAAATAATCATAATATATATATATATATATATATATATAATAAATAAATAAAAGAAATAATAATTATAAATTATATTAAATTAAAGATATTAGTTTTACGCAATGTTTACGTTCTTTTCAGTTGTATTTAAAATCCGTTACCTTTTGTAGATTCGAAAAAACGCGGCATCTCAACTTCAGTTCAGAACGTCGAATACACACATACACATTTATGTATGTATGTATGTATGTATGAATCTATCTATCTATCTATCTATCTATCTATCTATCTATCTATATATATATATATATATATATATATATATATATATATATATATATATATATCGGGCACACGTTTTGAGTTGGCTTGGTTTAGAGATTGATGGTATTTTTCAAGAAAACTTACCTTCCAAAAGTTGAATTTGATAAACTATCAATCTCAAGTCATGTAGACATTAATTTAACATGAAATATCCGTTATTTAATTATATATACGATGCACACAGAAAATTCTCAAAATATTACATCTCATTTTCCCAACATAAGAATGCGATTTCCTAAATGCATCTGCGGAAGTATTAGAAGTACTTGAAAAACTAACTAACAAAATACCGGAAGTGCTGGAATGAAGCTCCCCAAAGATACGTTGAAAAAAACGAAAATGGTTCAAGTACACCAACCTATCAAACGAGTGAGCGGCAACTAAAACAACTGGGACAATAACTCTACAATCTATGCTGCAACAGCAAGTGGAAATATGTGGGGAAACCTAATTTAATAGAAAATCTATCGGATATAAAACTTTCCAATACAGACAGATTTTAATTTTTGTAAATTTAAACTTTGCCACCGGAATCCGTAACGGAGACATAGAAGGTGTACTATAGTAAAAAACATCATAAACAAAAAGACTCCGATTTTAACAAAAGGTTTCATTCAAGGCATTATCACAGCTACTATAGAAACCAACAACGAAAATACATTACCACTGTCAGACCTAAATGCACTAAAGAACCTTGCGAGAAAAAAGAAATGCACAACCCTCCCCCGGACAATGCGATCATTGTGATCATGAACAAGAATACATACATAGAAAAAAGTAACTCACTACTCAACGATAACGACACATACGAAAAAATAACTAAACTAAACTAACTACCTAAACACAAAAAAGGAAGTCAGGAAACTAATTAACATAACAACAAATCGTGCTATCCACTCAGAGATTATCAGATTTCCTAGAACAACCAAATTTTACGCTCTCCCTAAAAATCTACAAAACTGGTATCCCAATGCGCCCCATTATATCAGTAATAGTTAGCGCACACCATATACTGGCGAAAGCCATAGCAAAATTCTAAACCCCTCTCCATGCTAAAATCAGTTCCTCTCACATAAAGAACTCAGCCAGCCAAGTGGAAAATGAAGGGGAATGAATATGACCGACAAACGCATAGCTCGCCTAGATATAAAATATCTATACACCTTTCTACGTCGCAGTTGAAAAATGCACGAATCTCCTAAAAAGCATCTAACGCAATCAAAGATAAACTTCTCTCTACCAGCAGCTAAAATAATAAGTTCCCGTCTCCTAACCAATCAATGTATAGTTCACATTTAATAATAATTTTTACAGACAAAAATTTGGATTACAAATTACATCGCCTCTCAGTGGAGCGTGGGCACGTGTCTTCTAAAAGATTCTCGAATCGGGTCCTTTCCAAAATATATTAGCCAAACAATCAAAATACTTACGTTATATTGATGATGTTCTACTTATATGTCCTCGTCATACTGATTTACTTGACCGAGTAGATCAACTAATCAGAGTCGAATACACAATAGAATTTACATATGGAATGAAAGAATACAATTCTTTAACGTTCATAGATATATTTAAGCTACACGGTTTAACAACATTCTATATCTTGATGTCCATCGGAGATACATCAACAAAAACGACATAATAAATTTCTTCAAATACTAAAGAGTCAATCTATTCAAAGAATTTGCCATTGGCTTCAACCACGGCTACTTTAGGATTCTTAGGAATCTCTTTCTTCTGTTCTGGACGGTCTCCTTGTTTAAATTGATGAATGCTGCCATAATTCTTGCCTTTAGTTCATCTTTGTTGATACAAGGAGTTTTGTTAGTCTTTTGCTTAACTTCGCCCACGCATAATAATCAAAGGGTTTGCAGTCTGGTAATTTAGGTGGTCAGATATAAAGGTTAATTTGGTCACAGAAATAGTCTGACAGTCATGACTGGGTTTTCTTGTTTGTGTTGCATGGCGCAGATTCCTGTTGCCAGAGTAGCATTAACTCCTGAAGGCACATGATGTAAGCCTCTGTGTTACGTCTGAGACCCTCAACAAAAAACAAATTCGGAAGTTCTTTTATCATCATAACGATCACAGTAAATTTTTACATTTGTAACTTTCCAAATACAATGTTTTGAAACTTGATGCGTCGTCTCAACTCTGATATAACACGCCACAATTTATATTACCTTTGGTTTAAAAAGTCGAATGCATGTGAAACATGATTAACCAATGAAAATCCAACACAAATGGAAAAATAGAATTCCTTTCTTCTTTTTTCTTCATAGATCATTCTCTGTTAAAGCTTTAATAAAAGTGAAACATTTCCTATTTTTTCTTTATTTTCCTATACACACACACACACACACACACACACATATATATATATATATATATATATATATATATATATATATATATTTAATGAAACATGTATGAATGAAAAAATGCTGCCTAAATACACACAATATATATATATATATATATATGTATAATAAAATAGGCAGCATACAAAGAGTCAATGAGCAATATGGTGTATTGTTTTATTTCTGCTAGTACTTTCGAATGCTTCGCGCAATTCATCATCAGGCTTTATTTTCCATCAGAATCAAAACTGAGAGACGATTTAAATGTGTTTATCCAACCGAAAGATGTTTTTAAGAATGAGCTATTTGTTAACGGTTATATGGTGTTGGAGCGTGCAAATTGCGACGTTAAATTTTAAATATTTAAAGTGAGAATTTTTTATGTATTTTGTAATTTGGTAAATCCACGTATTTTCTTTTATAAGTGCTTTTCAGTGAATATGATATGAACTAAGTAGGTAGTTCAAGTAAAAGAGTGATATGTCTTACTTTGAATTTTTTTTCCTCAAGAATTCTTTGATTGACTCTTTGTAATGTAAATATATGTTGCCTATTTTATTATGTTCATAAAAAACAATTGATCTAGCAGTAAAGAATTCCTGAGGAAATAAAAACTCTCACAAACATTGTACAATACAAGAGAGAGCTTCTTAGCGTAAAAGTCGATAATTTAAAAAATCAATAATCGATACAGTCGATCAAAATCGATTAATTTAAGTTTTTTCCTCCGATTTCATTCAAACTCAGACTATAGGTTACTTACACCATGACGAGCTCAACGATACCTCATTTTTATTTCTACGCCACTGTGTTTAACGAAACAACGTGAAAACGAAAAATCGATTTGAACACAAATTTTAAACTAAATAATGCCTTATTTCCAAGCACTTTAATACAAATTTCACTCAACTGTAACTAAAAATAAGTTGATTTCAGACATTTAAGTTGATAATTGAGTCCACCCATATTGTGAAAACCTGCATAAATATTGAAATTGGCGCTTTTTACTGGTTTCTTTCTTATTTTTCGTTGATCTTTCAACCAATTTACATGAAACCTAACAATTGCTTTCTAAATGTATCCTCTTTTACACACCTGGTAACACACTGACAATCTGAATTCCCAAAACTCCGAAATGATTTTGAACTAAAGTGGGTCTTCATGTTGCCTGTGTTACCCCTTCATTTCCTCGGCTAACTTCGATTGAATAAATACAGACCACTTCTGTTATATCAGTAACTGCATTAATTCAAAATGTTTTTAATGAAATTACGCTAAAGTAATTGAAGAATATAGGCTATATAACATCTAAACGTGATGCTGTTTTTCTTCCATTCTATTAGGTTGGTGCAAAAATAATGTCGTTTTTTGACGTTCAACTTCCTGTGAGAAAACGACATTATTTTTGCACCGACCTAATAATTTCTGATCGACCAGCTGAGTATGGCTTCTATACATATTTAAAAGAATGATTAAATCTGTATGTCTGTATATTTTTCTACCACGACCGAGGGCATGTCCTTTATTAAAAGAAAAATTATTGTAGAACAGTAAACACGAAACTCAATAAAGCCCACACACTGTTCGAGAGGAGATTAAAAAAATAATTAAAAAATCATTCAAAGAATAAAACATATTAATAAAGGATAAAGATTAATAAAATCCAAATAAAACACACATTTAAAAAATAAACAAGAAGAATAATAAAAACAAAAAGACCTAAAAACGAACGACCAGTTACAGAAAATGAGCTCTGAGCCAAAATATATTTCCGATAAAAATTCAATTTTTACTTGAATTCTTTTCTTTTTTTTTTACAGCTTTAATAACCAATAATTTAAAAAGTTTTAGAATCTTTTAAAATTCAGTTTTATTGTATTGTTACTAAATAAAACTATTTTTCTAATCATAAATCTAAAAGCTTATTACAATCAACAAATGACCAGAATTTAAGCAAAAAGAATTTTACGTTGATCATGGATGTGTATAAACATAACTTTTTTCATAGATACGGATGTTCATACATGATATTATCATTAAATAATCACGTGTCTTAAGAGTTGTTTAAAATTTCGTGAGATAATATAAATAATAATAATAAATAAAATACCATAAAATTTCATAAGAGATGTACGAAAAAATTATAGGTACCTTCCTTATTTATGAAATGATATTATATTGATTTTTATATTAGTTATAAAATTTTTAATTTATTTTGTTATATGGTATTTTAAATTTAATTATTATTTTTCCAGAAATCCTAATCAAACGTAAAGTTATAAAGCTAAAGTACCTAATAATTAATAAAATGTTACATTGCACTAAATATTTGTAAATTTGTAAAAATTACTGGGTAATTAAATAATTTCACTTAAAATTCGTAAAATGTTTCACTTCTGTTCGTTCATCCGATAGCTTCTCCTGGCCTCAGCTGTCATTAACATCAATCAACTTCTGACAAACGAGTTACCTTAGCTAAGAAATGTTTTTCTAATTTCATACTACGTTATTATTATTACTTTTTGCTAAAAACATGAGTACTCTTTGTTTCAACTTAGACTGTGTAAACTTTACATTTTGTAATTATATCCAGATGACCTTTGAAAATATATTTTATTTTTACAAGATTTTTAAAACGGAGAATTTAACATTTCTTTACAGATGGCTTAAAATTTCAGATTTTACTGAAAACAAACTAAAGTGTGTGTGTGTGCGCCCGCACATCTGTGTGTGTGTATATATACACCCCCACATCTGTGTGTGTGCGTGCGCGCGCACACATATGTGCGAGAAGATTAGTTAGATTTGACCTGGGTATCAAACTTCAAGACCAAATGATTAGATTAGGAATCTAGATAAAAACATGTTTTGGACATATGGCGAAAAGGGTAGATAAGTGTTAAGTACTTCTCAAAATACAACGATAGGAAAAAGACCGGCTCTGGTCAAAACTTAAAAGGGTTTGAATTTAATGTCCCTGAATCGGAGACAGCTAGGCTAAGAAATATTTTAATGTCCACTTTCTTCAAAGAGAGAAATGGTCATGAAAAATTATGGGTTTATTCGTGGTTGTCCCTTCTCCGGAAATGATGAAAGAGGATTCTCCATATATACGGCAGCGCTTTGGGCCACGAGGTAGTTAGACTTAGTTTAGGTTCGAGGAAGGTTGATTTAGGCCGGAGCACGTAACATCGAAGAGCGACCCATTAGCAGCCGGACATTGTTAGTTAAGATATATATATTTTTTCGCCAGCTGAGAATCAGCCCAGAGTTATCATCCACAAAAAGGTCACACGCCTTCCCTCCTCTTTTCGTCCTACCCAAGTTTGTAGTTGTGTTTTTCTTTTGCCTGTGAGCCTGCCTCTCGCTCGATCCGCCGCACAGAAATTCTACGACGTGGGGTCTATATCTTTGTGCAACGAGTTGCAGAGGTGGGTAGTCTCACAGTAGACAACTTGAGGAAATTGATCATAGAGTATTTAAATCTTTACACCTCAAACATAAAATTATATCTAATATTAAATTAGTGTATTTCTTAGATGTAAACTTAAAGATGACCGTTAACAATTTCAAGGCTTTCTTGAAAAATAACGCTAACCACACTTACATAAATCCTAATTCTAATCACCCACGGCGGGTTATTAAGCATATGTCATCATCCGTTCAACGTCGTATCAACCGGCAGTATTCTACCAAAGAAATATTCGATAAACACAAAATTATTTATAGCAAAATTCTTACCAACAGTGGCTACAGATCTTCCGAAATTAAATATAGGGAAAATTATAGTTACTCTAGAAAAAAACAATAGAGGAGGGAAATTAATTTGGTGTACACCTACCTTCAACAAATTAGTCCGTACCAAATTGGGACATACAATTTTAAATCTAATTAACAAGCACTTACCCACGAAGAGTAAATTATCTCAAATGTTCAAAAGCAATACCCTGAAAATCAGTTATAGCTGTTCTAGGTATCGAGATAATATTATTAAATCACACAACAATAGAATACTGAAATTTCATAACGAGAATTATCGCAACCCAAACACAAATTCTAATATATCCCAGCTAACCGAACAATGTAATTGCAGAATTCTCGATCAATGTCCATTATCAAACAGATGCCTAACGAAATCCATTGTATATATGTGGTATATATAATCAAATGAGAACCCCAAGGATATTAAATTGTATGTGGGGTCCACTAGAAGATATTTTATGGATCGATATTACAATCACATATCCTCCTTTACTAATACAAGCAAACGCAATATGACACCACTTTCTAAATACGATTGGAAAATGAAGAAGGAAAGCAAAACACCTTGAGTTAAATGCAATATCCTAAAACAAGCCACAACTTTCAAATCATTGAACGAAACTTGCTTTTTTATCTTTGCAAGAAAAACTATGTATTATACTTTAGAACAACAGCCAATTATTAAATCAAAGATTTGAAACAACTGTTTTTGTAGGCATATTAAAGATCTAACATTACAATCTTGCTAAACTTTAAAATACTAACTCTAAACGTTAAAAATTATGACTCACCTACAAGTTATACAGCCCGACAATAGTTTCAAATTCATGAAACTTATATTAATTTTACTTTTATATAATTTTCTACTTATATTTTAAATTCTGAACTAAAAATTATTATAAAAAAAAACAAATAACTCATGTATTCAACATACCAAGAGAAAATCTGCACGTCTTAATTTATTAATGTACTAAATACATTCATTGACTACAAAACTAGTAGCAATAATTCCAGCCTAAATATACGCAATTCAACTTAAGTTACCAAAAACATTTCCAGTTACTACTATAACCATCGTTTGAACTTATCCCTCTTTCCTCTTTCATCGTCTTTCTTTCGCCTATTCACCCCTCACCACCACTCATCACTCTTAGGAGGTTTGGAAATGCTGTGGCTAAGCCCATGATCGTTGTTGTCGATTTAAATTTTTCGGATCAAGCCATCACTTAACACCGTAACAATCCTTCACCAAACAGATATCAACAAGCATTATTGTTTCACTCGTTCACCCACTTGTCTCTATTTGTTCTTTATCCTTATACATGCCCCCTTAAAATGTACCTATTGCTTTTCAAACAAATAGAAATAGAAATTGATGTTCCACGTGCAGCCTGTATACAAACAGAATTGTTCATATACGATTATGGTTCTCACCAGTCGAGGTGCAACTAAATGCACGGAAACGAAGTTACATCTTTGTCTCGAGTAAATTGATTTTGTCTATATGAAAAATTATAATATATATATATATACATATATATATATATATATATATATATATATATATATATATATATATATAATGTGTGTGTGTGTTTGTGTGTATTTAGGCTGCAATCCTTCTTTCATGCATATTTCATTGAATACAACAGACAAGGTGCTTTTATTTAGTATTTTTAATACAATTTCTCATGCGATCTAATAATGTTTTTGTTTTCGGATGATAAATTATATAAAAACTGTGCGAATGTTCTTTTTATCCGAAGGCTTTCATCTACACATTTAGACATTTTCAAGAATTATATTTTAACTGTTAGAATTAGACATAATTTGTTATATATATTTTTTATAAAATTTTTCATTTTTTTGTTTCAAAACACGGTGAAGATATTATGTCCATGTTCAAAGTTAATATTAAGTGTTGGTTTGTTTGTTTTTATTTTAAGACCTGTGCTTTCTGCATTCTGTTGAGGTTTCTTCTAAAAAACTCGATGAATTACGTATGATTATCTCAAATCCTCCTAACAATTTCTTGTATATCTTTGCTTGAACCGGCTTCTAATGCTCTGGATGGAGCGGCTTGGTGACAGTAGTCGTGGCTCTCGGGGGCACAATCATTGGTTTAAGGAACTTGGATGAGTTCCACCACGGAATATGTGAATGAGCGGCGCTATGTCGAGTTTAATTCGTTATATCTTCGTCACCGGGGCCCGTGGCACAGTTGGTATGACGTTTGCTTAATATATATATATATATATATATATATATATATATGTGTGTGTGTGTGTGTGTGTGTGTGTCTGTGTGTGTGTGTGTGTGTAAATTTGCATTTACATAAACAGAGAAAAATATAATGAGAAAGAATGAGATAGAGAAAGAGAGAATGTTTGGTAAAACCAGTCAATCCTAATTCATATTTCGTAATAACTATATATTTTTTAATGCCACAAGAAGCTTAGAACGCGTGATACTTGCTTACACTGAAACACTCATTCGTGGACGTAGCATCTTTTTCATTCATGCAAATATACACAAGAATTCGTTTTATTTTTAAATCGATCAATGTTGGTAGGCTCAATCCCCAATGAAATAAACGCACATCAACAGAATTATCGCTTCACCCACGAAATCTACTTGAAAATATTAAAAAAATAATGCGAAAGAAAAACAAAAAAATAAATAAAAAACGCAATGTAACGATAAACATTAAGCAGAAATAGAAACCCCTGTTTTCAATATTGAAATGAATATTTTCCTTAAAAATTTGTCAAGAAAATATTTAACATTTTTTAATCTATGATACCTGTCAGTTTCCCTGCAAAGAATCTCACAATCTCTGCGCTTTCGCCATGTTTGATATAGATTACTTTTACAAATATTGATCTATCTATCTATCTATCTATCTATCTATCTATCTATCTATCTATCTATCTATCTATCTATCCAGTTTGTTCATTATCTATCTATCTATCTATCTATCTATCTATCTATCTATATATATATATATATATATATATATATATATCCCAGTTTGTTCATTATCTATCTATCTATCTATCTATCTATCTATCTATCTATCTATCTATCCCAGTTTGTTCATTATCTATCTATCTATCTATCTATCTATCTATCTATCTATCTATCTATCTATCTATCCCAGTTTGTTCATTATCTATCTATCTATCTATCTATCTATCTATCTATCTATCTATCTATCTATCTATCTATCTATGTCTTTCTCCCACTTCTCAATGTCCAAATTTCTATACTGTGTGTTTATAAGGTCTTTAAGGTTAGATAAAAACTATAATCGTCAAAACATTTAAAAGCAACGTTAATCGCCATCTTCTATCGTCTTGAATCCTACTCATCTTTTGTCCTTTCCCCAGTCCTCCCTATACTCATTCGTTTCTCTCACTTTCACTCCCTGTAAACCCCTGCGTACTAGTGGTGTTCTTGCCTTGCTTGGGGTGAAATGATAAAAAAAAAACAAAAAAAAACATTTGGATGGCCATTTTCCAATAGTAATAACTAGCTTCTAATCAAATAATCACACGATGTCCGTGATCAAACACTATTAATTAATGTGTGCCCCATTTATAGTACGTACAATGTCTTAACTCACTGGGGGGATCTTGTAAATACAGTTCTGCCTTATCTGTGAATCGTTTTCAGTGTTGGACACTGCACTCTTTTACTGTGTTTGGATCATGATTTTTATTTTTTGGTCTGATAGTATCTTTGCGAAATTTGACCCTGACTACCTTCTTCAGAGGAACCACATATATAATTATTTATCAAATTTCGATAAACTGAGATTGTCCCGAAAATACATTGTCAGAAGTTTTGATGTCAAATACTGACTTCGTACGTAGATTGGCCTGATGGTTAACGATATCTTCTTTTCAGACCAATTCACTACTGAAATGGATTAGATAATTCGCATGCAGGCCGCTTTGAGATTTTCGTTTGTGTTAGGCTAAGTAAAACAGATACACTGTAAAAAAAACGCTAAATAGAAAATAAAACAAAATGCCTGGTGCAATTTACGTGGAATGGTTTTTATGCAGAGATGATCAACATACAGTTGCGGCCAAAATGTTCAGAATGGCATTGTTTTCGCCAGAAAAAGTAGGTATAAGTTTTTATCAAAGTTGATTATATTCTATAATTTTCACAAACAATATATACAATATTATTTGTTATTGTCTGAGATTTGGGTGTAATTTGAGAGGATAATACAAAAGTTATGGATGATTTAGTGAATTACTGCAAAACCTATAGCGGCCAAAATGACCAGAACGGTTTGAAAAATAACAAAATAATAAAAAATAACAGAGAATACTGGAATTATTTAATATTTAGTGCGAAGCCCTTTAGCTTCAATCACACTTTGACATCCTCGACTGCATGAGGAAATTAAATTTTCAATTTCTTGCTGGGTGATCTTATTCCATTCTTCCTGAAGGGAATTCCATAATTGATCGGTTGTTTTAGGATTGCTGGCTTTCGAACGTTCTCCTAGAATATTCCACACATTTTCAATAGGATTGAGATCTGGGCTTTGAGCAGGCCAATCCATAACAATAAGCTTTTCAGCCTCGAGGAAGTTCATGACCACCTTAGCCTTGTGACATGGGGCATTGTCCTGCATGAATATGGGTAGTTGCCTAGTTGAATTTCTCGGCACAGGCAAGACATGATCTTTTATAAGTTGTTTATAAACTCCTGCATTTACCTTTCCATGTAATCGCACAAAAGGGCCCACACCATCTCCACATATCATCCCCCAAACCATGACACTTCCTCCACCGAATTTAACACTAGTCTTAAGGCATTTAGGCGTCAATTTTTCACCTACTTTTCGACAAAATGTTTACTTGCTCAAGGTCACTGTCTCGCAGTGTTGCCACTTGCTCATGTCTAGCAATATGCACTTCAAAAATTCCCGTTTTTTGGGTCACCCTGTATAATTATGTTAATGTCTAGATATCTATAAAGATATCATTTCATATCTCTCTATATCTGTCTGTCTGTTATAAATCTATTTAATCGTCGAACCCACCATCTACATCATTTGTTGATATGATAGAAATGCTGATATACTTCCAAACATCGGCCCATTGAGCAATGTTGTTTTTTTTATACCTACATCCTCTTTCTTAGAAGACGCCATTATCTAATTGCATCACATGTTTGGCGAGCAACCAAGCATGCCTTTTCATTTCGTGCCTGAATTCTTCCCGCCGTTTGTTCTGTTTTTGTTCTGCTAATTCATCGAAGGCGCATGTTCAACATTCTCTTCTAGTGTTAGTTTTTGAAGAAGTTTTATCCACCTCTCATCACAAATGCACAAGACATAAGCATATTCAAGCGAATATGGACAACAATTGCTTTTTATCTGTATGAATAAAAAATAGATAATGCCCTAAGATAAACACAGAAGTTTAGAAAGTTACGATGATTAATATTCATGGTTGTGTATCAATGCGTGCAGCCATATAAAGATATATATTACATTGTTAATATTTAAAATTTCTACACAATACTATTAAAATAATTTTATGCGCATTATACATAAAGTACAATAGGGATAATATACATATTCATCATATAATCGTAAATAATAAAAGTTATGATGTAATAAAAATAGCATTAACATTGTAACTATTACAATGTCTATATATTTATTACAAATTACTATTAACTATAAAAATATATATTTGTACTATATTGACATATTTATATAATTCCATAAAATATTTTTCGACCACTTTTGACTAATTATTTTAGACATTTTTACCCCAAACAAAGCAATAAAGCCACTAAGACATAAAGGTTTTCAGAGTGGAAAATCATATAAGAAATAGCAAAAACTGTTTAGGAGTGAGAACAATGAATTAACAGGGATTAAGGAGACAGACGATAACAATAGGCATTTCATTTAAATTATTGAAAATCAACTTAAGCGGGAAGCATGGGGCCAGGAAGAGAGTTCTACAAACGAGAAAAGCGACAAAAAACACTGATAGCATAGAACGTACGGTTAAAATTAGTCATTACATTTGTAAAATGATGATACTTTGCGGTCAATCTAGTACTCTGCTTAGATTCATAAAGTTGAGATACCGTAAAGGAAAGCGATATTTATTCTGTGAAAATACAGAAATGTTGCACAAAATGAATACAAAATATTTACAAGAAACTAAAGAAAAATAATATTAGTAATAAAAAAACCCACAATCACTAAATGTGGCAGAAATAGCAGTTCACTGGCCGAAATCAATGCGGGACTATAATATTATAGAACATTCATTCATCCCAAGCACACTCACTGACACGCACTCATTCAAACACAACAACAAATATGAAAACCCTCACACGAAACGAAAGGCGCCCCGCATCCTACCTACGAACTGACATCACTAACTACCTAACGAGGGAGGGGATGGGGAATTAAACTTAAAGAAAAATAGGGACAGAAATAAAAGGGGCGAAATGGGCATACCCACCCTAGCTAAATTAAGTGGAAAAGGAAACTAAAAACATCAAAAATAAAACCTAAACTAGCCTAGTTTTGAGATGGGTTGCACTAGTTCAACCCAGGAAGAGCAATATCCTGATGCCTAACCGGCATCAAAGTGCCACTCAAGGTCAGCTCCTTTCACACGACACATGCGCGCAAGATGCACCCACCTTTTGCTGAATTCTGATGAAGTGAGTCGCCGCCTTTCCGTCCTAATCTTGACTTTAAGCTGATGCTTAAAGTACAAGATCAGTTGGGAAGAGGTGAACTTCTCGCCTCCATAGAATCCATTCTGACGCGTCGTCCAAATCACGACTCTCAAAACACAAAGATATATTTATTAAAATGTACTCTTGAAATTCTTATGTTAACTAAATGTTACCACCCATTTTGTAAACATTATGCGTTAGTATTTATATATTTATAGGCTGGTTGTTAATGCTATGAATATCGGTCGTATGGGGTACTTGGCCCAATGTAATGATTAGCGAACATGTCTTGCTCAATCATTTTTTGAATGAGGTGAAATTTCTATACTCATTATATATATATATATATATATATATATATATATATATATATATATATATATATATATATATATATATTACAAATATGATTCTATGCCGGCACAGAAATTACTGTTTCGAAACTTGAATCAGGCCCTGAAGTTTCATTTCAATATTAAACTTAAAATTTAGTGTACAGTTTCGTTCTCAAGCGAATTTTTAGAATAACTCACTGAGCAAATGCTTTACACATTTATAGGTTGGAAGGTGAGTTGTAATCTGGGTTTTTTCTTTCGTTATCAAGGAGTTACTACTGTGATAAACGTATATATGTTTAATATATGTCAACTTCTTGGAATCGTGTCAGTTTTGGTTGGGGGATTTATGCCTGTCTACAATGGCCTTTTTTCTAAGGCGCAGTTGTTTTTATTACTATCTGTTAAAACTCTCACTGACTGATGCTTTAGTTACAGTCTTTTTGGTGCTATTTTATTTGTTTTTTTTCTTTGATGGTTTCTTTTACGGTGTGCTTAGATATGATTGGGTTGTATCTTGATTCTGTAGTTTTATACATGTCTGAATTTTATTTAATTTGCTAATAGATTTTATAAGGTATTGTGTAATTATTTATATATGGTATTGTTGAAGTTTTTATCCATTTATAAATTATTAATTGTATTAATAACTGTTTTGTTTTTGCATTAATTTTACGAAATAATTACTTTTGTTTGTATTTGGATTTGTTCTTTAAAGAAATCCCGAAGTTTACTTTTTCCATATTTTTAAGGTTCTTATTTTGAAAATAAAGGTTAGCAATGCTCGACTTTAATTGTGAGCAATATGTGTGTGCATATTGATAAAATAGGAAATAACATTTAGATTAATTATACAAAGTTATTTAGTATTTATATTTTTAATTAAAAAAAACCGTGCTCGATACAGAAGTTGAGCTTACATTTTTACAGGAATTATTTCGTAGAATTAATGCGAAAAACAGAGGAATTAATAGGAAGGATGAATGGAAATATTATTTCTTCCCTTGAAAGAAATATTCAACAAAAGAACCTGAAGTTTATTGTTTCAAAATAAAATAAAACAACAAAAAAACAG
The DNA here is from genome assembly GCA_964036315.1 of Acanthosepion esculentum. Classification (NCBI taxonomy): domain Eukaryota; kingdom Metazoa; phylum Mollusca; class Cephalopoda; order Sepiida; family Sepiidae; genus Acanthosepion; species Acanthosepion esculentum. Next base: position 152,476,818 of record OZ038478.1, on the reverse strand, counting down.
CGCCATTTAACGAAGGGTTGCATGAATTGAAAATGGACTTACTCGGCAAAATAAACAATATCTCTTTTCAAAAAAAGAAAAGCTACTTTCAAAAACATTTGGACAACATAGTAAAAAGTATCAATGACACAGATAAATTACTGGTGAAGTCTGACAAAAAAACACGGAAAATTCTCCAAATTAACAGCAGATAACTATAACAATTAATTAAAAAGTATTTAACAAGGGATTATAAAAAAGCTAAAATTACCAATGTTAATATGGTTGAGAATATGAACAGGACTAGTTAAAACGTGACAGAAATAGGAAAACGCTACTACAAAATAATAAACCCATCCCGACCCGAAATGGGAAAAATTACAAAAACCTTTAGAAAGAATTACCAAGCAAATTAAGTATTACCTGTGATTAACACTGGGGACTAATACCAATGAGGTTACCAAATGGTTTACTAGCATCAACGACAATCCAAATTGCACCCTAATACAGTTTGATATTGAGGATTACTATCAATCACAATCAAGGGATCTATTCACGACTGCCCTTGAGTTTGCAACTATATATTCAGATCTAAAAGAAGAAGAAGAAGAAGAAGAAGAAGAAGAAGAAGAAGAAGAAGAAGAAGAAGAAGAAGAAGAAGAAGAAGAAGAAGAAGAA
>OZ038478.1:152426241-152475961 GCA_964036315.1 Acanthosepion esculentum | reverse complement strand
AGAAGAAGAAGAAGAAGAAGAAGAAGAAGAAGAAGAAGAAGAAGAAGAAGAAGAAGAAGAAGAAGAAGAAGAAGAAGAAGAAGAAGAAGAAGAAGAAGAAGAAGAAGAAGAAGAAGAAGAAGAAGAAGAAGAAGAAGAAGAAGAAGAAGAAGAAGAAGAAGAACTTAATTCTCACTGCAAAAAATCTATCCGCTTTCATAATGGTGACCAATGGATTAAAAACTCCGAGGAGCATTTTGACATCACAACGGGATCATTATTCACCCTATCTTGTCGAACTATCAATATTATATAACCTAACTGCGCACCGTGATGATGGCCTTATGGTAGTCAGGAGTTGTGCTAACTTTAAAATAGATAACGTTAGAAAAATACTACATAGAGAATTCAGAAACCTAAATTTAAAAATTAGAGTTACACTGAACTGAAAAGAGTAAATCTCCCCTGCGCAACATAAGACTTTATGAATAACATATACTTACCTTTCAGAAAACCTAATAATAATCCTTTGTAAGTACATCCCAGGTCAACTCAAAACCCCTCTATAATTAAGCACATACTTTCATGTATTGAGAAAAGAATTAGTAGAAATTCCGCAAATGAAGAAATATGCTATAGACATAGTTATTTTTACCACTAAGTTCTACAAATAGTGGCTACAAACACGCTAACATCACTTATATAAAAAATAATAGTACAAACCAAAAGAAAAAAAGAAAAAGAAAAATCATTTGGTACACCCTCCCCCATCTTCGACCAAATTGTTAGGACAACAAATTCTAGCTTTAATCGAAAAACATTTTCTTAATAACTGTAAAATTAGCAATATTTTTTAATAAAAACAGCCTAAAATTAAGTCACAGCTGTACTAAAAATTTAGACAGGATTATAAAAAAATAATAAAATATTGAAAAAGTACGCAAGCCAAAATCAAATAAGTAAATATCCTGAAATGAAATTGGACAATAATAATGAAATATTATGTAATTATAGAAACTCTGAACATTGCCTTTGAATAAAGAATGCCGCATAAATTCCGTAATATACCATTGCACCATCTCATCCTTTGAGAATCCAAGAATGGAAAAGATGTATATAGGATCCACAAGAAATGAATTTACAATGAGGTGGAGACATCGCCAAAGTTCCTTCAATAATATTAGGAAACGAAATCAAATATTTTTGACATTTAAAAGAAACAAATAAACACTAACATTAGAATGGGAAATAATAAATAGAAACAAGAACTTGTAGAACTTGGAATGACACATGCCCTTTAAGCCTACATGTAAAAATATCATGTTTCTAAAAAAACAAAAAATATTAAATCAAAGAAATAACGCTGTTTTGCAGACATCAGCAAATATGCACCTTAAACAATTAGTAATTTAATTATGGATAAAAAATGTCTATATCACCTTGTTTGGTACGGACAGAGTATTGGCCATGGCGAAGATTATCTTGCCATCGTTCCTGCATTTGGTACATTGCATTTGTTTTTACTTTATTTCTAAGTTGTTTGCCGCTGCAGCAGGTTTATTTGTACTATTTCACCAACTTTAAAGTTCATTTTGAATTTATTGGCTTCCTTTGATACGGAATAATTTTTCTTTCGTTTTCTGTAACACATAACATTATCCAGTTTTCTGTAGTTTAAAATTGAGAATATTTTCTGCTCTCTGAAAACCAAAACTATTGCACCCATATCCAGACAAAAAATGCAAGGCTTTTAATAGAATATTTAACAAAATGATTTACAACCCTGAAACTAAAGGAAAACAATGGTTAACCAATTATGGAATGGTCATTCAGATCAAAAGCAAGTTGGTCACGATGAATTTTAGGGCGACAGTTTTCTGGGGTGTTGAGAGCATTTTGGTGCCAGAAAATTGGGGTAGTCTACTTCTGATGTAGCAGAGCCCTTGGCTAGTTTTCCAACAACAGTAAAACGGCAATAGACGCAATAAGTGATTTCTTGTCAGATATCAACAGAATGTGAAAATCTGAATGCACAAATTTGAAGCAAGAAGTGAACCTCTCGTACCTAACGAAGATAAACACTGCATCAAATCAGATCCCAAATCAACGCTGGTGACACTCAACCCATCAGACAAAACACTGTACTCCTTGCAAAACATTCCATCTTGATTGGTATTCGTCGACCAAAAATAGTCTCCTGGTAATGTTATTGGTGAGATTAGACATTTCCTTATAAGGAAACAGTCGGCATTTATAGACCAACTAGTTAGAGTTATTGTCGGTTGGAATCTATAAGAAATTTTTATCTTGAAACAGCTTTTCAGGAAAATAGGTTTCGCAAATAAAGAAAATGTTATTGTTAATTCTAGTAGTAATGAGGGAATCTTTTGCTTAAAGTATCGTGGAAAGGGAATATTTTAATGATATCCACTACAAGTTACTTATGCTATCCATATTAATTGTTGCTTCTGCTGAAATTTTTCATGTCAGTTGGTAACGTTTTTGTTTTGAGATTCTACGTGTTCCGAAAATGAAGAGTCTTCTTCTACACCTACTGAATTTGAAAACTGGTCTGAGAAAACTGTACTATAAAGCTGATATTTAAAACATTTCTGAACGTGTTAAACCCCCACTGCACAAAGATCTGACGTGGCTATATAACAACATGACTAGAGTTCTTAGGCTAAGGTTTTGGTTTTGCGGCCTCTTACGGTATTTTATGGAACTACAGCCTATTCTCTGTTCAGTTTCCTCAACTCCTATTGTACATTTGTTATACAATGAGGTATTTGAAAAAGTTGCTCTCTATCCTTTTCACTGCTGCGCTTTACCTAAGTCATAGAACCTAGATTTTGTACCGTAGAAAACTGAGACAATGTCGCTTTGTTACTTCCAGCTTTAGGTGGCAGACAATTGTTTCGATATTCGGTTGACACTGGATAAGATTTACGATCCTATCTAAAAGCAGAGTGTTGTGACTTTTAAATGCTGAGACGTGTTTTCCGTCGTCAAGGACCAAACTGAAATTGCAGTTATTTGGGGGCAGACACAGATGTTGTCGAACATTATTAGTACGCATTACTTTTCGCTATGATTCCATGCGGTTATGATTTATCCAAGATAACCCGACTTAGACGGAACTCATTCCTTCAGAAAATACATTGGAACCCGTGGCAGCCAGATTTTAAAGCTATTGAACATGTGCTTAACATATTGCATACATCTCTAAATTCTATACCGCTACACTTAACTCGCACATTTCAAGGACACACACACATACATACATACATACATACATACATACATACATATATATATATATATATATATATATATATATATATATATATATATATATATATATTATCTTGGCGTCCGTCTGCAAGAATTTATTATGAAGCTATTACTGTCGATTACATTTGTTAACATCAGTTAAGTACCATACATTAGGCAATTCGGTGAACATGTCTCTTTTGATTCATGACTGCAGTAGTTATATTATCCAGCGTGTCCTGCTATTCAACCCATAGCTGGGGGACAGATATGGACTCCTCCCTTTCCCTAAGGATATTTGAACATAAGTGATAATGTTCCCGACTGGAGTTCGAACTCGGCTCTCGGATTTTTCATTCCAAGGCGTTACCCATTATTTTTGTTTAATTCATATAATTGATACTTGTGCCAGACTTAGAATAGTTAATATATACACGCATATAATTACATTCGAAAGTAATATGTATCCATGAACATGAGTTACTTTAAGCCAGATGCATTCAAATCAGCGAAACGCGGGACAGCATATTTCTACGAATTTTCCCTGAGTTGAAAAGACAGCTTAGATATGGCGTGTAAGACGATTATCTTTATTTGCAATATTGATAACATTCCGACCGCTTCATGTTATTTGATATCAAAGAATATGTTTTCCTCTGATCTGCCACTTTGTCTGGACAGTAATCTATATAAAGACGCAAGTGTCGATATTTGCTATTTAACAACCAATGTATACTGACGTAAACATATTCGGATACGCATATAGGTTCAGATTTTTCTTTTTACAACCCCATTTTTACTCTCATTCGAATCTTATATTACTTGCGTGTTCGTTTCTGTGAAAACAAAAAAAACGTATCTATAAAACCGAAAAGTTCTGTCACATTTTTCAAGTTCTGCACCTGCAGGTTTCTTTTAGAAACGAGTTGCTACATCTTAGCTATAATTGCCTCGTATCAAAATTGAGAAAATTATGAATTTCAGATTTTTACCATGAAATACCTAGAAGTATTTTAGTTTAAATTCAAAAATTTATATGCCGCTGAACAACAATTAGCGTGCTAGTTATATTAAACGGTGCTAGTTAATGGCTTCCTTTGTGTCCACTTTTTATGCAGTACAACAAAGAAGACAAATGTTAAATTTTATTTTATCAGGTAGAGTTAGGGTGAATATTGTAGCAAAAATTGATAGTTGGAACCACCACTTTAAATATAGTCAAACGTTCACAGGACACAATATATAATATAAACGGTTTATGAGGCTAGCAATTGGAATTATCGTTGAATTCTTGAAACGTTACAGAGGAAACGTTCGTAGCTGTTGTCATAATATTAGGCCAACCAGATTTCTCTTTTTCGGGTTAACAGTAGCTGTCCAGTGGAAAACTGTAGCTAGAAAAAGACAAGATGAGAGGAAGGGTTGGAGAGAAAAAGAGATATTGTATGTGTTTGTGTGAGAAAGAAACTAAGCGATTTTGTTGGAGAAACTCGTTATTGGCCGAATTTGATACATGCACTCATTTACAAAATATACATTGCAGTAAAGTTATTTCTTTCTGCGCAATTAAAAAACCACAGGAAGCAGCCTTTCTGTGAAGGGCCTTAAATTTCAAAATATCAAATTAATATGAGAGTGCAACTTTAAAATGTGTATTAATGATTGTTTTACAGATAAAGATAAATACTTAGAAACCTCGGAATTTGCAAACGACAAAACAAGGCGGTTAACAAATTCGTTTAAGATGTTGGTTAATTTCCCTGTATATATTTTAAGGGTAAGATGAGATTTTCATTTTGCCGATCTATGTCCTGTATATTATATAAATCTATGAATGACATGCTTTCGCAAGCTATGGAAATTTCACTTTGTAAAAGAAAACAATGACTTATATGAAGGCAAAATAACATTAATTTAAAATCAATTGATAAATGATGTAAGTTTGGTCTTAAAAGGTATCTATGAAGGAAGTAGAATTAAATGTAGAACAGTATAAATGAAAATCGATTCTCACCTACACTGACTACATTGATGATACTTCAGATATACCGATAATATGAACTGCTTTGAGGTTATGGACGCAGAACCCTTGCAAGTTCCGGATAGTATTAAGATGACACTTAAGATGACATGAAGTGAGTTTTTTGAGGGACACTTGTAAGCAAGTTTCAAGAATATTTCAAACTCTTTTATATTGAAGATAACTGTGTGCACTCGCGTCGAATTAAAGCAATGACTATCTTGTTAAAATAGGTTACAAAAATCTTGTTTGCTGAGGTAATAAATAATCGATCTATATCTTATTGCACCTTGGCAGAGAATTCGGAAAAAGAAAGATTTAAATTATTGGACGTTAATTTATCTGTAAAAATGAAGTAGAAATACTATTTTGACACTATCAAGAAATATGACAATGAATGAAAGACTTTTCAAAACAGACTGAAAATATGGCTCATATATTTCATATTTCATACTAATCTTGTCTTTCTTATTTTCTTCGTTATTAAAATGAAACTGTTTTCAGTTTGTTGTTTAAAATCGTCTTGGTAAATGCAATAATATTTTGTAGTAGATTATAAGTGCTCACAGTTTTGTGAATCCTTTCTAAAAATTAGGAAAAATTGAAATTAGCTAATCCCGCAATGTTCAAAAAAAAGGTAAAAACGAGGAAATGAAGATACAAACTAACGTTTAATAAAAGAGATATTACGAAACATTCTCTAGGGAGCTTATTTCTGCGTTTGATCATCGCTGAATATAATACTTGAAGCGATGTACAATAATAGAATGCACGTCAAAATCATCTAGGGCATGTAATAGAAATAGAAATCCAATTTGATTATTACATATTACAGGAAAAGCTTGACAAAACTATATAGTTTCATACAATTAACACAGGTGTGCATTCTGGGAAACAATAATAATATACAATGTCACATATTCTCCTGTTATTAGTTATACTTACTGTATATTGTATCGTGAATTATATGATACGATTATAAAACACGTAGGATGCGAGCAAGGAAGTTACATCTAATATTGCTTCTCATAATAAATAAGACTAAGTATCATCCTTTGAAATTTTTCAGTTAAAATAATTTAATAACAATTTAAATAACTATAAAATCTTTCGTCTTCTCTTTTTCTATTATTGGCTTTAAGGACATATTACGTTGGACCACCAGTTCTCATACAATATCCAAAGTTAAGTAAGATTGAGCCCAGTCACTACCTAGATACTTGGAATTGGAAATTGAAGAGCCATAATTAAATTCCAGTCGATCTTTTTCTCTCCCAGCTACGGGCCTTTGAATACCCACACTTGATTCCATCCATCTTTAACTGAGGCTCTACTGAGTGATATGCGCATAACACCTTTACTGATTTCGGATATCGTTTCTAAATTAGACTTCCATAAGTCAAGTGGAAGTGACGGGATCCTCGCCGCCGTTCTAAATAAATGTTTCCCCGAGCTGGCTCCAGTTACCTCCAAACTCTACAACTATTGCCTCCCTACTCCCTGCTTTCCAGCTTGTTCGAAGCCCGCCTCTATAGTTCCTATTTTTAAGAACATCCTCACCCATCTATCACCCTATTAGTCACGTATTGCATTTCGGCAAATATTTGAGGCTTTAATAAATGCTGAAGTACTTAAACATCTTGCCTATCACGACCTACTCTCGGGCAAGCAATAGGGATAGATGCGGCTCTAGGCGTTTGAAAGGGTTTGGCATCCCGGTATTCTATATATGCTTCAGGGCTACATTATTACAGGACGATTGTTTTAATTTAATCTAATCAATCCTATCAAATCGTGAAACGAAGGTCGTTCTGAACGGGTTTGCTTCCAGATATTTTCACACGAAAGCGTGTGTCCCCTAAGGCTCTATTCTGGGCCCTACGCTGTTTCTAATCTTCATCAATGATCTTCCTGTTTCCATCAGTTCTCAAGAGGGCGTTTATGCTGATGACATTTACTCCTGTCTCAATAATGAACCCATTAGGACAAAGTTAACCTGACCGCTGCTCTTGAAAAGGACGTCCAATCAGTAAATAACTGGGACAGGAAATGGCTCGTAAGTTTTAATGACTGCAAAACTAAATTGATCTCATGTAAACACCATAGAGAACTTTCCCTGTCCGCCATCAGCATAGCTGATGCTCGACTCCTTGATAGCGTCTCACTGTACCATCTTGGATTCACTTTCTCAATTGACCTGAAATGGAACGACTACATTGAATCAATAGCTGCTTCTGTCAGGAAATTTATTTCATTGTGTCTGCCAGAGTACAATTTGATATTAAAAATCTATTATTCAGCCGTGCATAGAATATTGTTGTCATATCTGGCCTCATCCCACTGCTATTCGTCTCTTAACAAAATCAAAAAGAAGGATCTTCACTTTAATCGATCCTGACTTGACATATTGTCTTCAGTCTCTTTCTCCCAAATGAGATGTGGATTCCTTCTGAATTTTCTATAAATATTTCCTAATATTTATGCTACTGCTCTGACGAACTATTTCCTTGGTGCCCTGTCTACATGAAATTAATCTTGCTACTAGATTGGCATCTAGAATCCACCATTTTACTTTTGAAATAGTTAGATATAAACGCTAATTCTAGTCGAACATTTTCTCTCACATCATGACAGTTTACTTGCTTCACTAAAAACTACAATTTAAATGGAACGTCAGTCGACATCTTCTGTTGTCTTGAACCTCGGTCATCTTTTATCATTTCCTCAATCTCCCGGTATAACTAGTCTTTTCTCCCACTTTTACTCTCTGTAACTTTCTGCGCACTAGTAGCATTCTCGTCTTGCTTGGGGTGAAACGTATTAAAAAATCGTAGTTATTGTTTCAGTAAATGAGTATTTTCCCTCCCAAATTCTGACAATCTAAGAAATAGTTTCTGGTTTTAAGAAGAAGAAGAAGAAGAAGAAGAAGAAGATGAAGAAGAAGAAGAAGAAGAAGAAGAAGAAGAAGAAGAAGAAGAAGAAGAAGAAGAAGAAGAAATACAACATTTATTAAGATGTTTTTTGTCAAAGTTTCACAAGAAAAGTTTTAATTTTAATAGCTCACGTAGTTCAAAGTTACTTGCATGTAAAACGTCTTCACGGCAAACACACAAAATGATGTTGATCTGTGAGTAGTTGGCGATATTAAAATAAGCTAATCTGCTTAAATACATACATAAATACATATATATGTACGTACGTATTGATATCTGTATCTGTGTGTTTGTGTGTGCTTTTGTGTGTGGTTTAGCTGAGATTGGATGGTTGAATGGTGAAATTCATCTAAGCAGTAGGCTAGTTGACTATACTGAATAGATGACATAAATAAATGCGTACATGATCAATATAAATTCTTTATAGTCTATAACGGTACTTGTATGTCTTCTTTCAAAGCAATTTGGTTCTTAGCACTTTTCAAAATCTTCCGATCGTTTCTCAACCACCCTACACCCTTCCCATTCTTCCTAAATAAATGCCGCAGCGCTCTGCCTTTTTTTTACTTTCCATGGAGGATATTACTTTCTAAGTATTTTTTTCTTTAGACACGCCCAATATTGCAGCCACCATCTTGTTTGTTGTTGTAACCTCATAATATCCACGGTTCACTTGGGTCAGCATTCATTTCCTCAAAGCTGACCGGTCGGTTCCAGGAGGTTGTCTGTTAAGAAATTGGTGGCCGGCGCTTTTTCAAAAGATATCGAACATGAGAAAGAGGTAGTCACATCTTTGCTATTAGAAGGAGAAAAAAGACTTTGTACTGAACAGACGACACTTCTCTGGTCGCCATTTCAGATTACATGACGTGGTATTAATTAAGTTGGGCAAAGAGCACGCTTTATGTAATATAAAAGGCAAAGCAATATATTTTAAGTTTGTTTGTGGCTGTATGAGTAAAGGACAGAGAGAAAGCTCCTATTTCAACACACACACACACACGCACACACACACACATATATATATATATATATATATATATATATATATATATATATATGTATATATATATATGTGTGTGTGGGGTTGCATTTGAAGTTGATATATAAGGGACTGGGTGTGCGCAGGCATATACATTTTTGTCACTTATTCAAATACACAATTTGACCACATCAATCAATTCAGATAATTTCTTACCCTCTTTCGAACTATTCCTAATAACATTAGAATATTGTACATGTCCCACTCACGTCTGGTTATCTTGTTATTGCTTTTTACCTCCCTCTTTACTGGAATAATCAATGCATATAATTCTGTTTTTATTCTCTTTTTCATCTCATTTATCCATAATTCTTTCTGTATATTCTTTCTGATTTATCAACCGACATAATTAGATTTCTTCACTTATCTATCTATCTATCTATCTATCTATCTATCTATCTATCTATCTATCTATCTATCTATCTATCTATCTATCTATCTCAGACTATTCCTGTCTATCTATCTATCTCAGACTATTCCTGTCTATCTATCTATCTATCTATCTATCTATCTATCTATCTATCTATCTCAGACTATTCCTGTCTATCTATCTATCTCAGACTATTCCTGTCTATCTATCTATCTCAGACTGTTCACGTCTCTCTCTCTCTCTCTCTATCTATCTCAGACTGTTCATGTCTCTCTCTCTCTCTCTCTATCTATCTATCTCAGACTGTACATGTCTCTCTATCTATCTATCTATCTATCTATCTATCTATCTATCTATCTATCTATCTATCTATCTATCTATCTATCTATCTATCCCAGACTATTCATATCTATCTATCTCAGACTGTTCATGTCTATCTATCTATCTATCTATCTATCTATCTATCTATCTATCTATCTATCTATCTATCTATCTATCTATCTATCCCAGACTGTTCATATCTATCTATCTCAGACTGTTCATGTCTATCTATCTATCTATCTATCTATCTATCTATCTATCTATCTATCTATCTATCTATCTATCTAAGATTGTTCATATCTATCTATCTATCTATCTATCTATCTATCTATCTATCTAAGACTGTTCATATCTATCTATCTATCTATCTATCTATCTATCTATCTATCTATCTATCTATCTATCTATCCCAGACTGTTCATATCTATCTATCCCAGACTGTTCATATCTATCTATCCCAGACTGTTCATATCTATCTATCTATCTATCTATCTATCTATCTATCTATCTATCTATCTATCTATCTATCTATTTCAGACTATTCATGTCTGTCTGTCTGTCTATCTATCTATCTATCTATCTATCTATCTATCTATCTATCTATCTATGATTGTTCATATCTATCTATCTATCTATCTCAGCTTGTTAATATTTATCTATCGCTCTGTTAATAATTCTTTCTCTTTATTTCTCTCTATCTGTCTCTCTACATACGCAATCACACACACACATATGTATATATACATACATATATATATATATATATAAATATATAAATATATATACTTAATCATATATATACTTAATTGGCAATAAGTTCATCGTAGCTGATCTATCGATGGTCGCATCTGCTGAAGTGGATGCAAAGTTCGAATCCTGCCTGGGAACGCATATTTTCTTTAATAGGACTTTACGAATATATAAGTCGGTAGATTAAAAACAATATATTGTTTAATAAATAACGGAGCGTTTACACAAATTCGAGTATCCACTAAAAATAACGTTTAAAGTGATAAACTTTGTCCAATTAATAAATCAAATATTCATTACTTCTTTATTTGTATATATGTAGTGCTTACCTAGGTCAAAGGTGTGGTTGCTGGAAGACCCTATGTCTGACAACAGAACACTGTATCATGACACACAAGCAGGATAACACATTAGTGGCTGTCAGATAAATTCCCAAACTGCAACCCAATAACTCTGATTATCAGTTTTATCTAACGTCATTTCTATTTCATTTTTAATGTCAATTCCTTATAATTTTTACCCTTTCATTCATTTCCCAATTGTTTTTTATTGTTTTTTAATTTTCTCTTTTGAATTCCTTTTTTATTGACATTTTTTCTTACTTTTCAAATGTGAAATGAGACTGTAAGGATTTTGTATATCTACCTTTCACATTTTCATTTATATTCTAGTGTTCTTGTATTTCCATCTTTATTTTCTCTTTCTTTCTTTCTTTTTTCTTTCTTTCTTTTATTCAAATTTTGTTTTACATTCTAGTGTTCTTGCATTTCAGCTTCGTTTTACTTTCTTTATTTTCACTTACATTCTCGTCGTCTTGTATTTTCATTTTCTTTTCTTTTTTTCTTTTTCTTTCTTTCTTTCTTTCTTTCTTTTACTCGCTTCATCATGATTTCCACTTTCCCTTTCATTCCTTCTTTCTTTTTTCTTTTCAAATTTTCATTTATAATCTAGCGTTCTTGCATTTTCAACTTTCTTTCTTTTTTTCATTTTTTTATTTATATTTTACTTTTTGTATTTCTATATTCTTTGTTTTCATCTATATTTTTCTTTTTCATTCTTTTTCTTTCTTTCAATTCTCTTTACAGTTCTTTCTACGCACTCTTTCATTCTTTCTTTCTTTTCAGATTTTCATTTTTATTCTAGTGTTCTTCTGTTTCAATATTTTTTCTTTGTTTCTAATATAAGCAACACATGAGTATCGAAACTAATACAATAGTAACAGCGTTCGACATTAGCAGTGCTACAACTTCTTCCTAGCAGAAGGTCAGTTAAAATTTCCTCATTTGATTTAAATACGACACCAAGTGAAACATATGAGGGACAGTGATGCTCTAGAAGTAAAATACGATTTCAGTGTTGATCGATGAAGTTTGTCAACGGCGAGATGCTCGAACAGATTAGATATTATCATGTCCGATTATACGATACTATTCTGTTTACCAAAAATGCTCCTATGTTTTTTTCAGTCTCAGAAGTAATATTTCTCAAGACACTTCGTGTTTTCTTTTCGTTTTCTTATTAATCAATCGATACAACAGTTTCTATGTCTTTTTACTTATATTATCAAAACCTACATTATTTAACTTCGTCTGTCTCAACTTGATGTTATCCTATCTATTGTTCATTCCTATATAAATACTCTAGTGTATCATTTATGGAAAGAAAAATGACCTCTAAGTAAAACAAATAAATCATTGCAATCAGTCAACAGATAAAACAAAATCATTTGTTTCTTTCGCTCTCTGCCTTCTCCCCCTATATATCTCTCTCATTTTGTGTTACGTAATTGAATGACAATGTGGAAATTCTATGTAGTTCTTTCTCTATGTGTGTGCTTGTGGTGTATTAGGTAAATGAAAGTAGAAACACATTTCTATTACATCTCTATGTAACGCTTTTCGTCATCTAAAAGGACTCCATATAACTGAACTAATGTTCCTATTAATTGAATTATATATATATATATATATATATTTGAATTGGACAAAGTCCGACAATTTATTTAAAGACATTTATGATATGTTTAACGTTCTTTTTATAGATACAAGTATTTAAGCAAATGCTCTGTTATAATAAACAGTATTAAATAACATTTACCGGCTTAAATGTCTGAGAAATTTTCATAGAAAATTTTCGTTCTCCGGTAAATGTTATTTAATACTGTTTATTATAAAACAGAGCATTTGCTTAAATACTTGTATCTATAAAAAGAACGTTAAACATATCATAAATGTCTTTAAATAAATTGTCGGACTTTGTCCAATTCAAATATATATATATATATATATATATATATTTGTTATCATTTACATTTTTAGCATTGTTATTCTTATTATTTTGAGGATTAATAATTATTTTAATTTTATTAGTTTATCTCTACAAATTATTTTAATTTTTACTAATACATCATTTACCATTTTAAGCAAAAAAATAAAGTTGCCCTATTATCCTTAGAATGAATGTAATAACAACGTCCTTTCTTGGCGAAAATTAGAAAAATAAAATTAGAAATTTAGAATTAGATTAATTATTATTTTCAATCTCAAATGTAACTTTGAGCCTAAATGTAATTTCGACATTAGATTATGGTGCAATTAAATATTTATCCACTGCTATAACCCAGGAAACGATTAATATCACCATTGCTATTAAAGATGAGAAGAAAAGATACTATACTATGATTCCAGACGGAAGGATAGACACTGAAGAAAAACTCTGCTTGTTCGTTAATGAATGCTGAATGTTACCTCATAAGGAAGCCGTTGACATTACTATTACCATTTACCATTCTATTAAGCAATACTGATAACAAATACTGGCTTTAAAATGGCCATTAGAATGTTGCGATAAAAAAAAGGTCAGTTAGATAAAATAATAACAGAAAAGTCTTCCTCTCAGAAATTAAAAATATATTACTGTTAATGGATGTATCTCAGGAAAAGCAAAAGAACAACATGAAAATTTCAAACGGAAGATACAAATATCAAACAAGTACAACAATTTAATCTCTCTGTATTTTTCTGAAGCGATACATTATAGAGAAATACAAATTTTTTGAAGGATTGGCAGTGTTTTGTAACGAGAAATATTAATTCACTATCACCAGAAAAGACACCAAATCACACAAATAAAGTGATATTATATCGAGAATTGCCTACTAAGGTAAGTAAAACAAAATAAATATAATTATAAAAATATACACTTATAGTAATTGCCAATGTATAGGACATTTACAGTGATTCAGGGATACAGGCAATGAGAAAATGATTAAGATTCGATTGAAAATTAATTCATTATTGCTTTCAAAAGAATTAGGAAGAAAATTTTCTTGAGCAGAATACTGTCTTCTGTGTTGTGTGCATCGTCAAATTAACTGCATTATTTTCAGTCTCAAACACATGAATAGATATCGTTGATAACTTTTGGTGTCACAATGATCTCACCATTTTACAGTTGAAATGTCGAGGTGCAACCGTAAGTTCGATGCTAGCAGTTTTTTTCTCGCAATTCTCACTTGTGGAAATCTCTTCTTTCTTTCCAGTCAAGTTTGATCTTCAAAAATGTAACTGCTATGTCAATCGTTATATTTTGTCTTCTTAATTTCTCTTCTTTACATGCAAACTCTCTTTTATAATGTCTTTTTCTTTTTCTTATATTCTTTCACACTTGTAACAGCCTGCATTTTATTGTATTTGTTGCCTTGCTTGGTGTGAAATGAAAAAAAAAAATTAAAAAAATAAGGGCGAAAAGTCAAAAAACAAGAAATAGTACAGTATATATAAATAGTCTATCCGGAAAGTATCCACCTTTTTTCGATGCATAAAATAGGGTTTCTAGTTAATGACACTTTTAATAACTTCATAATACTGCCATAGAATCTCAAATACGTATATCAGCGATCGTTTCATTTAAAAAAAATATAAAACCAAATTAAAACGCCATCAAGGACACCATTTGGATGTCCCATCAGCGACTTTGTCACATCCCCCTTAATCTCGTCCACAGTCTTAAATCACCATCTTAACGGTGATTTCAGGTTTGGAACCAACCAATAGACGTAGGGAGTTCAATCGAGAGCTTAGTCACGTGCTGACGGTGGTATGTGTTGCTTATGTGTTATATCAACGAAATCTCTGCAGCAGACGCGATAAGAGGACAGTCGTCATATTCAAAATAGAAGGAGACTTTCATCAGAGGATCTGGGAAAAGTCGCAAGAGTTTTTGATGAGTCCGTGGAATCTTCAAACTGATGGATATTGTCGAAACCCGTCCGGTAATCTGAAAATTGTTTGATAGACGCCGAAACCACTGGAAATTACAAAATTGCTGGATGTTTTCTCGTCAGCCAAGTGAAAGTTTCCCGAAAAAAAGTTCCTTACATGTACGATATAGATATACGAAAAGAACTAACTGATGTATAATTCCCAGGATATATTTTTCATCGATTCATTTGTATAAGTCCAGCGCAGGATTATTCTTAAAACATGCTTAGATTCCTTGATTGTTGACGGGCATTGTGTATTTCATCATAAAATAAACGATTCCATTTTCAAATGGTTGTATTTACTTAGAATTTCTGATAATCACTGAACTGTAAAAGCCTCTGAAAACATAATTATATGGAGGAGAAATGGGCATTGTCGAAAACGAAAGAGTTTAGCTAATTCCTAAGTTGATTCATCTTTCTGTGTTTATCTAAGAGATTTATAATCGATATGTGATTTTGTAATTTACTGTGGGATTTCATCCTTCACACTGTGAGGAAATGTAATTCTTACATACATTGGTCATCTGGTTTTAAATGAATCTTCAGGAGAAAACATTTCTCGGTTGGAACTAGTCAAAACGCCTTTGGCATATCCGGATATTTATAGCTTCATTTCCATACACATAACAAATGCTTTATTTAAATTGATTAAATTCAGTAAAAGAATACATCTCTCTGATACCAAGTAATGCAAACAGAAATAAAATAAAGTATTAGAACGTATCTATTAATGGTTGTCATAAGTATTGAAAACCTAGCTTCAAAGTTCTATCAAAATGAAAACTGTATTGATAGTAATGACAGGATCAAATATCAGTTTCGATCACTTAACGCCAACGTCTTTAGAAAAGGTATGCCTCACTTCCTTCATCCATGAACTATTGTTTCCTCGGTGGCAGACAGTTTAAGAAAAATGTGAGGAAGATTGAATACAAATTTTGGCGGGCTGATTGAAAACTTCCTGGTATCCTGTGCACCATTTCTACATCTTCAATTTTACTATTATAACTAAATCACTATTGTTAAATTCTAAAATGACACTTTGAGTCCTCATATGCCAAAAGCAAGCTAAAAAGAACCCCATTGAGATCCATAATCATTTCTACAATATTCTCTAGAATAAACTGAAACATAACTGTTACCGCCCACCCAAACATCGTTAAGTTAATACCATAAACTTCGCAACTCATAACGCACCATTAATCTGCATATATATACATATATATATACGATCTGCCTAAGTGAAACCTTGGTAAGTTTGTCTGGCTCATTAGGTTTGACTAGGTTTGCTCTACGTTTGTATTGAGCTCTTTAGTTAGTTGTTTACTCGTATCGGTTTTTTTTTCTTTGGGCCTTGAACCTGTATCTGTGCGATTATTTTCGACAGACCTTCATGTTCCTGGCTCTTTCTTTTTTTAAAACCCTTTTTTTCCCTTCGTGATTGATTTGGCTATTGTTAAATCAAGAATTCGAATGTTTTTTTGACACGAGTATAGTTACCTATATATATATATATATATATATATATATATATATATATATATATATATATATATATATATATATCTTATGGTCCATGTTCCTTGTACCACGGTGATGGTCCAAGGCAGAACCAATGAAGAATAACTCGAACACAGGTATGGAATAACACAAACAGAATATTACAAACAGAATATGTACAAAAGAAGTAGAAGTGTTAGTAATAATAATCAGGTTAGGTTAGAGAGAACTATGTTGTCTCGACCAGTATCACTATTCTAATGTCTTACAGTAATCGTCTGACGCGACTCTGTCTCTCTCTGACTGACTGACTGACACACTCACTCTACTGCTTCCTCTCGAGGCGCAGTATTTATGGTGCACGGAATATTTCATTACTATTAAGGGTAAGTTCCCATAACAGCCCCTTCCAAAGATTTTGAGTAGCAGGGTTTTTAATATCTTTTTTTCTTTGGATCTATTTCCAAAGGTTCTGGAAATTTTCTTTTTCGAGACGATTTTCTTGGTTCTGGCATTTTTTCCCCTCTTTTTATATCAAACGTATCGAAAATCTTGCCCATCACCTCTTCTTGAGGTGGACCGTTAGAGTCCTGTAACAGTCTTTTCCTTATTTGGTTTACGTGTCTCCTGTGTGAGAAGTTTTGTCCCTGAACTATGTAAACCATCTTGCCAATGCTTTTGTCAATTGTCCCTTGCTACCAATACGATGTATTAGTTTTGTAGGCTTTAAAAGAACTTTTTCTCCTGGGAGAAATTTTCTTTTTGGTGCATAGGACTGTGTTAATTGCTTTCTTTTACTTGGTAGCAATTTATCAAATGTTGATCTGATTTTTCTAGCAAACATCACTTCTGCTAGTGATAATGTTGATTGTGTAGCATTATTTGACGTTATTCGATATACCTGAAGAAATTGCTGTAGTGCTTTTTCGGTAGGCACATCATAGGCTTTCCGTAACGCTCTTTTGAGTGTATCAACGAATCTCTCCGCCTGCCCATTTGATCTTGGGTGATAAGGCGCGGATTTTATATGTTTTACTTGATAAATTTCACAAAACCCTTGGAGATCTGCTGACGTGAATTGCGTTCCATTATCTGTGACTAGGCAATCTACTACACCAAACCGAGCGAATAGCTCGTGGAGGCAATTTATGGTCGTTTCTGAAGTAGGATTTTTGCAACGAAAGACCGCAGACCATTTACTATAGCTATCCACTACGATTAAATAGTAGAAACCATTAATTGGTTCTGCATAATCTGCGTGTATTCTTGACCACGGACGATCAGTCTCTGGCCATGGCTTATGTATGACTGGCGGTGCTTTGGCTGCTAAGTTACAACCCTTGCACATTTCCACCATCTGAGTAATATCCTGGTCCATATTCTTCCAATATACATAGCTTCGCATTAGCGACTTCATTCTATTTTTAACAGGATGGCCCCTATGGAAATCCTTTAAGATCCGCTTTTGTAATGTTTTGGGAAATACAACCCTTTCGTTGTAAAGTAACACATTGTCGCATAGAGAAAAGCTGTCCGAAATTTGCTCATTTTTTCTGCTATTTTTTCTTTTGTTTCATTAATAAATTCGTCGTTTTTGGCTTCATTTTTTATGTCTTGCAATGTGACTGGGAGGTTTCTAACTGTACAACATAGTACTGTCCTGATGTCTTCTTTGTTTATTAAGGCTGGGATTGCCGTATCTTGCAATGGCTCTGTCTTTGTTGACAGACCATCCGCATGTCCGATCTTTTTCGTTGGTAAATATTCCAATCTGGAATTATAGTTTAGAAGAATTATTCCCCATCTAAGTAGCCTATTTGCAGTGTAAATCGATAGACCTTTTTTCGAACCAAAAATTGTTAGTAACGGTTTGTGATCCGTCTGAAGAGTAAAATGTCTACCATAGTTGTACCTATGAGACCTCGTGACTGCGAAGATAATTCTTAGAGCTTCTTTCTCTATTTGTGTATAATTTTTCTCCGATGGTCATATGATTCGGTAAGCTTTTTACATTTTGGCAGTACGTACTTATAGGTAGACCCGCAGTTCGAATTTTTGCATCCAGTCCGTTCCAAATAGGTTTTCTCTATTTCTTAAGACGTACATTCTTAGATTTTTCATCATTCCATTAAATGTTACGTTTGTAATTACTTCACCCTCGAATTTTATCTTTCTCCCAGTAACTGATCTAGCAATTTTATCCGTTTTTAACATGGCAGGTTTGTTCAGTTTTCTCCATGTTTTTAGGTTTATAATAGTTTTGTCTGAGCCAGAATCCAGCTACAGCCTGACTTTTCTGTTTTGCATTTCAACTTGTACGTATTTTCTTATGTTAGTCTCATCTGCTTGGGCAGTCCTCGTGATTCTTATTCTGCTTTTCTTTTCTCTTCTATTCCAACAGTGAGAACTTGTGTGGCCTATTTTTTTACGTGATAGACAAGCTTTAAAACGATAAGTACAATCTTTAAACCAATGCCAAGTCCCACAGCGATAGCATGGACTGGGTGGTAGTTTTTTTATATTGATTTTTAGATTTAGAACATTTTGTTTTACCTGTTCTTGAGGGGGGAAATCGCTTTGGCTTTTGTGAGGAGGGTAAGTTAGTTTGTCTTAATACTTTATGTATGTGCGCTATGCCAGCTTCTTCTATGTCTTTTGAGTCTTTCTTCACACTGCTGCATCTCTGGCAGTCTTCGGCTAGCTTTTGAAGTGTCAAATCATGTTCAACCTCCAATTTAGTAAGGATTCTGCATTTCATTTCCGCATCTTTGGTTGAGACCCGGCCTTCGACGTAAATTAAGCATTTGAAATTGTCCGCGCTGAGTTCTGATAATTTGAAGTCGTCACAATATTTGTTGACCATGGACGGGAAAGTTATGTAATCTTCGTTGTCCTTTTTTGTAAGGTTCATGCATTTCCATCGTTTGCGGAATAGTGAAGTATTATGGCTGAAAAGTTCTCTTAGCAGGTTAATGGCTCCTTTGAACGTTAGCTCACTTGTTTTTCTGGGAAGGATATAATCTACGAATTTGGTATATTCGCATGTGCCTAATTTTCTTAGTAATAGACGTACTTTACGTGCGTCTGACCAGTCTTTGCAGTCAAATATATATTAATAAATAAGTATAAATCAAGTATAATAATATATAATATAATACATAATATAATATATCAAGTATATATTAATAAATAGACATATAACTATGTTTGTAGTGCAACTTAAAGTTTCATGGATTCTCAAGTAATCAGGCATATATGGCAATTGGGACGGTTATTACAGATGTTTTTTTTAAATACTGATTCAAAGGATGGATTTCTGGGCTTGTTTAATGATGTTGATTTCCTGATCTGTGATGGTGCAATAATTCTTGGCCAGGTTTATAGCTTCCATTAACAGGTCTTCTGTGATGGACGGGTAAAAGTCTAAGATGTCATTCAAGGTGTCTATATGTCATTATTATTCTTGGAAGGGTTAACCAATCGGAAATGCGGATTATTGGGGAAATTATCTTTGTTGTCCTTACTGGTAATGAAGGCCTGTTGTTTGTGTAGTTTATGCACCCTTTCGTCAATCTTAAGTTTATTGATTCTAATTTGTGCCTCGTTAGATATGTATATATACAAGGTATAACAGCAAAATTGTCCAAATTGTGTAACAGCATAATTGTCCATCCCACAAAATGGTTAATATCTACAGAAAAACACTTAACTAATTGATTTTCATTTTTCAGGTTTTCAGATAAGTCGTTTAGCCTCTTATTACCATTTGTCGTAAGAGTCACGGAAAAACTCTGAGTTATTCGGCTCGAAAGAGCTATGATTAATTAATGATGAACATGTCATTTTCTTTTATGATAGATTTCATTGCGATTCTTCTGTTAATCTTAGAGAGTAATTATACATTCTTATTGCTCAAAGTAGAGTGCAGTAGTGTTATAAAAAACTTCGGAGAATTCCAGTAAGATAGCTTTAATCATTTCCAAGATACAACGGTTCAATTCTTAATCTAACAATTGGAAAATTTTGGTGTTACAGCCTGTCTATCTATCTGTCTATCTGTCTGTCTGTCTGTCTGTCTCTCTGTCTGTCTGTCTCTCTCTCTCTCTCTCTCTCTATATATATATATATATATATATATAAATATTAAGCATCAAGCGTTATGTTAGTGGATACACGAATTTGAGTAGAACGGGTAATTTGAGCGCTCGCCTACTGAGTGTTTCACAGTCAAACAATCGTCTCGAAATCCATACCTACTCGGTTTCGCTTCCGATACTTAAATAAAGAATTAATGGATTAATTTTAATAGGGCATATTGTTAATAATCTACATTTTAAAAAATATCATTAGCCTAAAAATGTATTAAAAATATAGTAACTATTTATACTTATATATATATATATATATATATATATATATATATATATATATATATATATATATATATATATATATATATATATAGGGGGATACGAATTTAATATATAAAATTAAAGTTTAATTACAATTAAGTTAACTATGCATTTTGTGAATGAAAATGTCTGAAATCAAGGTATTCCCACCTCTTCATCTATGCCAAAGGTCGTACATCCTCCTCTGATTCTATAACATGAAGAATATATATTACTGAGAGGGAGAAACAAATTAAGGATAAGCATTCTTATTGGTTTCGTTTGCCTAAGGAGACTTCTACTATCTTTGTCTAATAGTTCAATTTCGAGAGGCTGGCCTAAATTCCTTAGTAAGCGCTAATCCTGAGTGACAAAGTGTAGATGTCGTATTTGTCGTATTGTCTGGTCGTTTGTAGAATAACTTCATTTTCTCGCCCCCACTCGTCTTTCGTACACTGCATATTTATATATTCTCAAATCTCGTGGTCGCCGTGATTTTGCGTTAATTTGTCAGCATAAAAACAAAATTTTTGATATAATCTTCGGGGCTTCATTTAATCCGATACATAAGCTAGTTAAACAATAGGTCTGGTACTTCCAGAGATGTCTTGCGACATGTATTTGCAAATATGCGGACCTTAGATCAACAGTTTTTGATGCCGTTGTCATTTGCCTCCACTTCCTCATTGTTTCTCCACAAACGTCAATTGCATCCCCACCAGAATGTCACATAATGTATTTATCGGTAATCGGGAACTGGTCTGATCTTATTTTTTGGGGGTTGCTCCGCCACCATTAAGTGTAGCACTCCCGTTTGAATATCTTGATCCCACGGGGTTAAGATTCCTTCCTCAATCCACCGTTTAACTTCTCCTTACTCGGTTTAGTATGATAGTGACTAACGTTGTTTGTTTTTAATATTGGGGGTTCTTAAATCCATTTCCATTCCACGGTCCACTTCTTTCCATCAAATCTTGCATCAGAGTCCTTATCTACCATTTCGCATTAATTTCTTTTTTGCTACTCTTGCCTTTCCGTTCTATATTCATAGCACAATCTCCTCCTTTGAACTCCACGTTACCATTCCCGTAGTCGGTAACCCCTCAAAATGCCCACAAAGACGTCAACACCGTCGATGATCTTTCCATCACAACAGCCTCGATTCTCAGTAACAGTCCACATACCTCCAATGTCACTGTGCTGATCCCTCTGCACAAAACATCCTGTCCATCCACTGCTCTTACAGTACTTGTATTCTTACAATCCGCCGAAAGACCCGATCGGATTAATGTGGCGGTGCAGCCAATATCAATCAGGGCCCTTGCTCTCCTGCCTTCTATTAGCGCTTCTATTGTTGATAGTGTTCTGGTTTGCGCCATTGCAGATTTGAAGGGACAAGCGCCGGCGCACCGGTTTCCCCCTGTTCTTTTTCCCTGTGAGCAGTGTTTTACATAATGCACCGGCTCGCTGCATGCATAGCAGGTCACCTTAATTGATTCACTACAGTTTCTCAACAAGTGAAGACACTTGCAGTTATAACATATGCCACTAAACGGTTTGATCACTCTTTCTTCTTCCATCACGCTCTTTACGTTCTCGTTCTGCGACCCCTGTCACTTCTGGTCTCCGTGTGGCTGTACGCATCCTGGCAGTTGAAATTATTTAACTGAATTCGAGATTCTCCACATTTGGCAACTGCTGTAGTGGCACCGAAATACTTTCCGGAAAACCATTGTCAAAAGTGAGCTTCACAATCCGCTCTTGTACACTTCCTACAAACTCTGCTACTTCCGCCAGTCTTTGTATTTTCGTTGCATACACATAAATGGCTTCGCCGGTCCACCACATTTTCACTAGCTTTATATATGCAGGATCAACTCCGTCCGTAAAAGCTGTTTTTAACATAGCCTCTATTTTATTTGCATCCTGTTGATCCTCTTCGGTCAACTGGAGATATAAGGCCAGTGCGTTTCCTTCTAAAAACAAGAACATAAATCTTGCGAGGTCGTGCTTTTTTAAAGCCTCGCTACCAATTTCACTAACCAGGCCATCAAATAACCTTCGCCACGGAATGTTTTCATCATATCGACAATTACTTTGCGATTCCCCTCCATATCGTCACGGCGCTTATAACACACACACACACACACACACACACACACACACACACACACACACACACACACACACACACACATATATATATATATATATATATATATATATGCCGAAATAGTAGTTTAAATTCGAGAGACTGGCCCAAATTCCTTAGTAATCTTGAGTGACAAAGTGTAGATATTGTATTTGTCGTATTGTCTGGTCGTTTGTAGACTAAATTCCTTCCCCCTCCGTCGTCTTTTGTACACTGCATAATTTATTTTTTCTCAAATCTCGTGGTCGACGTGATCTTGCGTTAATTTGTCAGCATAAAAACAATATGGCTTCCCGACGACATTCTTTTTACGTACGGACGTCCATGAGGTATTTTTTTTTCAAACTACATTCAGTCTGATTTGAATCTATATAAATTCGCGTATTATTGCAATCAAAGACCCCAAAACTTGCGACTGATGAAGATTCATGTCTTTACCTTCAAACCGAGTTCATTCCTTACCTAGGTGGAACCTTAATGTACAAAACGAACCCAATTTCCTCAAAAACAGCACACATTTCTTCGATGAAAGATCGTTTTCTTCTGTGATTGAGTCTGTTGACATCCGCTAAGATACTGATTGCTTTTCTTTGTATTAAAAGGAAAAAATATCTCAATATTCAACCTATAGCTAGAGATGAATACATAACATTGTCAAGTGGAAGTTTACTAAACAAAGTCAATAAGAAATCAGGTTTCTTATTCCGAAACAAAATCCATAAATATCACGCAGCATTTTTTCCTTTCTTTCTCATCCTTCTTCTTTTATATACTGTGTCCGTTTAGGAAGTCGACGATCATGGCTCTACACAAAATGCTATTCCTTGTGGTCCCAGGTAATATTTTTCCCATTGCCAAACCTCCCAACCCTCGATCTGCCATTCATTCATACAAGTTCATCAAGTAAGTGGTTCGCTGCCTTCCCCTATCTCTCTTTCCCTCACTATGTCCAGTGAGGGTAAATATTCTCCAAGCCTTCCCTCCTCATTATGTGTCCAAGAACTTTCAGTTTCATTCTGATTCTGAGTAGAAGTAATCGATTTATCATTTTCTTCCTCGTTACTTACTCGCTCACTGCATATTTATACTACATTCTGATATATATATTTGCTATTTAAAACAAAGAGGTTCCGTCATCAAAGAAAGATTATTAAATTATTTACTAATTTGTGCCACGTAAAGATTGAAGTGTCTACGGTAAAAGTTTTCTTATCATTACCTGTTTTATATCTCCGTAGATGCATCAATCTTTTAGGTTAAATAATTTAATTGAATATTACTGTGACGACACAACTATATTTTTTAAACAGTATATTAGAATGTACTGTTATCATTACACGTTCCAGAAATATAGGATGAGATGATACATGCACTCACACAGACTTGCATATATATATATATATATATATATATATATATATATATATATATATATATATATATATATATGGAGGGTATGAAAAATAAGTAAATTGTTAAACTTAGCCAACGTCTGCGGGATGTTTTTGTTTTTACGTGTAACCAACAACGAACGAATTCAAAAGTGTGAGTTGGTTCATCAATATTATACTTCAATTGTATTGGATTGGTTGATTCTACAAGATTGAATTGTCTACGGAAAAAATACGGTTATTAATTTTATATAGGGCACCCAGTGAGAATCGAAGACACTAATCAGTAATAATGTAATAATAAACTTGGTTAAATTCGCTAAACATTAACGCATACCGTGTTGCCTGTTATAGATCGGATGCTCCTGGAGCGTATACAATGTTAAATATGATATAGGTCACTTAAATAATGACATAAGTCAATATATATTCCCTTTTATTCTGTGAAAAAATGGCAGCTTCTCCAGCGGATATATTTTCCTATTGGTTCAGGGATAAGTCTTAAAAACTGAAGCCCTATGACACATGGCCATACATGAGATACAGAATATCTGTAACTGATGTGGACCCGAAGTAGGGGCCACGGAAGGAAAACACGGAACACGGGTTAGGCATAAGAAAAATATATTAAACAGAAAAGTTACAAAGAATAGTGTAAGAGTAAGCAGAGCTTACTATCCAGTGGTGTCCGATATTGGTATCGTACGCGGCTGCGCATTACTGGTGCTACTCCCATGATACTACTATTCACATAATAATATAGTAATGGGAGAGTCCATGACGTAGGAAATTATCGGTCTCACGACAGTAAACCTTATACAAAGTTTCTTCTTTCGCTCTTCTCGCTTTGCCGATTCTCTTTCGGCTTCTTGCTTTTCATCCAAATTCGATCTTGAAATATTTAAATGCAATGTCGATCGTTAGCTACTCCCATGATTCCTCTTCTCTTATTGTTCTCGCTCCTTAATAAAAAGTTTTCTTTTCTTATTCTTTCACAACCAATAACCATGACCACAACTACATGCCTTTTACTTAAAAAAAACAACAATAAACGCAGCAGTGAATTTTCAGAGATTCATAGACAAAATATTTGATAATCTCGACCGTGTTTTCGTCTATATAGACGACCCACTAATCTTCAGTGATCAATCGCACATTCAAGATACAGATCCTGTCTTCAACATTTTAAGAGAAATGTTGCTTTATTGACTTGCTTGATGTGAAATGATAAGAGATCTAAGTTCATGCTTCAAAAGAAGACATATATATATTCTTTAACCTTTTACTTAGACGAATATATTATAAAAATACAGAAATAATATGTAATATTTTGCGTCAAAATTCAAATGTCCTAATACAGACGACTCACTGTACATGATTATGTCGCTTAATGAAGATTGTCGTGACGGCAAAACGTAAATACATATATAATGATGTAAATACATCAATTATAATATTAATCTAAACATACTGACACATATACCCGCACACCAAACTAGTGTGATGTCATTATTGTAGAAACTCATAGTGACTAATTAGTAGGGACTACTAAGAACTAATAAGAGACTAAATCTCTCATACCTAATATTGTTCATTCAATTTTTTCAGTTAATATTGGCGAGAGGATATGTGGAACTAATGGATTTCTTCGAACATGGATAATTATTGTTTTGAGGATATGACACTCGCTATATTTCCTCCTTCGGTTGGCTGCTGATATATCTTCTTGTCATCGCTGTCACAATGCTTGCTCATTCTAAGCGCATCTGAGTTGACCACATGTTTGCATTTCGGGAGAAATCAATGACATCCTGTGAGGTATCAGTCTGCACCAGTTGGTTAGGACGTTATCTTTCATGTCAACCCTCTGATACAACTGGTTTCTCTAATATCGCTATTCTTAGTCTGCTCTGGCATCATCTGGTATTTTTTGGCAGAGATCACGTACGGCAGACGTATTTATTATTTATTTGCAACTTTTGTGACATATATACTGTTATGATGCAGTATCCTCGTCGCCACTGTTATGGTCCAATGTTAGGACCAACGAAGACCAACACGAACACAAGAGTAGAAATAACAAAGATATATTAAACAGAATAATAATAATAATAATAATAATAATAATAATAATAATAATAATAATAATAATAATGCAAGATGTTCAAGGTATTAGTATGACTGACAGTCGGATTTGGAGTGAACTACTATTGGCTCGATTCGATTACGTCTCCTCCCTCTTGAGAGGCGCATAATTTATAGTGTCAGGAAGAGTTCACTGTCGTTGGAATATAAGTTATATTATTTTTTGAAAGGAGGAAACAAGAAATATCGACGGAGAATTTTTAATAAAATTTTAGTTGTAATGTAGGTATCATTGCTTGTATTAATTAATAAATAATTGTATTAATATTTCTGTAACTATAATACTTCATTTAAGATAGTACTGTGTATCAATGTTTTTTTATATAGGAAAAAAAGTTTGATAATGTACTTTACACAGAACTGTTTGAACTGCGAAGGAAGCTTGATTTAATTAGAAAGGATATTAGAGTAATCCATAATTTACACTGGGAGCCATCATCCTGCATACTGAATAAAATGAATTCAGTAATTACACACAAATAGGAAGCAGTTCCGGGTTCAAACCTTTCAGTAAAGTAATCCCGCGAGAATTAGAATTCATACCGTGATTCCGTATTGTTTAAACTTAGAAACATTTTGCAACAGAGTGTTGATAGCAAACAAAGAAAGAGAACTACAACTCCTTCAAAAGGTCCTAACGGAAAGCGACAAAAAAGGATTAAACATCAGTTGTAAGACGACAGAACATATTGTCGTCAGCAAATTGAACAAACTTGCACATTCCAAATTGGAGATTCCAAAATAAAGCAAGGACGAAATTTTAAATATCTAGGAGGTGTTTGAACAAAGGACGTCAAATACGTAACCGACCTTCGAAGGCTTATTGGAATAGCGAAAGTTCCCGTTCAAAAGATGACAGAAGTAACAAGAAGTAGAAAAATGTCGCCATAAACAAAGAAAAGATTACTGGAATATATTGTACTGAATGCTGGACAGTCTCCTCACAGAGGAAGAAGAAAGTTTGAGAAATAGATGTGTGGTTATACAGATTACTATTGACAGAAAATAATGACATTTCGAGGTCACTTGAGAAAAATATACTTTCTCGGGTTAACATTTTCTGCTGACATGAAATGTAAAGATTATACTGAATCAACTGCTATGTCTCCTGTCAGAAAGGTTGGTTCACTGTATCATACTATATCTATTTTACAAATTTATAAGTCTACCATTCGTCCCTGCTTTGAAAATTGCTGTCATATATGGTCTGGTGCTCCTGATTTACATTTAGTGATTCTTTATAAAATCCAAAGAAGTATCTGCTATTTTATTGTTCCTGACCAGACATATCGCTTTCAGTCATTTACCCTCATCAGTAAAGTCGCCTCCTTGGTCATTTCTGTAAATACATTCATGGTAATTGTTCGAACGAAATTTCTTATATGGTACCTAGTCTTTATGAATTTAAGCGCAGTACTGGATTGGCGAAAATATCTCAGTACCTTACAGCTGAAATTGCTATGTGTAAGCATAATTCTATACTAACGATTTCCTCTATCGCAATTCTCGCTTGTGAAACTCACTTACGGTATCATGTTGCCAGTTAAAATTGTTACTCAAAAATTGAAATGTACTCTCAACCGTTATCTTCTGTCTTCTTAATTCTTTTATTATTCTGTCTGGGTATTTCTTTCACATACTCTGTAACACTTGCGTCTTAGTGGTGTTATTATTATCTTGCTTGGAGTGAAGATTAATATATATATACCTATATATATATATATATATATATATATATATATATATATATATATATATATATATATATATATTCCTTCAAACTTTGCCATTCTGCCTAGATTGATAGCCATAGACTATTACTAAGAAACATTACTTAAAGTCTTTTTTTTACTTCACGTTCAGTAATCAAAAGAACAAGATTTACACCATCTTCCCAGCAAGGAATCGTCATGCTTCAGAACACTTTCGGTAGTTATTTTGTACGAAGACTATGGACACGGATTACTGGATATTTTCCACGACACCGAAGTTTGTTCCATTCACCGAAACTTTTCCCCACTCCAGTCTTGTTGAACTGATGCTGGTTCAAAGGATTATCTATAATCTTGACGTAATTCTTTCTGACAGGGCGGAACAAACAGGAGAGTATTTTACTTTTGTTCCTTACCTAAGCCCTGTTATGTGTACGCATGCGTAATCTTTTTCTCGCGTTGGGAATTTTCTTTCAGTCTACCAAGGATTCTTAGGATCATTGCTGGCGCTCTCGTTAGAGAATACCAATCTTTATATATCCAGATGCCGTAGTTGCTGTTTCCTTCGACACAGGTAAATGTTCTTGCAACGAAAACTAAGATGCAACCTGACTGCAGTAGATATAGCTTCAGCTCTTACTTGTATGATAACGCAATTCCATGAGCGGCAACATTTCACAGCATTATATACATTAAATTTCATAAAACATTAAATTACATAAATTGTAAACATCAAATTACATGAAATATCGACAAAATCCTCGTTACATAAACAGTTTCAAAGAGTTTAAGCTAAGTCACATATGAAGTAGCAAGGAAGTGATGTCATAAGTTTTTTCTTTAATTAAGTTAAAATCTTTTGAGACTAGACTTGAAAGTAGAAATTTCATGGTGGGTAAAATACACATTGCAGTTTGTATTAATTCTTCATTTATGTATCATGTCAGATGATGTCTTACACAGTACCCAGTCTTTTTTACCTTTTAGCGATTATCTTTCCTACTCCCTGTTCTGATACCCATGTAATAAAGCTCGTTAGGTAGGTTACTATCCGTTTCCTTCTGTTCTCTCTTTCATTATGCCATGTGAGTGTCAAATTCTCCAAGTACACTTTCGTCATTTCCCAAAAATTATGAATATAAATGTCCTTGTTTGCTTTTACAACATCCGCTCATTCTCGGGTAATGTAATTGATAGAGGATGTTTCGGGAAATCCATAGTGCGTTTTGGAACGAGAATCTTAATGTCGAAATTACTTGCGAGTCAAGTATAGTTAGATACATTTTCCGACAAATATAATTGGAGATGTAGGAATACATAGATTCCTCCAGCTGAGGATGAAGTAGTAAGACAGACTGGACTCTTCAGCTTAGGTTGGCAACCAGTCTACGAGAAGGGCAACCGAGAATTCAAAACTGTATAGAGCTATGGCAAAGCATATCTGATCGAACTAATGAAAGGACCGTGTAGCTCCATGATCCTGAATGGGACCGGAATTGTTTGACAGTTTCCCTCCTCTAAAACCACCTCGCTGCTCATATATTCCGAACATTGCATTCATAGCATTCTTCTGTAGAACCTTATTTTTATCTAATTCTCTGTACAGTGTTCTTTCAGAACGTGGGCGAACATGGTTCTCCTCAACTTCCTGCTTTTTTTCTTTTTCCCTATCTCTTCCAATCCCTGTTCTGCCAACCATTTACACAAGAGTGTTAGTTATGTTATTCGCTGCTTTCCTTTGTCCCTCTTGATTTCATTGTCCTGTGGGTGTCAAATTCTCCAAGAAACTCTTTTCTGTTTATGTACCCTAGATATTTCAAATATCTCATTCTGATTGCATGTAGCAGTGTCTTTCTCATTTTCTCTTTGTTTAAAAATAACATCATGCCTCACAATTCAAATGCTATGGTATTCCCAGTACCTTTCTGAAGAACAATACTGCTTCAATCTTTTCTACATATGTAATGAATATATCCTCCCTTCACTACCATATGGAAGAGGCGATATGACATAACAGATCAGTAGGTTTTTCTCTTTTTCCAAACGAATTATTCCTGTTCCTTAATACCTATATTTTGGAAGGCACCTTCTGGTTCCGTGTCACATTTACCGTTTTCTGTTAAAAACAGTTTCTAAATATTTAGCTTTACTTGCTTGGCTCATTTTGGTGTTTTCAATTCGTAGTTCGCATCTTGTGCTGTTCGTTCTATTGACAAACGTACATTTCGTTATTTATAGTACATTTCTAGTTCTTCGAAACTGTAAGATTGTATAGATATTGCCGTAGAAACGTAGTCTTTATCATGATGTTTCCCTCAACATATATTATAATGGTTTTATTGTACTGAGAGAAAAGAGAAATTAAAAGTAACGACAAGAAGCTGACAACCAGTCTTCGCTTTATTCACGAGAGGACAATGCCTGGATTGGATCGTTTGCTTAGATCTCAATATCCCATAGTACTGATTCTTTGTATTTTGTGGATGACAACCTGATTTCAACTGACAGCCTTGATTAACCTCTTCGAAACCAAACCTTTTGACAATTCCCAGTGCATCATCCTTTCTACATAGGAGTTTTTTCTCTCGCTGTTTCGCGTCAGCTGCCTTCATTCATTTCTGATGAAGTTTACATACACATTTGTGTTTTTGTATTTCATCTAGTTTGACGCTTTCATCATCATCATCATAGTATAATTCCTTAACGGGTCATTAACCAAAACCTAGTTTAAGGGAAGCTAGTATATATAAATATATATATTGTACATGCGGACTAGTGTCATATTTTTTGCTATTATCACAACGTTTTGGCCCTTACTCACTTTAGTCTTAATCAAGTGATTTTCGATCCAGATAACTTTGGAAGAAATTTGATGTGAACTCGTTATTTTTCTCGTTCCGTTGACCATGTCTAGTGATATCTAATCTAGTTTTTATTTAGTACTGTTTAGTTATTACTTCAGCCGTTTCCACTGAGGATTCAAATAGATAGCAGGTCCCAAATTTTATGACCGCAGCCTGTGCAGTGTTTATATTTCTTTCCAGGGATAGTACATTTATAAGAAGATGTGCAGCTTAACACAGTACACTCTTTTGGATATTTTATAAACAGAGTCTACAAGTTATGTAAATGTCTTATCTGTATCTTTCACTATTTTATCCTGTGGTGCCATGTGTTTAGTTATTATAGAAGTCTCATTTGCTTTATTCAATTTCAAGCCACTTATATTTACTTATTTTGTCATATTCATTAACAAATATATTTTCGCCTGGCGTTACTGTCATATTTTTTGTTCATGGTTTTTAATCAAAATCTCGGGACTGTTAATCAGTATGGATGGTATTGAGGGTCTCCCCTTTTCACACAAATGGACTCACCCAAGGTATACATATACTACTATCAGTAAAGTTCCATGGAATATTGTGCTTATTTTATTCTATAAACGTTATGCTTCTATCACATCTAAGTATATAACGCACTGTAATGTTGACATAGGTTCATATAAATTACTACCCAAATATCTATGCTAATCTTTGTATTCGTTCGCTACCCGGATTGGATGTCCAACCAATTAATGGTTAACGGTCTCAATATTTTCTATACACATTATTATATTTATTATTATTATTATTATTATTATTATTAAAAAACAAAAGGATTGATGTCATGTATACAATATTTTTCGGCACTTAGAGAAGAACCCGATTTAATGGCCGCAGTTATTATGTCAGACAAACAATGTGACATTGCCCGATGTTTCGGAACATTTTATTACAAACGACTGTAATTCCGGCGAACATTTCAAAGGTAACCTTTCTGAAAAAAATAGTTAGAATTCGCCGACCTTGCGACCCTTAAAAAGCCTGAGGACAGATACATATGCAAACCCTTAACTTCGCCCTGAGAAAATTAACAGAATGACGAGGATTTATACTAAACTGTTTGCGTAAAGACTCTTAGTAAATTATCAGCCAGCAGAAAATTCAAAATGTGCATGATCATCAACATATTACTCACATTTCAGTTGTATGCCATTCACATTGGTCGAGGTTTTGTTAGTTTTGACGTGATGAATACCAGTAAAACCGCTTTTCTCAAGACAACCGATGGTTGTAAAAAGAATTATGACTGTTATAGATTATCTATATATTTTTACTTGTATACAATCTTTAAATTCTGAAGACATTAAATATTGTTTAAGATTGCCAAACACTTTGTTTTAATTCCTTTTTCTTTTCTTCAATCGCGATCTTTGATAATTCTTCTTCTTCTTCTTCTTCTTCTTCTTCTTCTTCTTCTTCTTCTTCTTCTTCTTCTTCTTCTTCTTCTTCTTCTTATTATTATTATTATTATTATTATTATTATTATTGTTATTATTATATTATTATTATTATTTTCTTTGATATCTGGCGTTTACACATTTCTTTCCGGGTCCCGCCCAGGGACCTATGGTTAGAAATGGCATCATGACACTTTCCAATGCAAAGAATGGAAAAATTAATAATAATTACATAGATAAAGCCCTTCGTAAAGTGTGGGCTGTACTTGTCAGAACAATTTTTTCTATCTCTTTGAGGCATGGACTTCCAGGGATCCCTTCAATTAGCCTACTGGAATCTTTTCCAACCAGTCCAAGGGCTCCAACTACAACAGGGATAGTTGATGTTCCCATGTCCCACATTTTTGAGATTTCTATTTCAAGGTCCTTGTATTTTGACAGTTTTTTGAATATCTTCAAATATACATTGCAGTCTGCAGGGACTGCCATATCAATAAGGAGGCACTTATTTTGTTTGTGGTCTTATTATTATTATTATTATTATTATTATTATTATTATTATTATTCCTTTGATTTCTGGTCTGTACACATTTCCTTCCTGAACTCAACAAGTCACTTGGAGTATAACTGGAAAATATTATAGTTACTGCCTCCAACCATTCAACATACTTGTTTATGGACGAGAATAATAGTCGAATTTTACAAGTCAGTTTTGCCAAAACATTGATCTAGATAATAAACTATCGGAAGTTGTTTACCTATCGGTGGAAACAGAATGAGTAAAATTATTTCAAAGTTCCAGTACCCTTTTTTCAGTATCGTGCCAGAGACGGGCATATTTTATTTCTCACATAATACCAAAATTGTGTTCATTGCTATTTCCGCTGATGATGATCTCGTTGAAACACTCTGGTTTCCGTACGTTCACCGATGTTAAGCAACGTCGAACCTGGTCAGTACCTAGATGGGTGACCGCTTGGGAATACTAAGTGCTGTAAGCTTGGGTGTGCGTTTGATGTAACTGATAATGGCTTGGAATTGTTAATCGCAAAGAGAAGTTCCAATTCCAGTTGGGTTCGTTATATTCACTTACGCGCAAATACTCTGGGGAAATGCATAAATCCTCCTCACATATTCCCAGCTATGGCATAATTATAAGACTTGTATCACGAAATCATTATTATCTAAAAAGAAATCTTACAGTCTAGAAATATTTTTCTGCTCTTAAATAATCCGCAATCATTACTATTTCATTACATATTTAATACTATTATTATTGCTTATGATGGATAATTCTGTTAACGATATGATTCTTATACAATAGTATCTCTTATACGATCAGCAGCATTAAGAAGAGCATCCATTGCAAAGTTATAGATACAGTAACCTCTGTTTCTATAACTACAAACACACAGATGAGCATTTCACCTTACTTTACTTACTAGTCGCGTTTGGCTACAGACCATTGTCTTTGAATTGAAAGCCCATTTATCTCTTATACTATATTCGTATCCTCTATTCACCCTAATTGCACATTAATCAATGTTCCTCTAGTGTACGCATCAGACATAGTGGAGCTGATATCCCCACACAAAATACTACTGATCCTTGACTTGTTTCTCACTGACTGCCTTGCATCATAAAAATTACAAATACACTACACTTTTCCTCCCCTTGCGTAATGGCATCAGCCATTACGCATGCGTGTAAAATGATGGAATTTGCAGCGAATCGAGTGCACAGCTCAACGATTACAGATCATTTTTAGATTAGACGATGAGGCTATGAGAATATCTCTTGAGAGTTCTGAGCTAGTTAAACTCGATCGAAGTCAAATATTCTAATTTGTTATACGTCGGAAAGAAAAATTATTTAAATATTACCAATATCATTATGATGATAATAAAATTAGTATGGCGCAAGTTTAATTTCATATATAATTATTTTATTTGAATTATTTTCCATCGCGTTCATCTTCATGTCATAAATTGAATTGTTTCCAAAACTGATAAAATGAATATTGGTTGGGGTTAATTGTCTTACTCAATTAAAACTATTTATTTATTCTTGAATAGCAGCCGTCGGGGAATAAAAGAAAGATAAAAGGACTATTTTGTAAAATAAAAAAAGATAATAGAATAAAAATTCCCAACCAACAATAGCAGTCGTACTAATAACTGACAATAACGATTCCCTCAAACTACGGGCTGTGTTAAATATTTTTCTTTCAGGATCTGTGAGGAAATTTTTGCAGTTTCTTTAATATGGACAAGTCTAATGCGATAGGATTTTAGTGCTGGTAATATTGATTTTGACGGGGAAAGCAGGTTCGTATGCTCTCAAAGGGAAAAATGTCTTTATTATATTTTCTCGAATGAGCGAAATTAAAAAGCAAAACAAAATAT
This sequence comes from Acanthosepion esculentum, assembly GCA_964036315.1. Lineage (NCBI taxonomy): Eukaryota > Metazoa > Mollusca > Cephalopoda > Sepiida > Sepiidae > Acanthosepion > Acanthosepion esculentum. Next base: position 152,441,031 of record OZ038478.1, on the reverse strand, counting down.
AAAATCGAGCGTCTGCTAAAGTACGACTATCCACTAAAAATAACGATATAACGATTGAATTAATAAAAATATGTGTATTAAGAATATATATATACATTCGATAGAACGGTATGTCTTTGGTATTTTCTACGTTTCTCCTTTGCGCTGTTATCGATTGTTTTTCGCATTGTTTCTTGTCTATCACTCTCTTCATCATCATTTTCTCTTTATGGAGACTACATTTGATGTTTTATGTGTTTCCGCTACTTTTGCTTTAATGTTGTTGTTTTTTATGTGCAGTATATATAACAGATATCAGAGTTCAAATTCAACACTCTGCTGTATTTACTTTCTCACAGATGGCCTTGTGAAAGGCATAATTTCATCTCTTCTCTCCACACTCATCTATGACTTAAATCGACAGTTATCTCTAATTAGATGCCAGCCAAGCTAAGAGAAGCAAAGATTTTAATTCCCAATGGCAGATAAAGCAACAGTAAACAATAAAGTAACGTCGTCTTAATAAGCGAATGCATAGCAACTCACAGGTACTAAGAAATAATCTGGGGAGAGTTCTGATCGTCTACCACCTGAAGAAATATGACAGATTTTTTTGGTTGAATGTACTTTTTTTTTGTATAAATATAATATATTCCCTTTCCTTTCTTGGTAGTATTTCCGTAACCATGTGAGTGATTGTTCATTTTTATCATTTCTAATTAGCTTCTTTCAGGGAATTGTCGTTTTCAACCAGAAACCTTGTAGGGTGAGTTTTCTCCATTAAGTCATTAGACCAGCCATTTCGCACCTTTGACAGAATATTTCAGTGGTAAGCAGCACAGACTTCCGAATCGGTGAGATAGCAAACCTTAACCCATTTTTGCCAATGTTGGACTTGATATTCGGTAGTATAGACTAAACGACACAATAATAATAGTAACCTGAGCGTCCCTCATTCTGGCAACATCAATCCGAAGCTCGGTGTATTTCCCAACCTTGATAATTTCTTTAGCCTTGATATAATAATCAATAAAAATAATCACGTTAATAAGAAGATATTTTCTTGTGTCTTTGTCAATGATGTTGATGTCTGGATTGGTGACTTCATGAAGGCGTTCTGTTTGGATTTTGAAATTTAATTTACTTTATTATAATTATTTTTATTTTCTTTGATATCTGGCGTTTACACATTTCTTGCCAGGTCCCGCCCAGGGACCTAAGGTTAGAAATGGCATAATGACACTTTCCACTGCAAAAAAAGTAATTATATAGATAAAGCCCTTCGTAAAGTGTGGGCTGTACTTGTCAGAACAATTTTTTCTATCTCTTTGAGGCATGGACTTCCAGCAATCACTTCAATTAGTCTACTGGAATCTTTTCCAACCTGTCCAAGGGCTCCAACTACAACAGAGATTGTTGATGTTCCCATGTGACACATTTGTGAAATTTCTATTTCAAGGTCCTTGTATTTTGACAGCTGTTCGAACCATCTTCAAAGATACATTGCAGTCTGCAGGGACTGCCATATCAATAAGGAAGCCTTTTTTTGTTTGTGGTCTTTAATAACAATGTCTGGGTGGTTGGCTTTGATTGTTCTGTCAGTGTGTATTGTGTAGTCCCATAGAATTGTAACAGGTCCTATCTCCGTAACCGGGTCTGGGTGGTGTTCTTACCAGTTTCTTTCAGTTTCCTTCTCGTAGAAGTTGCAAATTTTCCAGTGCAGATATTGGCCCACTCTGTCATGCCGGTTTTTACATTCAGTGGGTGCCAATATCGTGCAACCTGATTTAAGATGATCAATGGTTTCTGGATATTTATCACAGATTTTGCATTTTGGGCTAACACAGTATTGTAGTATATGTGCTTGATAATTCCTAGTTAACAAGCATTGATCCTGTGCAGCAATGATAAAACCTTCAGTTTCAGCTTTCAACCCTGCACTACGTAGCCACTGATGGGTGCGGTTTTTGTCTACGTCAGTTTGTTTGGTACGGTCAGAGTATTGGCTGTGGAGCGGTTTATCGTGCCATTTCTGTATCTGGTCGGTCGCATTTGTCTTTGCATTCTTTTTTAAGTATTTTGCAGCTTCAGCCGGTGTACAGTGATTTATTTGCATTTCTGCGCCCTTTTGAAACTCCATTTTGAATTTGCTGGCTTCCTTTATTACGGAGTAAAGACACTTACTACTTTCATGTTCCTTGGCACGTATCATCATCCAGTCTTCTGTATCTTTGGAGACCAAATGTTTTAGTTTTGTAGGATAGTTCTAGTTGAATTAGTCCTCTGCTTCCTACGGATCTGGGCACATACAGGCGATCAATATCAGATTTGGGATGATGCATGCGGTAACAAGTGAGGAGCTTTCTCGTTTTGGCGTCCATTCGCTTAATTTCAGCTATGGTCCAGTTAAGATCATTAAAGCTGTATTGCACCACAGGAACAGCCAAGGTGTTTATGGCTGATATTCTGTTTTTTTAGTTTAGCTCTGTATAATAATAATAATAATAATAATAATAATAATAATAATAATAATAATAATAATAATTATTATTATTATTATTATTATTATTATCATTATTTTATTATTATTATTATTATTATTATTATTATTATTATTATTATTCCTTTGAATTCAATTGCATACTCAATTCAAATCAAAGTTCTAATGTCATAAATCGCATCATGACATTTTTTGATTTTTGTTAAAATTTTGGATCACACACATTTTACATAGATAAGACCTTTCGTACTGTGTGAGTATAGTACTTGTAAATACAGTGTTTTGTATTTCTTTAAAGCTTAGGCTCCCATGTTTCCGTTCAGTGTGTCAATCAGAATCTTTTCAAATCAAACCAAGAACACCGACTACAAATGGAATTGATATCCACATGTTCCACAATATTTAGATTTTCATTTAAAGATTCTGATATTTTTAAAGACATTCAAAGATACATTACAGTTTGCAGGGACTGGCATGCCAATTCTTTCATGTTCCTTGACACAACTCATGATCCAGCCTTCTGAAGTTTTTGGTTATCTTTGAAAATCGATTTTTGTAGTTTTGTAAGATAGTTTTAGTTGATTTGAAGGTTTTCAAAGATATTAAAATCCTCAAGGACTGACATGCTAATAAGAAGGTGCATTCTGTTTTTGTGGGGTCTGTAATACCAATGTATGGGCGATTCATTTCAATTGTTCGGTCTGCGTGTATTGTAAAGTCCCATAAAATTGTTACAGTTCCTGTGTTAGTAACAGTGTTTGGTTTCTTCAGCTATCATTTTGAATTTCTTGGTTTCATCTATTAGTGAATACATTTTCTTATTTATTTCCCGTTCTTTGACATAGATCATCATATAACCTTCTGTTATTTCTAGGTATATTTGAAGACAGTTTATTGTAGGTTTTACAGACAGTTCTAATTAAAATAATCCTTCCGTCCTGGACAAATACAGACGATCAAAACAGCCTTACCATGTTGCATGCGGTGACACGTGAGAAGCTTTCTCGCTTTGGCATCCATTCTCTTAATGTCAGCTATGGTCCATCTGGGAAAGTGAAACTCTATTGTACCACATGTACAGCCCAGTCGTTTATGGCTGATATTCTCCTTATTATTATTATTATTATTATTATTATTATTATTATTATTATTATTATTATTATTATTATTGTCGTCGACGTTATTGTTGTTTCAGGCCTATTAATATTGATATTATTTTCATTATATATAGTATTTTTAAAATGTACTAAAAATATCAATAAGTAATTGATCGCATCTTTGAAACCAACTTTATGGCATATATCAATCAACAAAACATACTGAAATGTTACTGATTATTACAAATAAATATATATGAAAAGTTCAACTGATATAGCTTCTTTACAGAAACTGTTGAGTCAAACAAATGTGGCAAATAATTTACTTGTAGTTTTCCTCTTTGCTGAATTTTTTAACTATTTATTAGAAGACGGTAAAGACAATTTTCCGCACACCGCATTCTACAACAGGCACATGACCAGTCTTGGAAATATTGCGGAATAATATTCCTGATTAATTTTAAAACTCTACTATTTTGGGCTATGGAATCATCATCGAGCGAGTAATCTTCATTATGAATGGTTAAGTGATTGTCTTGACTTCATAGAAAAGTTACTGAATAGCTAGTAAACAATTGCGAAAAGTTGTTCACAGTAAGGGTCATTAGGCTCAATGACATTACAGAAAGAATCCGGAGTAATTGGAAAGGCGTGGACAATTATTTTAATGAAAAAAAAAAGACGAAATAAAAGAAGGAAAGACAGAAAATTAAATGATATAATTTATTACAGGCTCCAAATAAACTTGTAATTAATCGAGTTCGCATTTTTTTCGCAAAAGTGACATAGATTTTTCTCTTTTTCTTGTTTTATAATTTTTTTTAGTTGTTGGTAATCTATTTCGACATTTTTAAAATGACGTGCAACGTTGCGAAAATAGTTCTTTTTTTGTAGCGTAAAATAAAAAAAAACAAAGAAATTAATTTTCCAAGTTAACTTTCAGCGACATGTCCGTTTGGTTTGTTGTTCATCAGATTATATATTGGCTAAATTTATCCATTAAAAGAAGTGATCTATTATTGAAACAATCAGGTACTTCTGTGGCATCTAAGTTTCAATTTTTATGCTTTTCTTCACTTAGGAACCGAAATTACAGTATTTATCGGTGTAAGAAATGCATTTTTTTTTTCAGATTTCAAATGAACCACAAATTATATTTTTACTTGGAAGTATGCGATATTATGTTAAGTTTTGTGTGATTTAATTTTCTTAATATAACTTTATTTTTATTTTCTCATGACTAATCAACATTAATTTAATTCCTGTAAATATATATACATATATATATATATATATATATATATATATATATATATATATATATATATATATATAATGTAAAATTGAATCAATTTCTCTGTCTACTGCTTAGAAAGTTGGTTCACTGTTTACATTTATACCCACTAACCCATTGTGTCTTAGTGGCTTTACTGCCTTGCATATATATATATATATATATATATATATATATATATATATATATATATATATATATATATATAATCATTTCAGCTCTGGCAAGATAATAAAAGTTACGAGGGTGCAAGGGGTTACTGGGGGAGTCAGAGTTGATAAAATGATAGGATCCAAAGAGAAAAAAGATGATGATTAACAGAGCATTTAAAATTTTGAATATCCTATTTGACAGGTAAGCAAGAATGTAGAATTGAGTTCTACAATTGACAAGTTGGGGAAAAAAATAATACCATAGAATTTACTGTTACAATTAGAAATTTCAACAGTGAAAATGACGAGACACAGCTTCCAATGTATTACAGCGTTTAAATTCGTGAACCCGAGATACCATAGATGAAAATTCCTCAGAATATTTACGATGCTAATATTTATGGAAAAGGAACAGATAATCTACGTTGCGGTGGTGGGCAATTGAAGCCAAGATGATATCAATACCTATAAAGCTACTGATTCTTCTTTGGATCTTTGTCAAAACCCGTGGATATATAGCAGAAACACCAGATCAGATGTGTTAGCAATATTCGATATATTTTGATTTGTTGAATCAAATATTTTGCAAGTTTTAATCTCATTATATATTTTCTTCCTGGCAATGTCAAAATGTCCTTGAAATATCAAACTTAATAATCCGGTTTTAGTCTATAAAATTCTAACAAGAGATTTTAAAAGAAGTGTCTGTACATAAGTAATGAAAAGCCAATTTTTACCGCGCAAAATCGCTACGAAATGCTTGAAACATACGATTGCTTGTCGCCTTATGTACGTACATTATTTATATTTCAGACATATTTTAGAAATATTTTCTTTCCAACTATCATTTGCAATTTTGCTGCCTAAATCTGTTTCTTCTTTATTCATAGACTTGTTTTCGTATTTTGTGGCGGATCAAACGGATCGCCGTGACATTGTTGACTTCCGTGTACTTGTGTCTTTCAGTTACATTTATATATATATATTTTTTTCGTTGTCGTTATCTGCGATGCTTTGTATCCCTATCGGATATCGATTATAGCGTTAATGCTTCCCGCTCTTCAATTTTTGGAATATTGTTTGCGTTTGCGCATGCTTTGATGTTTTTCTAGATAATTAGGTTATTTTAGTGCCGCCTAACTTTATTTCGATCTGAAATTGGATCTGGATGTAAATACTCCTTAGGAATTCTAACCTTCGCTCACACTTATATACGCACACGCACGCATAGATCCAAAGAGTTGAAAATTTGAGACAGCGATTGCAACAATGTCCTCGGTCGTTATATTGAGCATTTTCATATTTTATTTTTTTTTAATTTCTATTCATTTTAAAAAAAAATCATATCACCCCAAGAAAGGCAATGAAACCACTAAGACACAAATAGTTACTAAGTGTGAAATTATATAAAAATAGAAAAAAACATTTAGGAAGAGAAAGAACAATCAAATAGTATTAAGAAGGTAGAAGAAAATTGACATTGCGTTTAAATTTTTGAATGACAAAATTGATTGAAAATTCGACGTACCGGATGTTTGAGGGAAGACACTGTAAGCTGAGAACTTACGGTTGCATCTAGCAATTTTAAGTGTAAAATGATTAAAACTAGCTGGCAACCTAAATGGCAAAATGTTATAAAAATAATCACTCATTCATAATTTCTGTTTAGAATTGGATTTCTGGTTACTTCTAAATGCATTATTGCCTTGCATGGGTTTAATTGATTTAAAAAAGTTAAATTTCGATCTATACTGATAGAAAGAATCATACGAATCAATTATAATATTGTTTAAAAATTAATATATTATATGTCCCATAAATTTCAACTGCCTCTTTCTGATTTTAAGAATAAAATTCATTTTAGTTGATATTTTCCTTAAAGTTCTGTGTTGCTCCTGTTTTCAAGGCTTGATATTGTCAGTATTCACCTGAAGAAACTTTCATTGTCGCTTTACGTCTTTTATTCATTTGTGAGACAATTTCCCAGCATTCACTGCTGTATCGTAAATGTATGTAACATTGTTTTTCAGCAGTCTTTTCTTCGTTTCTAATGTATTCAAATTTTGTTTACATTCCGGAAACAATATTTTACTATACTAATGCATCTTAGGCTCTCTTTGTCAAACTTTCCAATGCCCGATATGTTACACAGGTAAATTTCTGTTCCTGATTAATCCTGATTATTCCACTCCGAAGCTCATACATTTGGTTGTCTCTTGCTGACAACCATGCATATGGTCTTCCTACATAGTTGACTTTGGGAGGATGCAGCTTGAATTCAGAGCTTTTCATCTTCAATACTGGCAGTCATACATACAAGGAGGTTTCCCATTTGCCCTGCTATTTAGTCTATACGTGAATGAAAACACACGCGCGCGCGCACACACACACATATATGTAGTTAAAAAAGTTGATATATTTATAGAGAAAGAAAGTTCAATATCAAGAATAGAGCGTCGGTAAATAAAGTAGATTAGACATAGAAATGAACAATGTCACATGACTGTCACTCACTTTTAAGCAATAACCACGCGCGATGTATATTTCTACGTAAAGACATATCTATCTATCTATCTATCTATCTATCTATCTATCTATCTATCTATCTAACTTGAAAACATGTGCTTATTCAGGTATAAATGATTTTCTCGCATTCTGAGTAGATAAATATTATCAAATCAAATTCAGAATTATAAAAACCAACGTAAACAATGTGTAGTCGAAAAATTTAAAGCACTTCGGTTTATATCTATTAATTTGTAAATAAAGCCGTGTAGACATAGAAATCAACAGTGTATTGTGACTGTCAGTTTCACAATTTAAGCATTTATCTTTTCACTTATTTTATTCAACTGGGACCTGATGCGAACATATTTTACGTGTTAAATGTAGTTTAATAATCGTCAACACCTAATTCAATTTACTCGTGTCTTAACTGTCGTTGTTGCCAGGATGTGTTTGATAGATACAAACCTTATTACGAACCATGACAGCCTTGGTTGTTGGAAGAGAAACACCTGCTGATTTTATGGAGATACGCTATGTTGCTGACACAGTCACCATTCACTACAGTCGGCTACTGACGAATTAGAGAGAGATAGAGAAAGAGTGAGAGAGAGAGTGGGAGAGAGAAAGAGAGAGAGGGAGGAGAGAAAAGGTTAGATGATGCAGGGAAAGAAACTAGGACAGGTTGGGTTTCCAATGAAATGAACGAAGACCAAACTAAACCGGGTTTAACAAACAACAGAACTTCATTTGGTGAAAGTGAATAATATCTCTGAGAAAGCAGGAACAGAATAATGTTTTTGAAAGTAAATATATAGTGTTTATATATGTTCGTCTTCAGCATGTCGAAATAGTCTTGCGAATTACTCTAATGGTGTATGGGCGTTGGTAACTTTTTTCTCCCTGAATGTTAGGGATGGCATGCGTTTCTATATTTGATAGGTCTGAACCCACGGATCCCGGGTAGAAAAAAAGGGAAAATGCTTTTACTTCAGTTATCCAGAAATCGAACTTGACACCACCGTTTTTCATTTGTCGAACAGCGTCAGGTGTGTTCCTACTGAAATGTTCGCATACCTGGAGAAAGGTTGCTTGTTTCTTCGTCATTAGGTAATTCTGGACCGGGAGAAGTCTAGACCCGTCACGCACATGATTTTTTTCTTCAGAGACAGGGTACAGCCTTTCGGGCGATCTTAATCACCATTCACCAACGACGTATTGATTGATAACTATATCAGGTTTTCCTAAGGAAACCTCACTTTTTCTTCAGAAAATCTCTTTTCTTTTCCGTTTGGAATTTTAGTAATTAAATCCTTCGTCGTTGGGATCAACTAAAATCTAATCATTATCTTGATGTTCCTCTTTCATGATTGTTTCTCACTGGCAGCATTATTTTTCTTCTCAGTTTAAGAAAATATTTTTATAATTTGTTACTATTCTCGTTACAGCTCATAAACTTTGAATGGTTAAAAGGATAAACGGTTTTCAAAATTTATTTTTCTTGTGCGATGTTTTAAATGAAAACTATATTTGAATCTATATGCATTCTTAAAACATTTTTATGATTAAATTATTAAAAGATAAATGAAAATATTATGTCGTAAAAAACAAACAATAAGTGTTAGCTAGAAACGCTTTGTGAATGAACCATATCTCGAAAAATTACTGAAAATGGGATTGATAAAATATCATTTACTTCATCATTGTTAATATTTTTTTTATTTATCTTTTCAGCGTCGGAATACCGAAATCAAATAGACATTAATATGACATTCATAACATAAAGTGAAAATATTAAATGGTGTCCTTTATATATATGTAAAACAGAGGTTATCTGTGACTCTGTCTGTGACTGTCTGTCTGTGTGATATCGTTTCACTCGAGATACACCAAACCGATGTTGACCAAACTTGGCATATACATTGTACAATATAAGAGATAGGTTCTTAGCGTAAAATTCCATAACTTTTAGAAAATCAATAATCGATAAAGCCGATCAAAAATCGATAAATTCAACTCTTTGGCTCCGATTTCGTTCAAAATCCGAATACAGTTTACTTACATTACGACAAGCTCAACGATAAATCATTATTTCTACACAAACAACATTTAGCGAAAAACGAAAAATCTATTTCAACACAAAAGGATTTCAGCACAAAATTTAAATTAAAATCTCCCTCAATTTTCAATCAATCTAATACAAACTTCACTCAATTGCAGCCAACAATAAGTTGATTGTTTAACAGTCATTTAACTTGATAATTGAATCCACCAATATAGTGAATGGCGATTTTTACTGGTTTCTTTCTTATATTTTGTTGATTTTTCAACCGATTTTCAACAAAATTAACAATTGGTTTATAAATGTATCCTGTTTTACTTTTACTTCTTTTATATCAGTAACTGCATTCATTTAAAATGGTTTTAATGAAAATTTAAAGTAATTGATGAAGATAGACATCTTAACGCTTTTTCTGATCGATCAGTTGGGCATGGCTGCTACGTATAATACAATGAAACAACTCAATGTTTTCTACTCATGAAAGCAGTTATCAAAATCAGAGTTATATAAAAAACATACTCTCAGTTTTATTACCTCAAATACACCTTTTGTTTTCTATCATTTAAGTCGTGAGTGTTCATCTCACTCAAACCTGCCATGGAAATATTTGCTCACAATGTTCAATCCACTGTAACACGCCCTATGTTTTCTCTGCTATAATATATGACAACATCATCGTAAATAACACAGGAAGTCACGTAAACAGTGAGATTTTCACCAGGAACAATGAGACTTTGATCTCCACTATTTATGGGGGCGGGTTTGAGCAGGATGAACACGAAAGGGGTTAAATATACATACATTTATAAATCTACCGTTTGACTGTGCATTGAATACTGCTGCTACATCTGGTCTAGTTCTCTTGCAGTTTATCTTGAGATTCTTGACAAAATTCAGAGATGGGTCTGTAATGTTATCGGTCCTGACCTGGCATCGCGAATACAGTCATTTTCTCATCCTTCTCACTTGTGGAACGCCCTTCTCATCTCTTGTTGTCTACAATCTTCAAAAACTTTAATTCAACTTCAAAAACCATCTTCTGTCTTCCGGAACCATATTCCTTTGTCCTTTTCTCACTTCTCCTCACTAAAGTCTTCTCATTTTTTAAAAGCTTTTCGCCCCAAGCAATGCTGGAAGTCACTAGCACGCAAGGGGTTACGGAAGATTTGGAGCAAGAGCAGATAGGAGTGATAGAGGAAAGGATGGGGAGAAGGATAGTGGATAGATCAAGGCAACTGGAGATGTCGATTGACGTTACATTTGAATAGTTGGAGATTATAGTTGTCAGGGAAACAGGAATAAGGAAAAGCATTCCACAGGCGAGAAGTGAGAGATATGAAGCTATTGGAGTAGAAGAGACGTCTACATTTAACAGTTTCAACAGTGAAAAGGTGGGAACGGGATGCCTGCCTCGTAGGACGCTTGAATTCATGAAACCTGGGAACCAGCAAAACCAGCTCATCGGAGCAATTACCGTGAAAGTATTTGTAAAAATTACAGACCGAGGCGACGGTGCGTCTGTGAGAGATCGACTGCAAATAAGATGACAGATCAGGGCCAATTACGTTGCATACCCGTTTCTGGATCTTATCAAGAACCCCGAGGCAAACAGAAGGGGATCCGGACAATATATGGCAGCAATACTCTATGCAAGGGCGAATGGTTGATTTGTATATTTGAAGGATCGATTCCGGGGAGAAAAAATTCCTGGCACGTCACAGGGAGCCAACTTTCCTTGCGGTAGATGAAGCAATTGACTCAATATATTTGCTCCATCTCAGGTCAGCGGAAAGCGTGAGATTGAGCAGCCACAGAGAGGAGCTCACGAGAAGTTGGGCTTCAGACAACCTAATGGTAGGCAGGGAAGGATCTCTGTGGTGATTAATAGAGAGCAGTTTTGTTTTAGAGGCGTTAAACTTAACCAGCCAATTCATGCTCCAGTTCACAACGGATTGGAGGCCCTTTTCGAGACGAACTACCAGGTTAAATTTGTCAGCGACACGAGATTTGTTTTTGAGGTAGGAGTAAATTGTGGTGTCATCCGCGTAGATGCCAACCTGGGAATCTATGGCGTCAGGAACATCGTTTATGAATATAAGGAACAGAGTAGGGCCAAGGATGGAGCCTTGAGGAATACCTGCGTTCGTGGGATAGGAGCTGGAGGAGAATACGTTGCGAACCAACTTCAATTCCCGGTTTGACAGGAATGATTGTATTAGGTCAAACAATAGACCTGTAATACCATAACTCTGAAGCTTTCGAAGAAGGCCGGCATGCCAAACCCTATCAAATGCTTTGGAGATGTCTAGGGCCACGACACGAGCTTCACCGTTATTATGAAGAGCTTGGTAGACAAATTCATTGATGGCCGTAAGCACATCAGCTGTAGATCGGGTAAAGCGGGAATCATATTGCTTGTCTGAGAGCAGATCTTGGGATGTAAGGTGATTAACCAATTCGGTGTTGATAAGGGCTTCGAAGACTTTGCCGAAGATGGGTAGGAGACTGATAGAACGGTAATTACAAGGGTCAGAGGGATTGCCAGAGTTCTTAAAGACACTAACCATAGATGAGGACTTCCACCAGTCAGGAAAACAAGAAACTTTGAGGCAGTAGTTATATAATTTAGAGAAGGCGGGCGCCAATTCAAGCGCGCATTTCTTCAGGACAATGGCTGGTATCCCCTCCCCACCACTAGTCTTTTCTTTTTCTAAATTAGAGGAAATTCCCAATACCAATGACGGGGATATGTGTAACCCGCTCAACAGGGCCTCAGTTCGGAGATTGGAAATCGGGTATGGGTTCACCGAAAGAGTCAAGCGTTGAATTGGAAGAACATCCGTGAAAAGCATTCAGCCTTGTCGGCAGAGGTGGTCAGGACCTCAAACTGGTTGAACAGGGGGAGTATAGAGGGTTTTTTATTGTTCAGAACACTCTTGCAAAGACGCCAATAATCCTTAGAGCCGAATTTGCGAGATGCAATACGTTCCTTCATTCGAGCAGCAAATAGAGACTTAGCTTCGTTGAGGACACGCTGACACTCGTTACGGGCGGAGGCAAAGAGACGTCTATTGCAGTTGGACATGTCGCTACGAAATAGGTGGAAGAAGTGGTAATAAATCTGACCACAATTTTGACTTTATAAATGCCAGTCTCCTAAAGAGAGAAAAGGATTCACTAAGAGGAAAGTGCATTCAGAGGGTACTAATAACACAATTCTCGAAAATAAACTTCAGACCAGGACCATACATAATATCACCAATCATCGGAACTGCTATAGTAGCACAGTGCAATATGCACGTTCAGAGATCTACTCAGAGTGGACGGATTTAAAATCTAACAGACATCAATACCTCTCTAATATATATTATTATTTTTTTAAATCGTTTCATTCATATATATATATATATATATATTTAATTTACGAAAAACTAGGTAATTCGTATGGGTAGACCCAAGAAGGATAAAATCCAGACAGCTCAATGTAAATCAGAGCTAATAATTAAAATTAAAATAAAAACAGACCGCTTTAAGGTTCCATGTAATAAATTATTTCCACCACAGCCCTTTTAAAGGACCGCGAATCATCAGACTTTACTTCCAAAGTTTTTTTAATTTTTTTTTCCGTTTCAACCTTTGGAAGTAAAGCCTGATGATCCGCGGTCCTTTAAAAGGGCTGTGGTGGAAATAATTTATTACATGGAACCTTAAAGTGGTCTGTTTTTATTTATTTATATATATATATATATATATATATATATATATATATATATATATATATATATATATATATATATATATATATATATATATAAACACTCTGGATATTCGATTTGTTGATAAGGAAATTTAATTTATTACTCATCCGAACTCATTTTCCTGACACTCCGTTTTGCCTTTTATTCCAACTGGAAGAAGTCAAATATAACACACGTCATATTTGCAAAAGCTTTTATCCTCTGTCTCATTACATATTTTAAACATATATTTTTTAATCAGTTCATCCAGAGCAAGGCCATGGAACGATTGCCAAGAAGCCATTATTGCTAAACTATTTACTTTTGTACCAAGTTCAACCATCAATATAACCTTCGCAATTACCCCAATCGCAAACAAACTCACACGCACACACACACACACACACACACACACACACACATATATATATATATATATATATATATATATATAAATATATATATGGAAATTACACTCACGACTGAATAAGAATCATGACTCCTAATCAGCAGTTTCCACAAGGCTAGTATGCTTGCCACTACAGTCGTGTAACATGAAGTAACCTCCTGTCAAGTTAACAAGAAAGAGATTCTAACTTTGCTCTCATGTTCAGATTGAGAACCTTTGAACCACTATGTTAAACAGGAAAGCTGTCTATCTATCTAGCTAGCCTCATTCAAGGAAACAGAGTGTAACGCGTATATGATTATAGTTCATGTTCAATTTTAGATATCATGATTGACCGATGTACTTTCAAGGATTTATCAACATTTTGCTGGTTATCATGATAGAATAACCTTTATGCAGACATACAAAATTATATATAAACTTGCCTTTCGAACCGAAAATTTTGAATATTATGATCACAAAACTAATGAAGAAAATAAATAAATATAAATCCGGTGAAGATTTTATTTATTCTATGCTATAAAAATAAAGAATAAAAAGTAAATCAGATGAAATAATATAATATATAAATCATCAGAGGAACGTTATATATTCATTCAGTTGACAGTGAATAATTTTTCTTTGATACGAATATTATATTCTAAATTTATTTGATTTAGCCGAAATTCATTTTTACTTTATGAAAGTTCCTTCAGGGAAGACGTCAACATAAATATCTCTTTTGTGCAATTCGCTGCTAAAGTAAACAAATATCTTACTGTTGCCTATGAGCGCAGAACGACTATTGCAGTCGCTGGAAAGAAGTCGATTCAACAATTACGGGGGTGGGGATCTAATTCCTTCTGTTTGGTGCTAATTTGGCAATCTTTTAGTGACAGACAGGACGTATTATCAATTTAGAGAAAAATACGAATAAGTGTTTGTAAATGAAATGTAATGACATTGCGAGACTTCCACGTAGCAATCAATATATCATACATACATTTCACTTCCAGCGATATATACTTATATCTTGAGTTTCAGCTCATTAAATGATTATGATCATCGCTGACAAG
>OZ038478.1:152413741-152421241 GCA_964036315.1 Acanthosepion esculentum | reverse complement strand
AAAGACGCTGGAAGAGAATTTCAAAGGCGAGAAGTTCGAGAAAAGTAAATGTTATCAAATGACTTACGCCTACACCTAGCCAATTTTAAATATAAAATGAGGAGATATTTTTGCCAATCTAGTACTGCGTTTAAATTTATAGCGACTATGTGCCATAGAGCAAACTTCATCAGAACAATTACCATGAACATATATTTAGAAAATAACACAGAGAAGCTACATTATGGCCGTGGAAAAATGATTTAAACAAGGATGACAGATCAGGACCAATAATATTCCAGATCTTTCTTTGAAGTTCATCAAGAATCTTTCAATATATAGCAGGAATGACAAACAATGTGCTTCGGCTATATTCAAAGCATGGACAAATAACAGTCTTATAAATATGTCTTGTTATTCTCGAATACACAGGACGGTTGACATATTTACAATGTCGAGAAAACAGAAACGTCTATTCGGCCACGCGCATTCACATAATATAAAATTTAAATTAATAAGAAACATATATATATATATTTAAATATGTTTTCAACAGCACAAAAGCGTATTAAGGCATAAAAATATTTTTTTTTTATTATAGGCCATGATAGATTTAAAATAAAAACACCAGTCGACCGGTTTCGTCTCCTCTCATCAGAACTGTTAACGGGGAATAGAAATTATGAAGAATAGAAAGTCTGTAATGGATGACGTGAATAAATAGGCAGGGAAGAGAAATATATATATATATATATATATATATATATATATATATATATATATATATATATATATATATACATATTACATATAAAAGTAATAGCAACAAAGATGCTAGAGACACAACAGCACAGCAAGCCCAAACAAACAGTCTCTTTGTTTACAAAGAGCCGGTTGCCTGGACCTGATGTACAGCGTCTCCAGCACCTTAAGATGGAATACTGAGTGTGCCCTGGCCAAAACAGAAAAAAATAGGTCACACTGAAATCCAAAGCACAAGTAGGATTCTTTATAAAATGATCCGCTATCGACGACCCATATGTATTCCGAATGGAATCGCCCAACGAAAGTTTTTTATTAAGTATTTTCGAAGGCACGTGCTCTTTAATTCTAACTGCCAACCGCTGTGTTGTTCTACCGATGTAGTCGCATCCACAACTACATTTGAAATAATAAATAACAGAGTTTATATGGTGCGGGGGTATAACATCTTTACACATATATGAAAGGACAGACCTGGTTTGAAAAACAACACGAACGCTCGCTGCAAAATAACATGAACTACATGAAATATATATATAATAAGTCGTAGGACAGTGATAGGTCGAAAATAAAGATATGTTTACTATATACATACATATATATATATATATATATATATATATATATATATATATATATATATATATATATATATATATATATATATATATATCTTTATTTTCGACCTATCACTGTCCTACACGTTAGACAGTCCACAGAAATGATTTGTTAAAAGTTGTATAGGCTTATTTAGAAACAGCCACACTTTTTGGAGGAAGTGGTAGAAGAGGAACGGATATATGGTGGACAATGTGTCATTAGATTTCCGAAATATCTGCCAAATGAGTTCTTGCCAACGGAAGTTAACCTACACCTTGCAGCTATGTTCATATAAAGAATGAACTATTGTTGTAATATTTTGGTTGGTGCTGCCCAATTCTTACTGTCCAGTGTCACTGTCAAAAGCGTTTATACGGCCTTCTGGGTTACGGATTATTTTCAACGCTACAGCATTTGTCTTATGGACGAAACTTCTCTAGCGTCTCACTATTATATCATTGTTAATATGGTAAATGTTCTAACGACTTACATTATCAGTCCCACTAGCTTAGACCTTCACAAATGGAATCCAACATGTCATCTTCTCAGTAGCAAATTATCCCCATTCCCTTCATTTTATTTTAGTAAGGATGAAGTACCACGTAGACAGTTTCTTCTCCAGAACTGTTAGTTCTGTGAGGATGCTTCCCCACCCATTACAATCTTAAGAGTGTCTAGGGTCAACCGATATCTATCTTACATATCCTTATGAGATGAAATACTTACTTATTTCTAACGTTCCTAGAAAAATCTCACAAAGCAACCCCCTAACTTAAATGAACTTTGGACATTTAATTGGGTGAAGTAAAGAAATAATAAAAGCCTTAGGGAAATACATGTACTTAAACCAAAACAGTTTTTCAATTCTGTCTTCATTTTCTAAGATAGGTTGCTATTTAATATTTGAGTGTGGCGGAAGCAGAATTGAGCGGAAATCGAACTCGGCATCTTGGTAACGTTCTACCTCAATAATCGGACATCGATACTTATAGGAATTAATAAGACTTAAAAAACAAATCAATGAACTATTCTTATATTGTTAAAATGACAAAGAAAAATACTATAAGAGAATTAAAACAATAAAATATTAAACATTTGTAAACAAACATGGATTAGAGATGTATTACCTCAGAAATATCTATCTATCTATTTCAGTCCTTTTTATATCTATCTATATATCTATCTATCTATCTCGGTCCTTTTCATATCTATCTATCTATCTATCTATCTATCTATCTATCTATCTATCTATCTCGGTCCTTTTCATATCTATCTATCTCGGTCCTTTTCATATCTATCTATCTATCTATCTATCTATCTATCTATCTATCTATCTATCTATCTATCTCGGTCCTTTTCATATCTATCTATCAATCTATCTATCTCGGTCCTTTTCATATCTATCTACCTATCTCGGTCTTTTTCATATCTATCTATCTATCTATCTATCTATCTATCTATCTATCTATCTATCTATCTATCTATCTATCTATCTCGGTCTTTTTCATATCTATCTATCTATCTATCTATCTATCTATCTATCTATCTATCTCGGTCCTTTTCATATCTATCTACCTATCTCGGTCTTTTTCATATCTATCTATCTACCTATCTATCTATCTATCTATCTATCTATCTATCTATCTATCTATCTATCTATCTCGGTCTTTTTCATATCTATCTATCTATCTATCTATCTATCTATCTCGGTCTTTTTCATATCTATCTATCTATCTATCTATCTATCTATCTATCTCGGTCTTTTTCATATCTATCTATCTATCTATCTCGGTCTTTTTCATATCTATCTATCTATCTATCTATCTATCTATCTATCTATCTATCTATCTCGGTCTTTTTCATATCTATCTATCTATCTATCTATCTATCTATCTCAACATAGGCTATTTTTTAATATGACCATCATTTATAAAAGTCATACATAAATAATCTAAGATCCGGATAGCTGTGGTCGACGTAACCTAAGGTTTTAAAACTGACACCAAACATTCCCCACCAATCGACATACGGATACTACCAGACAGAAACAAAAAAGGCCACTAGACACACACGCACACACATTATCACCCAAGTCGCGCAAAAACAACTAGAAATATTATACACAAACGAACAGACACGTCAGAGTCTCACTACCATCTTCAGGAATTATACACATGGACACTAGCAGGCAAAAACAAAAATGACCACTGGACACACACTCACATATATTACCACCGAAATCGCACAGGATGAACTCGAAGTATAATACACAGACACGCCAAAATATCACTACCATGGTCAACAATTATAGCCACGGACACTAATAGATCAGCACCAAAATGTAATATACTTTTTCTTCATTATCTGCTGATTTTGTCGTGGCTTGGTACAAAACAATGTAATCTACCAAGCCACGACAAAATCAGCAGATAATGAAGAAAAAGTATATATAGGAGTAACCGAAGGACCATGGAAACAAAGAAATTATGTACACAAAATGTCTTTCACAAATAGTAAATATGCGAACAGCACAATGCTTTCTAAGTATATCTGGGAAATAAAAAACAAAACACACACCACACCAAAAATATCTTGGAAAATAAGGAAAAAATCATCAGCCTACAACAACCTATCAAAAACCTGCAAACTTTGCTTGGAGGAAAAAATAGCTATCATTACCTTCCCAGATCAAAATAAATTATTAAATAAAAGATCCGACCTAATCTCAAAATGTAGACATGAAAACAAATTTTTACTACGTAACTTAAAATAGAAAAATAAATAAATATATAAACAAACAACAATAAAATAAGCAAAATAAATTACTCCAAACAAATCATAAAACCACACCTGTTAGAATATACGAAATAAAACAGTTGAAACAGTAAAACATAACAACCACTTCTATTTCAACAGATTCTTTCCTCGCACTTACAAACACTGGAAC
Source organism: Acanthosepion esculentum (assembly GCA_964036315.1). Lineage (NCBI taxonomy): Eukaryota > Metazoa > Mollusca > Cephalopoda > Sepiida > Sepiidae > Acanthosepion > Acanthosepion esculentum. Next base: position 152,416,953 of record OZ038478.1, on the reverse strand, counting down.
GACCTTTCTCTCAGATGCTTCTCTGATAAATTCAATTTTCAAAAATTTAAATACAACATCAATCGCCATCTTCTGTTGCCTTGATCTCTGTCCTTTTTCCCTTTACTCAATTCCCACGACACACACTCTTTTCCCTCAGTTACACTCATCCTCACCCCTCTGCGTCCTATTGACACCCCCGCTTCGCATGGAGTGAATTGCTTAAAAATATGTACGAATGATAAATATATCAATATGTAAGATAAACTCTGGCGAGGAAAATTGTCTAGCCCAACATACTGAAGCAACTTTCTTAGCAATATATTCGATATAATCTTCCCACTTCGTGTCAGCGGAAAAGATTAGACGACGAGTGAGAAAAGAATAGTTGCTGAAATGTTATCAGCTTGAAACTTTTGGCAAAAAGCTGCTTTGATGCGCCGCGAATTTGCAGTTCTATCTATCTATCTTAGTCTGTTCATATCTATCTATCTATCTATTTCGCCGTGTTCATTATCTATCTACACTACGCGAAAAACACATACACATTTGGTAATTTGTTAAGTCGGTCTGGTCGAATATATATATATATATATATATATATATATATATATATATATATATATATATATATATATATATATATATGAGGGTCGGCTCACCCGTAGATGTGCAGTTAAAATGCACTGAAACCAAGTTGCATCTTTGTTGTGAGTAAAATGGTTTAGTCTCTATGATAAAGTTAAAATAAATAAATAATTATCGCTCTACTACCTGTATCGAACTCTTTTTTGAATTAACGCTGCGAATGTTTGAATTTATATATTACTTTCGTTCTCATCGCATCGGATATATATATATATATATATATATATATATATATATATATATATATATATATATATATATATATATACGTGCGTTTGTGTGTGTGTGTCACTGTATTTCAAATCAAAGAAATAACTGATACGAATTTATAGGTCAATTTGATTTGTTTAATCTAATGTATATTTCTTTTCCTCCCCGACTGGTTTTGTTACGAAATGTGTTCGCCAGTGTTGATCAATCTAGTATATGAATAATTCATTTGAAAGATGTCTTATCGATTAGCGTGATTTTTGTTTAATTCTTTTGTTATTGTTGGAGTCAAAAGTTAAAGAATACATTAGCAAGAGACGGTCGGGAAAAGGACTGAAGATGTAAAAAGAATATTAAATGGATTAAAGTAAAACTCTATAAAAAATATTGCACTAAATATCTAGTGGCGTTCGATTCGCTATCGATGGTTAAATCTCAACAAAAAAAAAGTTTTACATGAATTATCATGTCCAATACGAAATGTCACAGAAATATTCTGTAATGCAATCGTCTTTGTTATTTTCTATATTTTGCTTGATATCTAAATCTGTCGACTTACTGCCATGATTCCGTGCTCAGCACGCAGACACGAACACACACACACACACACAAATATATATGCACACATACATGTGTGTGTGTGTTTGGGTGTGCGTGCGTGCTTATCAGTTCATCATACCGATTCATCATACCAGCTACGTACCGAAAAAGAGAGAAAGTTTGTGTTTGAATGCTTCTCTTCTGAATTTAAAATTATAAATTCTACAGTACTTTCTGGAGATATTAATAAGCAATGTTTGCACTATTTCGATTTTGACCTGTCTTGTTTTCTCGGGCATCATAAGTTACCTGTTTCAAACGTATTCGTCTATATTTTTGACATAAGTCACTCGATCCAAACTCAAGGACATATAGACCAAAGCATAAAAGCCTTGGATGGATCGAGTAACTTCTTCTTCTTCTTCTTCTTCTTCTTCTTCTTCTTCTTCTTCTTCTTCTGTTGCTTAAATTGATAAAAATACGAGGGTCATTCAATAAATAAGGTGAATTTTTCGGTATAAGGACTTCTAATACAGATAGAAGCCTACTTTTTTTATTTTTCAACATAGTCTCCTAACACTGTCACACCCTTTTCCCATCTCTGCACAAGCTTCCGTATTCCCTCAGCGTAAAATTCTTGGTATTGATGTCTCAGACAGTCGCTCACAACACTTTTGACTTCATCGTCACTTTTAAACTTTGTGCCACTCGTGAACGCTTTCAAGGGACCAACCAGATGAAAGTCTGAAGGGGCAAGGTCTGGGCTGTAAGGGGGATGAGGGAGCAGTTCCCAGCCCAGCTCGTTGATGGTCTGCACCGTTTGGGCTGCTGTGTGAGGCCTTGCGTTGTCATGATGCAAGATGACTCTTTCTGACTGATGACCCCTGCGTTTGTCCCAACAGATAAGCTCAAAGTCCTTGAAATGTCATCCCTTGTCACCCTTCTGTCAGACTAAATGAGGTCATTGACTGATTCGATCACCCCAGGAGACCTCACTTCTGTAGGCCTCCCAGGCCTGTGTTCATCCTCAACACTGCTCCGTCCTTCTTTAAACAATTTAGCCCACTTGTAGACATTTGGCTGAAACATGTGGCACCATACACAGTTGACATTCTCCTATGAATTTCAACTGTTTTGCACCCTTCAGCAACCAAAAACTTGATAACTGACAGCTGTTCAATCCTGGAGCATGCTTCTTGCTCGGCCATCTTTGATAATCGCCAAAACTCTCAAAGTGTTTTTTTAATCTGCCAAAGAAATTAAATCCATGTGAAAAAGAAGTAAAACAAAAAAAAATAAAAAAGTGTAAGCTTCTATCTGTATTAGAAGTCCTTATACCGAAAAATTCACCTTATTTATTGAATGACTCTCGTACTATAGGAAGCTACTAAGTCTGACTATGTGACTTGTAATTAGATATCTCATTTTTACCCTATTGTTAGTACTGTTTTAAATGTGGAATACTACGCATTAATTGGTTATAAGTAGAAAACGTCAAACACACAATTATCTCCAGATTTAAAAACAAATATTACGAAACAAAGAAAAGAGTGCTGGATTGCGGTGTAGTATACATCCAGATATGGTAGTGAATGATTCCCTAAGCATGAGAAAAAAGACTAGAGTCAACAGAAATACAGCTGGATTCAGAAAATAAACAAGGAAGTATGAAAGAAAATCGCCACAGAAAGTGCATTTATACTTGGACAACAGAACCGTCGTCGTCGTCGTCGTCATCCCTCCGTCTCGGGAGACGATGGATTAGCGAGCCTGGGCGGGATATATGTAGAACTAGGGCTGCCCAGACGTCTAGTTCCCCCACTCGGCCATACTAT